>NW_024121177.1:15767453-16172405 GCF_016745375.1 Pimephales promelas | reverse complement strand
TGTTAATCGTTGACGTCACTTACATGGCGTGCTTAAAAATTGCTGAAACTAGCTCAAACGGTTAACAAATATTGATAAAAACTGTTTTCTTTGATTTCAGCAGCAACACAAATAATCCCTCTTCAACAGAGGAAAGCTCAAAAATGTCAACATTTCTGAAGAAAGGATGCTGCCAGAGAAGTGGAAACACAGACAGAGGTGAGGAAGCTCATTAAATAACAGAAGATTTGATTTTTCTCGAAAATACTAGTTAATGTTATCTCATTAGTATTTTGTCAACTTGGTCTCTTTCAATTAGGACTATTTTTATATTTCTATTTCCATCTGATTAATCGTTGGCCTCATTTAACAGAGTAGGCATATGAATAATTTTGGAAATAAAATATGAAAAACATTGCACTGTTGATCATACTAGTCTACTTTAATGTTTCAAAAGTAAATTTGCTTTGTTTTGTGTGTATCAATGTCAGATGGATAAATGAATATTAGATGCAGTTCAGGATCAAGTTTCTGTGAAAAAGAATGTGTGTAATACTCAAAATAGTTTCTGTGTCTTAATGTGTGTCTTTGAGTAGCGTGTGTACTGTGTATGCATGTATCCACACATGCTCAGGTCCAAGGGCTCGATGTTTGCAAGCACATGTGTACATGAACATAATGAACATGTTCATATTTTACTTAATATTTCCAAAATTATTAATAAATGCCTACTCTCTGCCCACGATTAATCAGATGCAAATAGAAATAGAAATATAAAAAACAGTGGTGACAAAAAGATTGAATCCAGAATTGGGAGATAAGTGATTTATAAGCTATTTTTGGAGACCAGTTATTTTTGACCGGGAACACCACAAGTTTTATAGGGGTTTGAACACAACAGAATGAAAAAGTAAACCTAGTAAAAACATACATTTTGTTATCCTAATTAAGAAATCATTGTCTGTTCTCTCTCTTTTCTGCATTTTACTTCTGCTGTAGCTTCTGTCCTTTTAATAATCCTGTCACTGTATAATAATGTTGGCTCTGTGACAAATGGTTTGTTGTGTTCCTAGATCCTTCCATGCAGATGCCCTGCACCGTAGCAGAGTTGAGCTGATCATCATCTCTAAGGCGCTATCACCATTATGATTAGTAAGTAAAATCAAGCCAAAGACAAATTTCCACTTGAGGACAATAAAGGAACTAAACTAAAACCTCAAACATACTCTAATGTTGTTGGTAAAAAAAAAGAAAAAAAAAAGATGTGTTTTGAAAGTAGTCTCTCATTCTCACAAAGACTGCATTTATTTAATTAAAAATACAGTAAAAACAATAATATTGTGAAATAATATTAAACCATTTAAATAACTGTTTTCTATGGAGAAGCATCACATTATCCTTCAGAAATCATTCTAATATGATGATTTGATGAAACGTTTATGATTATTATCAGTTTTGAAATTAGTTGTGCTGCTTCACATTTTTGTGTTTTTCAGGATTATTTGATGAATAGAAAGGGAAAAAAATATTTATTTTCTATTCTAATAAAAACAATAATTCTATTGAACCCAAACTTTTGAACAGTAGTGTAAACCACCATTTATATATGTCGGGTCTAATTAACAATTAATCCTGGAGAGAGAGAAAAAGAAAGTGGATTAAACTGTTACACTGGTTTACACAAAAATAGCAATCAGCACAACTGTTTTCAACATACTCAGAAATGTTTAGGACGTTTGCATTGTGAGAAGGTATAGTATTCAAATATAAAAATGCTGACTCGTTAGGTCATGTTTTCTCATTAAGATTTCCAATTAATTGAATAGAATGTAAGGGAATAACTCTAGAATAATCTTCCTGTTATGTTTGGGGCCCAGAAACATGATTCTAATTTAAATCTAGATTAAAGACACATCTCTGTAGCCAAGCATTCAATTTACACATCTCATAATCTTGCACTTCAGTTATATGTGATTAAATAAAAAGTGCACATGATCACCTTTTGCCTGAAATAATATGACTGCTGCTATGCTAATCTTTCTCCTGTTGCTTCCCTGTTTCTATCTCAGGATGCTCAGCAAGTTCACTAGAGATTACAGCAGCTCCGTGTGGATCCAGCCTCACTCGTGAAGACTTCAGATGACACCAACACTCACAAAGACTTCAGATGGTGGCAACTATAGATGGACACAAAACTGCCAGATATTGCATTGGCCCGGTTTCACACACAGGGTTCAGATTAAACCAGGTTTAGGCCTTCGTTAAATTAGGATATTTAAGTAGCTTTTTAAAATGTACTTCAGAAAAAAAAAGAAGGAAAAAAAAAACATTACTGGTGTGCATCTCTTGAGACAAACCAGTGACATTGAAATATTTTAAGATATGTCTGTGCAAGTTGCTTCCAGTTAAGACAGTTCAAAAATGCATTTTAGTCTGGGACTATCTTAAGCCTTTTCTGTGGAACCAGGGAAGGGAAGGGAACGTTTGCATGACAGTTTTGCTGACAAATAAACAGGAATATCTTAGTATACCTAACTAGGAGAAAGAGTAAACATTGTTCTAACATATTACCAACATTGTAAGAATAGCAGGTTGAAAATCTGCAACCCTTTAAAAATGATGAAGGATAGCAATTAGGACTTTAAACTCATGACTTGTATTATCTTATAGACATTACTTTGTTGCCAAAATGCTCTCCCAGTGAGTAGCAGTCGCTTCTGGCTGATTAAAGGATATTTTGCAATTGTATATAACCTTGAACATGCATTTTTTTGTAAAGCTGTTATGAAACAATTTGTATTGTGAAAAGCACTATGTGGTTTTACTATGGTACAACTACCAACCATGTTATTTATTTATTTATTTTAGTTTTCAAACCATGGTTCAACTAGTAGGCTAATATTGCTGTAATAATTGCTGTAAAATTATGGTAATCATGACTATAAACGTATGTTTTTAAACCTTGGTTGTTGTGAAACCATGGTTCATTTTGTTAGCAACTATGGTTTTACTGCAAATGCTGTGGTAAAACCATGGTTAATTTTCAAAAGGATCCAACTTATCCTATAATGTACTCGACTAATAGTCACATTGGATAAAATAATCTGATAAATGTAATGCAATATATCCATTTCATCTGTTCACTGAAAATTAATTTAATAAAAATAAATTTGCAACTGCTATTGAGACTGGTGTACATTGCTTTTTTATCCATTAGCCTATAACTTTAGTGAATTTTGGCTAGCATGAGTAACTGATTAAGAACCGTGGACCGACCGTGGTCCGCCAGAACACACTTATTATAAACCAGCGGCAAGATAGCGGACCACCGTCGGGAAGCGGCGGCTGACGCTGGAAGTCCTCTAGAATAACGATGAGCAAAACGCCAGTGATGGCGGGCCGCTGGACTCTATCTCATCTACTGCGCGAAACCGGATCATCACCTTTTGCCACGCTAAATCTAGCTGTCAGTCAGTGAAGTTATGCTGCAGAGTAAATAGATTTGACATGATGACATCAAACGATAGTTTGGACATTATCTTCGCCGACAACATGTCTAAGGTAGGATAATAATTACATAATCTACGTTGTTTCATAGCTTCATCATTACTTTGTATTGGCCGCTGTGTGTATTGCGTGGACAGGCTGTACCTACGGTAATCACGTAGCCTATGCTATCTTGTTAGCTAGCCTAAGTAAGCTATCATCAACGCGATCTACTAACATGATTCTAACATAAGATGAATTACAACATGGGTTTCTGATTTCAGTACTAGTAATTGACTATGTTTAGCAGGTGTTTGTTTTTCAACGTTTTGGTAAAACTATTTGATATTTTATGGCTGCTTGTAGAACAAGATCTAAACATCCTACTAGGCTATAAGTGTCTGAAAATGATATTATTTTTTATAGACAAAGCGTAGGATCGTCTATATTCATCATACTTTATTAATTTACTATAATACATAATTGATTTCCATCAAAAGTTAACTTGAGATAACTTCCTTGTGTCCAAATATGGCATTTATTGATACGTAATATCTGGCATTTATTTATTGTGCACAATGCTGTACCAGGACCGAACCATAGGGGGGAACACGTCTTCTTAGTTTCCGCCATACATGTAAATATGAGGCGGAGATTTATTAAATATGCACACTGCAGTACCAAGACCCGGCTCCAGGGGCAAATCCGAGTACACACCCTCACACTCCAACACTGGTAAAACCACCTTCTGGGGTCACAAGGAAGGAACTTAGAAATTTGCACAGGCTATATTAGCATGCTATTTTCTATCAGTTCCAATGGGCGTCCTTATGGGGACACAGATTTTGTCCCCAGTTGGTCATCGTGTCCCCACATGGAAGGTAAAAAAACACCTCCATGTCCCCAAGAGGTAACATAAACACACCCACACACACACACACACACACACACACACACACACACACACACACACACACACACACATGCTGCTGGTACAGATCTCAGATGGTTCTTGTCACTTGTTCATTTTTGTAGCATCAACTTGGTGATGTTGCTTGTAGGTTCTGTTGAATTTATTTTCGAGTTCTGAAAATTCAAAATTTTTGTGCAGGATGGTAACAGTGAAGTCTGAAAAAAATATGCACTTGGCAGGAATTTTTATATACCTGTTATTCAAAACATAAATTGGATCATTTCATGCAGTCCTTGAGAATCCAACCATTGGTGTTGGTGCCGTTAGTAGCTATCCATCCACCTATTTTTAAGCGCATTTTGGCATATCGCATAAAAATGCCAAAATGTGCATAAATTCTAAAAATGCACCAAAAAATGTATGCACTTTGAAATCATGTTTCACAATTTTACAGAATAAATTCCTTGATATGCATCAAAAATGAGCTGCATCAAAAGCTTCTAAAATGCTGTTTTGATTATTCTATAATGCTTAAGCAAAGTCTGTTGTTAAAGTGGTTCGGTATATACAGTAATTGCATCCCAGAAACGCCTCACATGATTGCGTTCACAAACACCAGGCAAGTTAATTCAAGTTGACATGACGGCATTTATTTAATTTGCGCACTCTGAGCCATAAGTAATATGAAAATTATTATATACAGTGGCTTCTACTGCAACAACTTCCATTTTTTCTTAGTGATATTTATTAAAAATTGCCAATTTTGTTCTCTTCGACCCGCTTGATGGAAACAGTGCTTTATTCGCAAATGTTTTATGCGATATTTCAAATTTGTGCACAAGTTTAGTTCTTAACTTTGGATAGAAACATTGCTAGTGTCTTGCATTTTTGTTTACTTTTGCCGTAATGCTAATCAAAGTTATTGCATCCCATTAGAATTACACTTTACTACATTATTGAGATACAAAGAAATAATGTTGTGAATCCTCATGGTGCGAATGATACATTTATTACAAATTTGCATTAAATAGATAGTTGATAGCTTTGTGAGCAGATGCTGACATATCACAAAAGCTGCAGTGTACATTATTTGAGGACAAACCCTGTGAATGTGTGCAGAATAAAAGAGGGGAATATCAAACTCTCCTCCTGATGTGTAGCATTCTCTCCAACTATATTCTGCTAATGATTTCTTGGAGGAGAATTGCTGAGGTGTGCAGCTTGCCAAGGCCATGGGACACTACCCGAAGCTGTTTGCTGTTTACCTTGCACTGCATTTAATAGGAAAATTACAGCTGCTAATTAACACCTGAGTTCACTGACCTAAATGGATGCTCTGAGGATCTCAAACTAGAAACAGCAGCACTGCTATTCTCGGATGGTTCGGAATGTGACATTTATGGATTGTACAAAAGCTTGGCAATAGATTTATTTAGGTATCCTGACTGGCAAATGGATGGTTGATTTATTTTAGAAGCTACATTTATCTTACTTCCTGTGGTTTGTTTCCACTCTGAGCGCACAAAGGCTTCGTATACAAGCTTGGTACCAGACAGCCTGTACTGAGATTCATCCTGCTGCTGATTTGAGAGAGAATAAGCTATTGTATTATTTCTCTTTCTCTTTCTCTGTTCTTGTGCTCTTTCGTTATTTCTTCAGACCAAAATTCTCTTTTCCTAATAATAATGCAGAACCAATTAAATGTTTCCACTGATGCTCTGGGTTGGTGCATATCCTCAGTTTTGCTTACTGGTCCAGATCCTTTAGAACATGCATTTCAGTAGAGATTCACAATCCCCAGTGTGTCTAATTAGTCCTAAATACACATTAAAAAAAGAATATTTGGTTAATGAATAAAAAAAATAAAATAATTGACACTCTTCATGGAGCTGTGTTCTTTACCAAAACCACATGCTCACATTCTGAGCAGGGAATTAGAGTTTATCCCTGTTGGCTGTGGCCAGTCAGCCTGGATTATCCCTTAAGAAGGTTTTGATGGTCAGATTTCTCTTTTTCTCCTCCCTTGCTGGGGTGTGTCCTGCAGTCAACAGTAACTCTGATGTTTTTGGCTTTGACTGAACCAGCCTCTCTGGTTGACATGAGGTGGTCCGTATCTACATTCAGAGAGGTTCTGGTGTAGACCACTTGTTGGCATCACGATATTCAGTGAATTACACAACAAATCTAATTTTAAGTAGGTTTGTGAATGTTCAAAAAGCATATTTGATTTCTCCTGGAGCAGTTCAAACCCAGCACAACCATTCTGCCATTCTGTTTTCAGATTAATGAGGGAGACTCTTTTCTTGTATATGCAAAGTCTGGTTTGTCACTCTGTAAAGAGTTGGGATAAAAGCAGAAATGAAACAATGTTATCTCCCTTAGGTTAATTTCCAATGATTTTTTGATTACTAAACATATTAAACTTGCATCAGTAACATGACAGCTGCAAGCATTCTGATATAAAAGAGAAACGTTAGGTGTTATGTAAAGGAAGTTATTTGCTTTTAAATGCCTAAAAACAGAAAACTTAGAACTTCAAGCAGGTATTCAGGTTTTAACACTTACATGTAAAGGCTGTGCAGCTTTACAAATAATACAATCTCATAAGAACCATAATTTCCTTTTAATTTATAAACTTACTTGGATTACAGAATTTCAGAGAAAGTTACAAACAAGGTTAAAAGGCACAGTTCATCCAAAAATGAAAGTCTGTCTTAATTTACTGTACTCACCGTCATGGAGTTCCGAACATTTAATTATTTTCCAAAATGGACATTGGACCCTAATATTTTTTATTGAATGAAGATTTGTTTCTTTGTTTTCAACTGAAGAAAGAAATTCATGAAGGTCTGGAATGACAAAAATTAATGATGACAGTATTTTCATTTTTGGTTGAACTATCTTTTAATAGATTTTGGAGCACTTTCTACTCCGCTTGCTTCATTTCTACATAATTTGTTGAGCCACCACAGTGAAGTACATTTTAAAAAGGGTCTTACCCGGTGATCTCTCCAACATAGGACGGTGCATTTAACCTTGTCTGACCTCTCCTGAGCTCCACAACCTGTAGTTATCCTATAAATTTGCTTCATTTGGGGTTTCCGCCCAAGTGTTCCTCAGGGCCCGATGTTGAGAAATCATACTGTCCATCAATCAGACCGTTGATGCTGTGTAAATAATGAATAATGCTGTAGCTCAGCTGCATTTGCATTTGTAATGTGACACAGAACAAGCACTGCTGGCTGTTGTTCACGCTTTGCGGGCTTTCGTCGTAGTTCCAGGTTGATGTGGCTCTTGATGTGCTCTTGACAAGGCTTTGGCTCTTTGCAGGAATTTAATTTGCAATCCGAGGAATACATTTCTAATTGCTTGCCTTGGCATTTAAGTTGAATTTAATTTCTTTTCCTTTCATTTCTCTAGAGATAAAGGCCATGGCGATCACGGCTGGCATCAGACGGCTGTTTTTTGCTCTCTTGCTGCTGCCAGATGTTGTATAACACTTAGGGAACAGTTCTCAGAAGCCTGGTACTAAATTAAATCTACTCAGCTCTTTGTGACCTGGCCAATGACTGATCTTGAATGCTCAGCCATAATTAATGACTGTCTGCTTGTTTTATAGTTTAATGAAAAATTCTAATCCCGCTAAGCTGCGTCCTAAACAGACAGCAATTTAGCCCCCCTGTGATCACCGTGTGCGGTTGCTAATTCCATAATCTATTCGTTGTCATGCAGAGTTCGCTACACAGTAACTCCTATGTACTGTACGTTGTGTGTAAAATTAAGCTGATGAGACGAGTTCTGGGGTAAATAGGTGAACAGACTTGTAGAAATGGAGAGCTACAGTGTTTATCGATCCCTCATTAGTGCACGAGTGAGCAATTGATTCGGGCTTTCTGCTACTGCAACGTGGGGGAAAAACATTGCATTTAAAATAACGGATTACATTGTAGAACAAGTGCAAGGTTTAAAAATGATATCTGTCAAAGTAAGTCACTGAAATAACTGGATTTACTGCACTGTATACAACAATAGTTTAATTAATCTCTTTGAAAATGATATACATTATTCATCTCAAATTATAGCCATTGATTTTCTGGAAGACGTTCAAGTTTTCCTACAAAAGCCTTGTGTTCCTAAAGGATGTCAGTGCCATCTCTACCAATACTAGCCTCTGTGCTGCCTGGTAACATGAAGGGAGTATGTAAGATACAGTATTATGAATTCATGCTGAGAGGGCCACAGTCAGTCCAATTTCTACATAGAATCACTGTTTATTTTCCTGCTGGCTCAAGGCATAAGTGAGAAACTACCTCAGAAAGAGGGTACATGAGGGCTTGCAGTTGTCAGGGTCCCTGCAGAGCATTTACCCAATCTACAGAGCTCTTTCATGGACTCATAGCCATATTAACATAGCATAATGTGCTCTAAAGAATTAGAAGAAAAATACATGCAGACAGGAAGGAGTTTAATTTCATTGGAAATGCTGTGGGATAGCATTCTTGGAGAAATCAATATCAGGTTAATGGGAAGGTCTTTATGATAGTCTGTTGACCTTTGTGAGTGACATTAATGTGTATTAGTGGCAGGTGTTTTTGTGTAGGTGTGAATTAGTAGTTCAAGTCACTGCAAGTGTATGTAAGTTCAAAGAGATCACCCAAAAAATAGCATTCTAAAAGCAAGTATGAAACAAGTGGAATCCAAAACAACAATGGACCCCATTGACTTTGAATATGGAGAATTAATGAATATATATATATTATAAAAAAATAAAAATATTTATTAACTTTGTTCTTTAACTTAAGCAATATAATTTAATTTGTTTACTTATTTTGTTTTTAGAATACTTTGATAGTTTTTCTTTTTTTTTTACACATTTAATGCATTTAAGCAGTTCAAAAGTTTGGGTTAGTAAAAGTATTTTTTTTTTTTTATGTTTTTGAATAAAAACAAAATTAAAAATTAATATGATGTTTTTTTTTTAACTTTATTTTTTATCAAAGAATCGAGGAAAAAATACAACACAGTTGCCACAATAATACAGCACAAATGTTATAAACATTGATGATAATCAAAGATTTCTCCTAGCGGCAACCTCCCCGTCTCTCTTGAAACCAATACTGAAGTGAATTAAACTGCAATTCATCAAATAACCACTTGAGGCTGGCTGCAAAAGTGAGTCAAATCTGTATCTCCCCCCCATGTTAAAATTGCCCAACTTCACAGCAGAAAAAATGATAATGGATGTCTGACAACTTCAGGGCTTTTTTTAAGTTCAGATTTAAAAACTTCTGTAGATATAGAGACCACACTCATTATGCGGTACTGTTGCTCTCACGGAACAGGTATGCATATTTAACTTTGTAGTGTAAAATAAAAAGTACCGTCAGATGAAATCCTGCAAGTGTCAGTGGTTTCTCTCCGTCCATGCAATAGATGCACACACAAAATGAGCGTTCTAGTGCATTTACTTGAACTTCTGTGGTAATATCTTTAATTGCTGGTTTAAAAGCTGGTTTAAGCCATCTGAGAAATTGAGAGGCGGCCAAAATCAGATGGACTGAATAAAGCTCTTTACGAACTTGACGTGCGATGCCATGCTTCCTGACATGTGACGTTATGTGCATGAATCACTATCACACACACAAGCTCATATTGTAAGTTACTGTCTGCATGATAATAAATTTTTAACATATAATAATTTATAACAATAATAATGCATCACAATACACATAGTTGACTGCTTGTATGTTGTGAGAAATGTGTGTGATCTGTATTATGTACTGTTGTTTACATGCTCTTAACTAATTGCCACGTGTGGGATTAATAAAGTTGATAAAGTAAAGTAAATAGTCTCACTTTTAGTTACATCTTTTACCTATTATAATACTTCGAAGGGCAAAAACATGAGCTTTAACAATTGGCTTTACTTCATCAATCAGCTGTCACTTCAGCATGAGGCCAGTAGCATAGCATTAGCACCTCAGCTCCACCTACGACCCTGGGGTTTAAACCCGGCTAGTGTTTTTGCTGGTTAGTGAAGCATTAAAGAACTATATCAACTGTTGAACAAGAGATTAAAATAATATCAGATTTGTATAAATTTAAATAAACACAAAAATTAGAGATGAAAAATTAACTTAAGAAGAAATGTACTTTTGCTTTGGTTAAATAAATGTTCAGTGATATCTTACAACGATTTCTGAATTTTGGCGCATTTTTTCTCTCTAAATAGTGTTGAAATGACAACTAGTAAATACACCAAGTTTCGTCATGCCAGCATATGTGGAAGTATTTAAAACAAGTGTGTTACAACTAGCCCCACGTTACGTTGTACTCCGTGCTCCCCTATACCGGTGTTTTCACTTTCCAAAAAACGAGCCGAAGTCCCAGAAATACGTAACGAGTTCTGATTGTGCCAGCGGTTCCTGTGTTGTGATTCGACAGCAGCTTATCGGACTTGCCTGGAAAGGTCACGCACCTCTTGCCTTGAATTGGAGATGCATGCGCTGATTGTTATTGTAATCATATTATGATTATGATTGTTATTGTTATGGTATCATATTACCATATCAATTTGAGCCTGGATCAGACCCGGAGAACATAGATGAAGAGAATCGATTAGAACCTGTACAAACACGACTTTTGCAGGATGTTTCACAGTGGTACACTGTTTATTTAGTAGTTGTCATATTTTTAAGGCTCTATGCACGAACCCTGCTGACATGTGTCTGAAAGAATCTCAGTAAGCGTGTTTACTTCCAGAAGCGCGTTCTGCAGGCCAAGTTTATAGCGGCAAAACTTTAATAAAATCCGTTTTCTCAGAAACGGAGACAAAAATTTTAGAAACGCTGATTCGCTAGTCGAATTTCGTACGATTTGAGACAATATTAACCCTCAAAGTTGTTAATGTAGCTCGAAATATATAATTTAAATAACTTCTCTTTTTTACTCTTGTGTGACAGCTAACTGCCTCACAGTGTTGTTAACATCATTCTGTTAACCGCAGGACGTTTTTATAAACAGCAAGTGTAATTTGACACTATCTCCACCTAAAGCAAAACCGGCTTCTGACGCAGCACGCAGCACCGGATGTAGCTGGGCGTGCTGAGACAAACCCGGTTTAAATTGTAATATTAAATGTTACAAACTGTTATAAAAACTTGTGGTGTATGTTTTTTTTTCTGTCTGTCGAATTCACAATGTTGTTGTTGACTTTTTAAATTAAGTCTATTGTTTATTCCTACCTAGTTACACGTTTGCATGAGTTTTGATTAGTAATATGTTTTATAGGTGTACATGTGGTAACTGTGACAAAATGCAAAGGGAGGTTGAAAACATCTGCTGCAAAGAAATACAAAAATTACTGTAACACCTCCTAATTAAATCATTTTTTGTTGTATACAGTTAGTTTTCATCCAAACAACTTTATACAAATACAGTATAGTTAATTTTTACCATGAAAATAGCCTTACAAGCTGCCATGTTATGTAAAAGAAATCGTTGCCATGCATTACAATAATTTATTTGTTAAAAGTTGATTGTTATGTGACTGCACATTAAATTATTACTGCCTCCTTTTTTATGTGTATTCCTGTGGGTGGAGATTAGTCAAAAAAGTATTCTAATTAAGGTTATTAAGGACGTTCGCTGTAGGCTTTGAAAGGGGACTTCTGTTAAATAAAATATCTCACTAGGCATTGAACTTTGAGCTTTATCATTTTACAGGTATTATTTATGCTCTAACATTACACACATTAACTAGGAATTGCGAAGAACGGGACCTTTAAATTGTAAAAATATTTTACAAGATTACTGTTTTTTACTGCATTTTGATCAAATAAATTATAGTGAGCATAAGAAATTTCAAAAATATACTTAAAATCTTATCGAGCTTAAACTTTTGAACGGTAATGTAAATACATTTCTATTAGTCAGGCAGTCTTTGGGAACTGAACCCATGATTTTGCTGTTCCTATGTAAAAGAAATGCTCAGGAAGGGACGGACAGGATGATATAAAATAAACATTAGTAGTAATGTATTAGCAAGCTGGGACAGACTTACTGTCAACTCGAAACTTCATTATATATGATGACCTGCTAATGGATAAAACCTTTTCAATTTTTAGTGTTAGCATGTAGGTAGGTACAAAAAAAATCTAAAATACCATGGAGAAAGCTATTTGTTAACATTCTCATTTATGTCAATGGCCAGCTACATTCTGAATATACACTTTGTGTGTCACTATTAGCTCCGTTCCACTTTACTCTCATTACATCTCATGGCTCTCATCTCACTGCTCAGGATGAGCACAATAGTTCGGTCAGGCAAAAGGGAAATGCTCGACTTTACAAATCTCCACCTTCTCACAGTCACACACTTGAAGCTAAGTGAAGCACAGCAACACATTCAATTTTAATATGTCACACATATCTCCAGCAGCACTAGGTCATTCCTCAGCCTGGCTCTGGGCATAAGCCCAGGTACGCCTGTGCATTAATGTGGCGCTGATAGCAACTATTCAGAACTGTCAAAATGTAAGCGCTTCCAAGAAAACATCTACCTCTAATATGTAACATTTGCGATTTATATTCAGAAAATGTATTCTGTAAGAATACTTTAGAATATCAGTCACTAAAGAAAGATTATTTTTGGAGTCCAATAACGGGAACCACGCTAACTACAGTAGTTTTGCCATTCAGGGGTGTGTTTCCCGTACAACTACGTAACTCGATGATTCACTAGTACGATGCATCGTTGAAGAAATCAACTAGCTAGTCATGACTGTTTCCCCAACTGATGTTTTATTAACAAGGTTTGGGAGGAACACGTTCTAAGGATCAACAATCAAATCATTCCAACCAGGTTTCAGCAATCAGTAATCAACAGGTCCACTCAATCAGCATGAGCAAAGCCTATAAATATACACAGTCGACTCACCCATAGTTCTCGACAGTTTTAAGCATTTGGTTTACCGTTTTGCTACTATGTCTCAAATGCAACGTCCACCGTCCGAAGACGAGCTCAACCATTCTCCGGTTCCTCTGCCCCCATCAGCTGTCCCCAGGACCATTTCTTCTCCGCCTGATACTGCCCCTGAGCTCCACGCTTCATCTCGCAGGCGCCGGTCTGCGTAAGCAAGCCCTCGTACGTCAAGACCCCGAGGTTTACCCTTACCTCCACTGGCGAGGACTCCCGCTTTCTCCCCGGCATCCTCCTACTGTTCGGCCATACCGGCAATTCCACCTATTGGAAAGTGGACTGTCTTGAGTCTGAGACAAGTGCCGATGAATTCGATATTCAGCCCTCGCACAGGATGACCATAGCGCAATTATACAACTTGTACGTTACCCTGCAATCATCCAATCTCTCGCCTAAGTCCACCCCAGTTTCCAAGGCGGCCAGCAGGCTGGGCAGAATTCGGGAGGCCACAATTTTGCCTCGCCCGACTCCGTCACCTTCTCATTCAAGATCCGGATTTCCGCGCACAGGTGGAAAAAGGGGAGGGCTTAGCGGTAGTCGCAGAAAGATGATGGAATGTCTGTGCCCGCACTGTTAGTGGAGGCAGCCTCATGCTAGTGTCTGCTACGGGAGCGGGAGGCCACTGCAGAGGAAATGGGTTAAAAACAGCAGGAGGAAAAAGCTGAGATGCAGAGGGTAGGCCGACGGGCCCAGCTGTGTATGGCGCTACGGCAGGAAGCGCCGTGCTGAAACGCTGAGCTGAAGCGGGAGGTGAGAGAGGTCTCGCAGTGGTGGAATCTGGGGCATGGCCCAAGTTCGCAGAAGGCCTGGCGACCATAGTTGGCTAACAATGCTTTTGGGAAGTGCACCCCTGGTTGATTAAGGGTTTATTCACACCAGGAAAGTCCGATAGTTCACTTGCTTTGGTCCGGACCAAATAAATTATTATAATTTTTTTTTGGTACGGTTCGCATTCACATTGCTCTTTTTGCAAGTGAACCAAAATTTGTAAACAAAACCACACGTGTGCTAAGGTCGTCCATTCATTGGACAAGGATTCTCAAGTAGGGAAATCAGGAAGTGCAAAAAAGGCTCAGCATGGAGATATTTCCTATTGCAATATTTGTTCTTTTACCTATTTTCTGTTATTCTGTACAAACGCAATATGTAGAAACTAATGAGTAGCTATCATATGATACAATGTCATCTATACGATGTTGTAATTCGGATTTTGAGAAGACGACGAGTGTAACATTTAAGTGGCTCTATTAAACGCGGGGAAATACAACAACTCTCGTCTCTTGTGCATCTTTTCATTCGACCATCTATTTCATTTTTATCTCTGGGTAACATCTCAACTTTGCGTTACAAGTGGCACTGCACAGAAGACGGATAAGGTATAACGTTTTCAATGAGATCCTTATTGTATATACTGCTAACAAGTGCTGTCAATGTTAACGCTTGCAATTAAGTTTGTCAAGTTTAAGGTAAATTAACGCAGCATCGTCCTTGTAGCTATCCTTACATTATGAACTGCAAATGTTTGTTTTTTTTTGCATCTATACGCGATTAGACTAAAGAGAACGCTCTGTATGTGAATTCCATTCCAATGATGCACACACGACACGCAAAAAGACGCGCAACAGTATCGTGTGGCCAGACAGCTCGCCGGAATGGAATTCTCTTTTGATGGAGTGCTTTCTTGCAATTGGGTCGGTTCATGTTCACACCGTAAACTAACCGTACCAGAGTACGTTTGGAACCTTACCGAGACCACCTCTTTAGCTGGGTCTCGGTTCGGTTGTTTGGTCCGCACCAGAGTTCGATTGCTGTATTCACACCTGCCCAAAATGTCAGCACCAAGGGGGGAAACAATAGACACCCTAGAGTTCGATTCAATCGAACCAAACAAGCCAGGTGTGAATACACCCTAACTTTAGTTGACCAGAATAAACCTGCCTGAAGTAAGAATACAAACTTACAAAACATTAGCATTTGTAGCAGCTAGGTTTGTTAATAAAACAAGTCAAACACTGTCAATGTGGGAAATATATTGACTTTATCATGGATATCTAGCATGGGTTTTAGTATTCACATTTATGTTTTATTGCTGACTAGAGGTATTGTGTACTGTGGTATGGGCAAAAACAGACTTCCGTGCTATATAAGTGAAAAGTGAGAGACGGATTGAGACAGAATAATGGAGAGAGGTGAAACTCGTTTTCATGGTGAAAGCGCTGCACTTTTGCTCTTGGCTCATACAGCCGGGTCACATTTCTAAGCATAGGCAGAAAAAGACTGTGGGACACTCATGTGCAGCTTCAGAAAGCAGCATGCTGCTTATGCTTTCAATGGTGAAAGAACACCAACTTTAACTTCTCTGTTTTTTTCTTTGGGCTGACTGTGTAAATGCAGGACGTGTGCAACTTGACGTTTAACAACTGAATCCCAGAATAGATCGACACAATGACAAGAACAACTTTGAGATATAGTACAAGACCTAAAGTGATAGTTCATCCAAAAAAATAAAATAGAATTGTCTTCATTTACTCAACCTCATATCATTCCAAACCTTTCTTCTGTGGAACACAAAATATATTTAAAACAAAAAAGGAAAAAGAAAGAATGTCTCTTTTTTTTTTTTTTTGTTTTACATACATTTAAAAGTCAATAGGGTCCAATGTTGTTTGTGAGTAAATGATGACAACTTTGCAGCAATGACGCTACTTTGTGGTTTCAGTGTAATAAAAGACTATACTAAAGGTCTTTCAGTCTTATTTAAGGTCTCTGCACTCAATGTGACGCAAGGCAGCAGTTCAGTTCAGCTTGTGAGTCATATTATGCAACCATCCTGAGATATGTGTGCAAATAAATGAGTATACTGTATTTTCTTTTTTCTTCTCCCAGCATACTGCAGTGTGGCTAGGCTACACTTTTTCCAATCTTTATAAAACCCACTCAGATGAAATCAATCACTGTGATTCAGCTACTTTTTTGAGTGGACTGCTATTTGCTCAAGTGCACACAGATGCAGGTAACTGTAACAGAAGCAGTGGAAGGTGGAAGAGACTGGTTTTCACAGAAACACACAGAGGCACAGTAAGGAGACAGGCCCATGCTTTCCACCTCTCCATCTACACAGAAAATAAAAGAGCCTTTAGACAAAATTAAATTGGCCAACAGAGCCAGGTAATTGGTAAGGCCATTAAAATTAATGAAATTTATATGCAGATGAGAGAGGTAATACTCAGAGAGGAACCTCAAACCATACAGTGCTCTCTGTGGGAGGAGGGCAGTGTGTGCAGGCAGCTAACTGTGGGTATTTATGGACTCCCTTCAGCGTAAACAGTGTGCTATTGCGCTCTTTATAAATCATCTGAATGCATGACCTGACATGCATTTTGAAATTCATAATGTGCTGACGGAGTTTGGAAAATACAGCCACACTAAATGACCCCTTTTTCAATTTATGCTCATAAATATTTCATCATATCAGGGAATTACAATCTTCAGAACCAGAGGAAGAGATGGATGGATGGATGGAGATATACATACAAAACAGCCCTGTGTGAGAATTGTTGAAGGGTTATTTGGACTACTTCAAAACCTTGTGAGGTGACGACATGTGAGTCATTATACTTTAACGTCACTTTGTAGGCCAAAACGCGGAAGTGAGTTAGCATTGTAGCACTTCCCGGGTTTTAGCGGGTTCCCTCACCATAAAGTCTATGGGTTTTTTGAATGGGTTTTTGCTAAATCGCCTGAAACAAGGTCTGTGGTCACGACACGGAAAAAATTACAATCTCAACTTCTGTTTCACACCGACTTTAAACTCAGTAACAAGAACTCAATAACACAAAGTCAATTAAATTTTAAATAACTGATTGTGTACTCCTCCAGGTGGTATAAATGTGTGTTTCAGACATCCATCTATTCTATTCGATACCCTTTAGTACCAGCTTTTCAAAAAAAAATTTGGCTCAAGGCGTCGTCTGTGGCCTATTGATTAAACCGGCAAATGAAACCGTACTTGGTTACTAACCTAACCTCGGTTCCTTGAGTAGGGAACAAATATTGCGTAACTAATACTCAGTGGGAAAGTGTTATGCTATAAAAGTGCTTATGCTATAAAAGCCCATTATTTTGCCATAATATCAGGTTTAAATTGACTGAAGCGACAAACTCTGACAGATTGCAATAGTGCGGCAGGCTACAGAATACTTGTTCCCTACTCTCAGGGAACTGAGGTTACGTTAATAAGGGAGTACGTTCCCTTTCGAGAACGATCAATTGTAACACGCACGCACTATTAGCAACTCGCTCCAACCAACTGGAGCCTATGGAAGCCTCCAGAGGCTCACAGAAACAAGCCATTAAAAACCGTCACAAGGACAGGGACTGGACACAAGTCGGGTCCCATGATAAGAGGGGCTGGAATGCCTGAACCAAGCTTGTTCTTATAACATAGTCCTTGGACAACTTGTGCTTATGGACAGTAATCATGTTAGACTGATAAGACCGGACATCGTCAGGTCTAATTATCATTTTGAGATGACTTGAGTCTGCATGCAAGGAACCTCCATGTAATAGAACCTAACAAATGTCCTCGGCGAGGACCACCCGGCCACCACACATGTCTTAAATTGGCACACCACTGGATTAGGCCCAAGAAGAGGCCATGCCTCTTTTAAAGTGGGTTCTAGTGCCTATAGGACAAACCTGGCCTACCGAGTTGTATGCCAAAGAGATGGCATCTACTATCCATCTGGAGAGTCTCTGTGATCGTTAACCCCTTGGTGTGACCGCCGAAGCATATAAAGAGCTGTTCTGAATGCCTAAACGGTGTAGAACGCTCCAGGTAGATTTTTAGAGCTCTGACAGGACAGAGCAAATTAGCCTCCCCATCGGACAATGTTGACAATGTAATTGAGAGCACCTTGAGTACGTCACCATGCTTTGGCTTGAGTGTGACTCTGGAGTCACCAACCCCAAATTCCAAGTAGGAAGGGAAGTAGAATTCTGAAATGTGAAAAAACCCTCTAAAACCAGTTCAGATATGCCTGACCAGGCTGGGAGACCAGCAAACCACTCTAAGTGTATGTAGTTGGTCATGAATAGTTTTAACTACTGTATCATCATGACTACTAATAATTTTGTGAAATGACATGAGTTGGAAGAAGGTTAATTTTCTCTGAGGCAAGAGACTCAGGCTGTTTGTGGTTATTTATAGGGTTGACAGGATTGGAGTCTTCACAGGGAGGACATGATGTAATCCGTACTGCTACATCTAGCACACGTCAATCACACAACCTTGAGATCTTTTAGTTACAATAGACACCCATGGTGACAACACAAGGCTTCTTAGTTCATACCTAACTCTCAGCCTAATCCATATGCACAGGCAAAATGATTTACATTCTCTCATCACTTACTCACTCACTGTATTGTTGTTTCAGACCCACATTACTTATTTGTTTATTTTTTTGGTAGAATACAAACATTTCATGTAATTGATATGAATGACTTAATCATTCAAAATAAAAAAATGGTCCATAATATGTATTTTGAATAATTTTTGAGATTTTATTTTTGTGAATTGCTTGATGCAGTTAACAGATGAGTTGACTGATGAGTCAATAATGACCGAATTTTGGGAGAAAGGACTCTTTGCTCAACAGAGATTAACTAATACACTTTCAACATTATCTCCACAAAAGCCCAGAGAAGCTAAAATGGCTAGTCTAAAATGGCTTGCACTTGATCCACAAGTCATTGTGAAAATGAAGCACTTTTACAGAGAAAGATGTCATTTTGTGTGATTTTAGTGTCCAGATGGTCTTTATGGGATGAAGAGTCACAGGTTTTTGGTTATCCAAGGTGTCATTTTTTTCAAAGTACAGTATGTGCTTAAGCTCTATTGGGGACACACAGTATTTATGGAAAATTTGAATTGCTGCTGTGTTTTTTGATGAACACTGGTGCTTCAGGGAAATTGCTTCTAGAAGCTGGGTCAGTAGAGCAAACGATTCCTCCCACCCCCCACCTGTGTGTGAGCGTGAATGTGTCAGAAAATGTGTTGTATTTGTCATTTGTAGGGCATTTTTAGACCTTAAAATGGGCTTTAAACAACTAAAAAACAACTATGAGAAAAGATTCTCCTCAGGGAAGATGCTCTCTTTTTAGAGAAAAGCTGTCTGTCTGTCTTCACTATAAATTGTTAATATTAGGTAAAGTTCATTGAGCTCCTGTTTTTTCCCCTCCAAATTGTGATTTAATCTCTTTACTGACCTGATTTCCTTGATGGCTTCCCATTGTTTCATACTAGGGCACAAACACTGTGCGGAGGGCATCACAATATTAAAAAACAGTCACGCAGATGCGCTTATAAAAATTGTCCTCTTTTGCCTTTAGGAAATTGGTGAGGTCAGCGAGGTCCGGATTTCAGATTTATTTGCAAAAGAGCTCATTTAAGGTTGACCTTGTTATACAGTAGGGAGTGTAGACCGGTCTATCCCTGCAGAGGTGGGAAGTTGTGGCTCATTGTCATTCATTCCTCGTAAGGGCAGCAGGGAGCACAGTGCGTTTAAGACATTGATCAGATTTTTCTCCCAGAGCATCTTGTAAAGTAGGCCAATAGGCTATTCCTCCTCCTCTCATTAGCTTTTCACTTTGAAGTCAATCCACTCCCATTATGTTTTGTTTAAGAGTGTTTAATGCATTATATTATGCAATATTTATGTGCTATCTCAAACCTTATTCTGAACTGTTTCCATTACATCTAACATAAAAATGACACTTGTTCACAAAGTATTTCCTACTAGGATACAGTATTGGCTTAAACTCTACCAAAATGGTCTTTAGAAACCATTCTTAGATCTGTTAACTGGTAGCTATAAGAAGGAATAATATTCTCTGCAACTCACATTAAATTATTGCCATATCATCAACATCTCGAAACAGAAACATCAGATCACTTAAATGCACCAACTTTGCTCGAGCTTAAAACATAGATATAGCTGGACTAATAAGCTTTGAAATGCACTTATTGATGTGTCAACAATCTGACTTTCCATGTCAAACATGTAAAAATACTAGGAATAACTAAATCATGAAGGTTTTTATCATTTTTGTTGCCCTTAATCCATGACATTTAGCCCTGGGCCCCTTGAATTCATGTGACGGCCCTCACTATAATGATAAATGTATCCTGAAAGTCACCTTGGGCTATTTTTTGGAATACAGTTTCTCGGCTAGATAATGATACTGCACATAATATGCAGAGTTCTGAGTGTATGTTGATCAATTCAGATGTAGTGGTATGGTCTGCTGTCTCCTTGAAATTGCTGTATGGTCTCGACACACACACACACACACACACAAAAAAAATGCTTCCATGATTGGTAATGAATGATGATGTGTGTGTGTGTGAGAGAGAGAGATCTTTGATCTTTGAACAACAGAATAGTGTGTCTGCTCTGAGGACATCAAATACAGTCGCTTCTCTTTTTGCTTCCGTTTCATCATTTCTCCATTCAACCAATAACAAACAGGCCAAAGGTCCAGTGGACTGATGTGAAGCATATTGTTCCTGTATGCTTATTGTCACAAGGCTACTTTATCCTTTATCCTTTCTGACACTCTCCGCTCTGCCTCCATTCACTGATCTGAAAGGTTTAGGCTTTTCTTTGTCAGCAGAGAGCATAAGCCTTGAGTCCAACCAATATGACTATGGAGAGATAATACAATTATATGGTATATGCCACTAGACAATCTCATCTTAAACTTGAAGCGTCTAGCTGTCAAGAAATGCGAGAAAATATATACACGTGGGCCTAAAATATGAGGAAATTACGCGTCCCATACTTCTTTCTAAGAGACTGGGAGATATTGATTTGTGTGTGCTACACTGCCTCTCACGGGAATATTCATTCTGTTCTCATTTTAAACTCAAAGGCCAGACAGCAGTGGACTAGTGCAGATGATAAGAGAGTTAGAGAGATGGCTGATGGGATTGTTTAATGAGAGGCCCAGCAGCTGACCTTGTGAAGGGCAGCAGGGAAGCCTTGTTCTGACTGATTACAGCAGAAATGAGGAGAAAAACAAAAAGAAGAAAAAAATATAGATAGAAACTGAATCAACGTAATTGTTTGCTTAAGATGACAATACACATCACTGAATAAGCCTCGATTTAACAATTTGCACACACGTGTAACTGGGCACATGTACAGCCAGTAAAAGTGAGTATCGATGTCCTGTCTGCATCTCCTGCTATGGAGCACACCTGCTCCTCCCATGTTAATGAAGATTCTACCGTAGTGCTGCTCAGACATCGCCAATACATTCCCAGACCAACACTGCACTGCTCATTACTGCACTTTCAAGGAGCCATTGTATTGAAATTCCCCTTATTGCAGGTATATTGTCCTTTATCTTCTCTACGATTTTCTGCAAGTAATTCAGCACAGACCACTTAGCTGAATTCAATCTTAGTTTTAGTTCAGGGTATTGTCCACAGTGGACAAAATCAAATACAAAAGTTGTTGCCTTCAATTTTCAAGTACAATCGACTTGAATGTTTAAGTCAGAACTGTTTCAACGTAAATTACATTAAACAGACTTCAAATTATACAAGATTCAATTTAGTCGAAACAAAAAAGTTGGAAATTGCTTAACTTATTTTGATTATAAAAAGATATATTCTCATAACTTATTGATCAAATACTTTTTACAGTGTGCCAAGTAATCAAACCAAAGCTATATATATATATATATATATATATATATATATGTATATATATATAGTGTATTTTGTACTTTATACTTTACTAAATATATAACTACAATTCTAAAATCTCCACTTGAGAAAGTGCACCATTCGAAATCTAACTGACATGCTCAATTGCATTGGTATTATTATTATTTGCTTACTGAATTCGGATTTTGTGATTTGCGACACGTGTTGCTTCTCATGTAACTGCAAGTAAACAACACATCATAACGGTTTAGTTTTAAAGCTGTTGTAATTTATGCAGATCAATCATTTTTTTCCAAAGATGGTATTCTTTCATTTTAGGTCATTTTTACCATGCTTCATATCTTGATCATGTTTTTTTAAATAAGTTTTTAGTTCAAATTTTAGTTATTTGATGCTATACAAACACGAGTGTGACGAGTTTTTTTCACAAAAACTCACATATTCTCTGAATGAAGGCACCAACTGACTTTTTTCAGTATTTTCGGGAGGAGATTGGAGCTTCCACTTTAGTTTCCCATAACTGTTTAGTTCACACCAACATGAGTTGTTCTGCAGTAAACTGTGCTAACAGATCCTGCAGGATTTATACTGCGGCTCCAATATGTCAGCGTCATCTCTGGACATTGGCGGCTTCACTTCCCTACAATAGAAGAGAGTGAAGATGCACCGCCCATATTTTTTTTTACAGTCCATTCATTTTTGCTAGCTTAAATGCAGTAGTATTTCCTTCAGGAAATGTAAATACAATTTATATGCATGCGGTATACCAGGGATTTTATTTTTTTTTTTTTTTTTTTTTAATGCCTTAATTGAAGAGCAAGGTCACAAACAAGCAAAAAGGCAGTTCTGTCAAACTCATGCTACCTGAGGAAAAGTTTCTACTCCAAACATACTGAACTGAAGAGCATGTGTGCTTATGAGTTTTAAGGACTTTTCTTTAGACCTTTAACAGCTTCAAGCTTTTGTGCTTACTATAGACATAATGTTTCACATTCACAAGTAACAATCATACCATAAAACATCTCTGTTTACTACCAGTATTTGTGTGTCTCTCAGGGTAGGGTGGGTTTATGTGTTTGTAGTGTACAATTTATTGCAGTCATTTGAAGCACCAGAGGGCAGTGACAGTTTGAACCAAGGGTTTTTTTTTGTTTTTTTTTTAGATATTGACAAATGCAACATGTACAGAAGAGGGTCAAAGGTTTAAGCACCTTCATTCATCTCATGCGGCACTGTTCTGCTCCCTTACGCACCATTATAATGTTATTACTTTACACTGATGGAGCCCTGCAAACTATTAGGCTTTAAATAGATCAGGTATTTTCATCAAATGGGAGTTTTTACCCAGCAGTTCTTGGTTTAGGCATGATTTGGGCACAAAACAGCATCTTTCTACAGTAAAATAATTAACTTTCTCAATTTGTTCCCAATCCCAAATATACCTGCTTAGGTCCTCTGTAGTTCTCAATGTTCCAGAAACCGATCACAATAAAAATAACTTTTAACTATATTTTCATACTAATTCTATAACATTTTATTGAACTGAAAGCTGCATTTTTGAGGCAATGGTATAGCTCTTTGATTTGATTATACTTATTGATTCTCACTGTAGGCTTGGAAATCATTTGATGTTTCTGGTTATGGCTACCCAGCAAAGATATATGAAATACACTTTTAAAGCGGGTATGGAGAAACCTGTTATTTTTCTAAAGAACATTAAAACGAACACGAACTCTGCTTTCATTTTAAATCGCCCCTTAAGCTGAGGACACACTAAAAGGCCGATTATAAATGTAATTTGATACTTATGACTGATCATGCCCAAACTCGCCGGGTCAGAGACAGTTTAAAATCTGCTGCAGTCGTTGTAAACATGTCTGTATTGTGTTCAGTTCAGTTTTAGAATGTTTTAGCTAGTCGTTAAGTGTGTCCCCGGCATTAGCGTTCAATGTGATATGGCATTTGGTTAGTTTTAAAAAAACAAAATACCTCAAGGGCATGTATTCAAGGACACATTCAGCAGGGAAAACCAGTAACATTATTTACATTTCTTTTCAAAACTCAAAAACGATTACAGACAGAAAGATATTTTCTCTATATGGAAAACCAAATAGATTTCTGGTTTGACTAAGCTCTTAACCTATTTACAGGTATATGTGTGAAGTCTGCATGTGAATATGGAGTTCACAAGGATTCTTTGTGTGTGTGAGTGTGTGTGTGTGTGTGAGAGAGAGCTGAGGGACAGAGAGAGTCCTTCCACTACAGAAGTGACACTTGACTTAGACAGAAGGTACTTTTCATCAGCAGACACTCAGGGTCACACCTCCTGCTGGTTCAATCACACTGTACAGTACGTAACACGGATTACAGCAGGATTTCCTCTCTTTCACATTGTTTCTCTTCTTTCCCCCTATCTTTTAATCCTCTCACTTTCTGTTTGAACATTAAATAGCAGTGTTGACAAGACAAAACATGCATGCTTTCAAGTCTATCATTTTATATCCTTATTTATTTCTGAAAAAATGCTATCAAATAATTCCACAACCCCATATATTAATTTGGCTCTATACATTTATGCATCCAGCTGATGCTTTGATGCAAAGTGACTTGAAGCTAGGAGTGGATCGATACCAAACTTTGGCATTGGTAAGATACTAGCCTCGGCATCAATGTGAAATCAATGTCTTATTCAACAAATGAGCCTCGGTCAACTGATCAAAGGAAAATAGGGCCGTCAAAGCATTCGATAATTCAGTGTCATTAATGATAGTAATTCACTTTTAACCTCATTGTTTTATAGTTAACAGATTCAGTTCCTTTTTAAAGAAGGGAAACAAAATAAAGTGTTTATTTGCATGACATGTAACCAGTGTTGTTATTGTTGTTGTAACTAAAAAAAAAAGATTAAAAATGGTATTCAATAATCGAAACAAAGATAAAATAAAATATGAATACTATATGAAAATCATCCAAAATATGAATAAATACTATAATTATATATAAATAACACTAAAATTACACTGCACTTTATTTGATATTTAAGACATTTTGAACGAAACAGTGCTCACACACTCTATATTTCTCAAAATGCATCAAAACATGAAAATACACAAAGTAAACTTGATGCAAATCTGATAACATTGGATGCAACTAAAATTATAACTTTCAGTTGCACTTTATTATACGGTGTCCTTGTTCCAGTGTAATAATTATATATTTAAATACTGAGTAACAATAATTAACAGCATGTATTTACTATAGGGCTAGGGTTTGGTTAGTTACATGTAATTTACTAAAATACATGCTGTAACAAGCACACTGTAAAATAAAGTGTTACCAGACTTTCCACACATTTTTACTGAAACAAAGCTTTAAAACATCCCAGGTTGACAGTTTTGGTCTGACTCATTAACGTTAAGACCATGTGTGTGGGTTAAAACAGTGCTGCTAACCTCCTATGACACATTGAAACATTGTATTTTCCCTTTTATAATAAATGCCCTGGTGCTGCCCATTTAACCAAACAGAACAAATTAAAATACAAGGTATAACTGAAAATTATGGGTTGTCTCATGCCATCTACAACAAAAAGGCAATGTAAAAAAAAGTCATTTTGGTTATTACAAGTGAATAATAATTACCATTATAAGTCAGTGAGTCAGCCCACTGTTTTTGAGGAACACAGTGTAGCCTGGTAATCATTATTCATTAAAGGAGCAGTTATTTTGCTAATAGAACATTTTAAACATCAATATTAAATGAACCATCTAAAATATATGCTCAATTTATCCTTTTCCTCTGCAGCCCTGATATCGGCTGGCTGTTGCAGCAGCTCCTGTAGAAGTGTCAGGCTTTGGGACAGGTAAGGTTCACATCTGTTACTAATACTCAAAAGATGATTATCATGCCATATGCTGAAGATTCACATGGTTATATATTTGTTTGTGTGTATGTAAACACTTACAGTAAGTTTGTGTAGTATCACTTCTGTTTAAAAGTCTGAGGTCACTAAGTTTTTTGACAAAATAATAATTTTATACAAGGATGGATTAAACTGGTCAAAAGTGACAGTAAAGAAGTACAAATACAAAATATTCCTATATTAAATAAATGTTAATTTGAACTTTCCATTCATTAATGAATCTTAAAAAAAAAGCATCAGTTTTCACACACACACAAAAAAAAAGCACTGATAATGAACAATGTTCCACCAAATCAGCATATTAGAATGATTCTGGAGGATCATGTGACACTAGCTGCGTTTCAATTAAAGATGTTGCGCTATTTTCTAAATGTCAACATTCAGCCCTGCACAACCGAGGTCTGGAGGAGGGATTCCTCAGGATACAAATAGCTGGAAATAACACGATTGCCAAAAGGTTTCTCAAATGGGAGATTTAATTTCTATCTTTTGCCAACATTATTTTGTATTGTTTTCCAAGCAGTGATAATAAGCAATGTTCCCCCAAATCAGCATATGAGAATGATTCTGGAGGATCATTTGACACTAGCCGCATTTCCATTTAAGATTTTTGATATTTTCAAAATAACAACAGCGTTTCCATTAACAGCGTTTCCGACTAAAACATTTTTTTTTCTCTTGCGATAAGTCATTCCAAAAATCATGCCAACAGATGTTGGTAGATTTATGTATATCCCAGCCAAAGCACTAGCGATTATTTTTAATCAAATGAGACGTAGGAGTGTTTAGCATTAATGGCATGGAAAGCCCCTTCAATGTCTTGATAAATTGTGTCATTACTTTGTTGTTTTAAGAATCCAGTATTCCCGTAATACTCTCGTCATCTGTCCAAACATACCGCGCCTTCTTCATGATCAACTTTTACATACACCAGGTGACCTGTAAATTTGAAAAAAAAAAATCCATTGGAGTTTTGCGAAATGTCCCTTTTTTAAAATTGCCTGAAAAATCACCTAATGTGAGCGTAAAAACTTTTTTGCGATATATTGGAGATTTTGCTAAATTGACGCATTTCCATTGGTTGTATTTTCAATTTTTCGCAATTTCAGATTGCAATTTAAAGGGTAATGGAAATGCGGCTACCGAATACTGGAGTAATGATGCTGAAAATTCACTTTTGCTATCACAGGAACATGTAATGAATTACATTGTAAAACATTTATTTTATATTGTAATAATATTTCGCAATTTTACTGATTTTGTTCACGCTGCTAGGCAGCCTGGACACCATGAACCAAATTTTCCCCTAAGATAGGGATCCAATCACAGAACGGGCAGGGAGCACAGACGCATTTGATAGACGTACAAGCGCATTTGATAGACATTCGTAGCACCCAATAATACGGCCCTCGGCATTCGTAAACCACGCCTCAAATACGAGAAAATGAACGTGTGGTTACCAGACCACATCTCATTCTCAATGAGACTTGGTCTGGCGTTAGCCTGGCTATTTTTTTTGTTTGTTTTTTTTTTTTTCGACCAAATAAACGCAGCATTAGTGAGCATGTGAGACTTTTTTCAAAAACATTAAAAGCATTTGGGTCTTTTGAATAGTAGTGTGGATACAGTATATGTTAGTGTGAGGCAGTTTTAAGGTCTGAGGGGTAACTGACCCTTGATCCTTCTCAGATGCTCCATCTAACAGAAACTAGCAGATGAGTTAATATTTAATGATGCAGCAGATTTAATGGCAGAATAATTCAACCTAAGGGAATGCATTAGAATAATTTCCCCTCTTCATTTTACTCAGCACACAAAAGTTAAGCACAAACACATAAAAAAACAAAAAAAAAAACACGAATGAATACTAAAACACTACATGTTGTCATTTTATATATAAATATGCAAAGTCATATTCCATCCTAATCAACTGTTCATTTTACCCCATAGTTTTGATGCCTCCTGACCTCGACTGGATCTGGATCCAGCGCTGGGACCCGGGCCATGAAAAAGGATCCCTGTTGCTTTCAGTTAACTTGCACTGACAGAAATGGAAGGCGAGGATAAAAAAAAGTGTGATTGAAGGACAATATGTTTTTTAGAACAGCCAGTGTCTCTCGTCCACCTCCCTGGTTCCTGCTGGTCTCCCAATACAACTTTCAGCCCTGCACAACCGAGGTCTGGAGAAGGGATTCCTTAGGATACAAACAGCTGGAAATAACACGATTGCCAAAAGGATTTCTCAAATGGGAGATTTAATCATCTATCTTTTGCCAACAAAATAGACCTACCTCCTTTGAACGAAAGCAGATGGAAAGAAAAATTAAAATGGGACTGAGACGCTATGACACAAGTTGTTTACAGTCACTGCAAAAAAGAAATTGTGTATTATTTTGTATTGTTTTCCAGTAAACTATCTAAACATCCTTTAAACAAAAGGGCATTATATATATATATATATATATATATTGTTTTTCTTTCTCCTTTCAGAAATGTATTTTAGTCACAGACCTCACTAATATATATATACTGTATATATATATATATATATATATATATATATATATATATATATATATATATATATATGTGCAAAAACATAATAAAATATACAAATATTAAATATATATATAATATATACAACTTATTTTTGTCAAGGGATTCTGATATAAGAGATTATAGGGGATATGATCTCTCAAAACAAGTTGAATGCAGTTATGCTCATTTAAGGATGTCTAGATATTTTTTTTACTAAAAAACAATCTGATGAAAAATAGTGAAAAAATTATATTTTGCAGTGTGCCAAAATCTTGCACAAGCAGGCAAACACCTATTACCAAGTCGGTTTTATGCCTCTAAGAACAAGGGCATTTCTCAAGACGTGTTAACGTAAAGAGCAATACTGAAAGTCAGTGGCTCTCAGATTTCAAATTTTAGCCGAAATTTGAATGATAATGACATCACGTTATATCGATCACTGCCTGGCTTTTAATAAGACCTGTGTGTGATGACCGGTGATTTATTATGTTGACTATGGCCCTGTGTAAAGTATGGTAGTTAAACGCATAACTATCGATATAGTCGCTAAAGTCAAAAGTCGAAGCGGGAGCCCCTCCTGTCTCTCAATATACCATTACTGATCTTTTCGTATAGATGCAGTGTTGTGTGATGTGAAAGAAGCACATAGAAAGCTGCTGCTCTACCCGAGGCTATAGCCAGACGCTTTAGGCTTCCATTGTGTCGAGTTCTGTCGCGTCTGGCGTTTCTGCCCTCACTGCTGCCGAAATCAAGCGGCCCATTCACAAAGCTTTTCTAAGCTACACATATCCTGTCCATTTCAATGCTTTTCGCAATTGCCAAACCCATTTTATTGTTCACCAATAAAATGGGATTTCTTTTCACTGTCCGTCTGTTGATTCAAAAGGAAGGACGGCCCTATGGCTCTGTTAGAGCCCACAATTGCTTGGTTTCAGTAGAAAAAGCAAGCTCATATTCTCTGTTTTTGGGCCATGACTGAGAGGTAAAAATCAGAGACTTGTCATCCCACTAGACTATATAAACCATCATGCCTCTCTTCTTACCAGGTATTTCACTGAACAAACCACAGAACAAACCGCATTTCATTTGAAAGGACTTCATAGTTTATATTTGTTCCCTCACTGAACGTACATCGCAAACCATCAGTCCTCCTGTATACCGTCAGTATTAAAAACAGCAAACGCTACTTGATAAGCTCATTAACCTGTGTCTTTTTTATTTTTGTTGACAGATTATAAAATAGAACAAATATTAATATATAAAAACATTTATGTTTTTAAAAAGTAAAGAGTAGTTTAAGGCTTAGTTTTTTATATATATAATAACTATAATTATTATTTTTGACGTACTGGTATTATTGAATCTATAAATATTATACTAAGAGATGTATGTAAAAGACAATAAAGTCTTCTTTATGTAAAACACTTGATTTGGCTTTTATTTCCACTGTTTTGTTCACTGTTTGCCAGGATACTAGAAATAAAATTCCCAATGTTAACATGTTTTCAATGTAACATGTTGCTTAATGGGATAATTCTGTCATCATTTACTTACCTCATGTCTTTCTAAACCTGATTTTCTTTCATATATATGGAAGCTAAAAGGAGATATTTTTGCTCTTATTCTCTGTAAGACGCATTTATTTAATTGAAAATACTGTAATAAACAGTAAAATTGTGGAATATCAATACAATTTAAAATAACTGTTCTCTATGTTAATATATTTTAATACATAGTTTATTCCTGTAACAGCAAAGCTTTACTCCAGTCTTTAGTGTCACATGACCCTTACACTAATTTGCTGCTCAAGAAATATTTCTTATTATCAATGCTGAAAATGGTTGTTCTGTTTAATATAAACTGTGATACTTGATGATGAGGTTTCTTTGATCAATAGAAAGTTCAAAAGAAAACCATTTATTTTGTAAAAAATGTATTAAAGTCTTTAATATCACCCTTGCTGAATAAATTAATTCCTTAAAAAAAGTCAACGGGGTCCAAAACTACATTTGTGCCCATTGACTTTCATTGTGTAGACAAAAGGACAAAGGATGTGTAAAAGTTCATTTCTGTGTAAAATGTCCCATTGACATTAAGAATCAGGCAACGCCTGGAAAGTGTATTAATATTTCAAATAGCATGAGAATATATGGGATGTATATACTGTAAAAGCATTATTCAAATCTATTATCATCACTATTGTTGTTTATTAGTCTTCTGTATGTCACTGTGCATGTTTAAGTATGGTAAATACTATAAAAAGAAATATGTGAGCCCTACTCGCTATGCTAAGGGAAGTATATCAGCCAGAAGGTAGGGGGCAAAGAGCAGAACTGTGTGCTCTGATTAAGATGTATTATTGTCAAGGGAGAACAACACATCCTCTGTCTCAAACACACACACACTCACACACACAAACACTGAGTCCTAATGTCTGCTCTTTGCTTTTCACTGCAATGCAGCACTCATTGGGATCCTGCTGAGAGCGGCCCGAATGCCTACCTGACCAAAAAACACCCAATCCATCAACACAAACATTAGACCGAGAGGAACCAAAAGCTCTATAAATACTCTTCTGCCTCTCTCTCTCTCTCTCTCTGATAAGCATACACGCACGCACACATTTTCATTAAAACCACATCTTCATATTTATACCAATCAATACAATAATGTTTCATAGTGGATGTGGCTCTCACCTCCTCAAACCTAGAATGAGGTGATGGAAAATGAAGACTTAAAAATGCAGCGCTGTTCAAAGACAAATAAATAGTTAGGAAATGCTGAGCTGGAGAAATGCAGCAATTCTGCGCTGGCGTTCTGCCTATGGCTTAAAGCGAGCCCTGCCGGAGGGATTTTTTGCAGAAAGTTGTTTTTGGCTGGTATTTAATGATGCCAGTATTGCAGATGTCAAAGAATTCATCAAATTCCAAAATTTAATAGAAAATGAAATGATTAGGTAATCATCTTGCACCAGAAATATTTATCCGATCTAATATTCTCTAATAAAAATGCTTTGCAAATCAAATAATATATGATATAATGTACTGTATATGAACAGTATGTGCATATATGTGTGTGTTTGAAGCTGATTTACGCTAGGTGTTACGAGAACAGGGAGAATGAGTGTGAGAGAAGTGAGTGTGAGTGTGAGAGAAGAGGGACTCATACAAGGGGACACAGTCACGGATCCTCGGAGACTCGTCTCCATGGTGACACATGTGAGCGCCACTTATATTCTGCCATCAAAGACATCCATCCACATCCTCTACATCCCATTACAGAATCTCAAATGTTTATTTACTGAATTGTCTTTTCAGACTGTATATTCTATTTCGTCACTGCAATGTTTTTTTGTTTTTGTTTTTTCAGAGGAAAGGGCCCTTGTAATCCCCTATTGGGGATTATAATTAAATGAGTGATTTAAAAAGTAAGATTTCATAAATCCAAAACATGATTGGTGCAAAAACGCTGCAAAGTGCTTCACCACACCTAAACAAATATGAGTAAGAAAGACAAATGGAAAGCTGTAGACTAAACAGAGCACACACAAATGGAAATGTGTTTGATCCCTAAACTCATTTCCAAGATTAGAAAAACCATAATAGGGTGGTGCATTCTTCTGGAAGTTTAATATACTTTTATTGGTGCTAAGCCACAGCAGACAAACACACAAAAAGTTTTATATCATCATATATAATGACTCAAATATGACTCAAGAAAAAAAATGACTCAAGCACTGCAGCACATCTGGAGAGTAAAGTCATAATCTTTTTATAATCTTTAAGTATAAGAGCGACTTTTGAATGTGACAGACACTCAACATGTTTTTGGATGTGGGATTTTTAGAAATTTCACAATTTCAATGAGCTTGCTGCTCCACATTCAAATATTTGGCATTTGCATTTGAGTTTTCAGAAAAGCTCAATCTTCCCCAGATCCACCTGTATAGATCTGCCAGGGGGTAATTCATGTATGGTAAATGTGCAGCAGGAATGTATTGTCCGTAGTAAGTCTAAGTCTTGACCAGCCTGACACAGCAATGGCTCGACCAAGTTGAGATTGGACAAGGAGTTTTTGAGAATGATTGTGAGAATAAGTCTTCTCAATTCCTCTATCCTTTACTGTTTTCTGATATCTGTACTCAAACTTTAATTTGTCTATTTTTTTCTGTGTCGCCCTCTGGACAGACAGATAGAGATATGCGGCATATTAGCCCAGACACTCATTACCTCCTCATTTTCAGATTAACTGCTTGACAGAAGCAATCAGCAAGCACAAGTCTCTGTAATTACCCGGGAATGATAATAACAGAACCGAGAGATGTTACGACACAACACAGCTCTCCACAGAATATAGATGGTCATGCTCACAGGCATTTAGCATCGAACAAGCGAACATCCTCATACGTCCTGTCAGCAGGTTAGAGAGATGAGGAAAAACGTGAACCTTGAAGGATTGCGAGGTTTAGGATTAAAAGGCTGTATAAGCAGACATACACGGAGAAAACAAACCATGACAGGATCACATTACAGCGTCTGGACAATCTTATTCCTGAATCCTAAACAATGACCACTGATCCGATTTAACAAATCGCATTAGAGAGGCTCAAGTTGAAATCGAAACTGTATGATATACCAACCCAATCTAAAAGGAAAACAACTTTATTACAAGGCGGCGATTTCATATAAATTCTACGGAGCCCCCCTCCCACTTTAGCAAAAAAAAAATAATTATAACTATCTTGAGGCCACGAGTTACTATCTTGAGGCCACGAGTTACTATCTTGAGGCCACAAGTTACTATCTTGAGGCCACGAGTTAGTATCTTGAGGCCATGAGATAGTATCTTGAGGCCACGAGTTACTATCTTGAGACCACGAGTTACTATCTTGAGGCCACGAGTTACTATCTTGAGGCCACAAGTTACTATCTTGAGGCCACGAGTTACTATCTTGAGGCCACGAGTTAGTATCTTGAGGCCACAAGTTAGTATCTTGAGGCCATGAGATAGTATCTTGAGGCCACGAGTTACTATCTTGAGACCACGAGTTACTATCTTGAGGCCACGAGTTACTATCTTGAGGCCACGAGTTAGTATCTTGAGGCCACAAGTTAGTATCTTGAGGCCATAAGACACTATCTTGAGGCCACAAGTTACTATCTTGAGGCCACAAGATAGTATCTTGAGGCCACGACTTACTATTTTGAGGCCACAAGATAGTTATGATTTTTTTTTTTTTCAAAGTGGGACTAGGGGGGCTCTGTAGAATTCATACAATGAATGATACGGAAATATAAGATTTTTAGAAAAAAGTATGTGTAAAGGTCCTCCCCTAACCCCGCCACTAAACCTAACCACCAATGGGCCATAATCAGATCAGATGAGAGTGTCCGAATACAAAGTAGCCTCCAATAGTTACATATTGCTGTGACATTGTGTTGGATTTGCACAGAATCACACAAGCTAGTCACGTGAACTACGCAAACAGCTGAGCACATTTTGAAGAAGGCTACACCACAGGGGAGTGTATATGTGTGTGTGGAGACATGAACACTGCCCTATATTTAGAAGGCCCACTGGAATGGCATTGATGATGCCTGGAGCACCTGTGGCCTTGTGTCTCCCATCCTGTGCCCGCCACACAGGGCACCCAGCTGGGGCACTGAGAGGCTGTGAACATGACTGGGCTCCAGGCCAACAGAACACAAGGATGCTGAAAGCCAGAGGGGAGTCAACAGAACTCATTCAATAACTTTATGACATCAGCTCACGCATTGACACTCTCTGCTTCGGATTGGTCCTTAGAGCCAGAGACGCTAAGCTTGGAAAGGTGAACGTTTCCGTCACTTTGGCGGTTGCCATGTGGAGAACTGAGCCAGCCTGTAAGTACTGGTGGAGAGATTATTACTGTTAGCCTGAAATAAAAGATGGCGTGAAAGAATCATGGTAAATGAGTGAAAGGGGAGAAGTGATGGATAAGGAACAGTAGTTTAAAGATACTTTTTGAACATCAAGGAATCTGTCACACCCATAAACAAACAGAACCCAAGAGGGCAATTTATATTTAGTCCACAGAGAAGCAATTCACAACAAGCCTGGAGGATGACGAACAATCCAAATAACAGATGATGAGGTTGACTGGAAGTAGACAATGAACTTGAGCAGGAAGAAATCAGTCACACAGTCCAATCAGTATAATCCATCATTGGATGACAGGGAATCCAACTTGGAATGAATCGAATCACATATAAACTCTAGATGAGAAAACAACACAGGGAGACAAGAACAACAATCTGACAGTGGATGAATGCAAAACACTTACTGAGGTATGAATAAGGGGAAACAAATTCGACAACAGGTGAGCACAGGCTTTTTTTTTCGTCTGTGAGATTAACCCATTTATCAAATGCAGGTTTATCTGTTATGCATTTCATTTGTGGCAGTGGCCCATTGAATGAGAATTTTTAGATACATATCCAGCCTTTTCCATTACAGAAAAAGGCCTCCTAAATAGGGCCTAGCAAGGATAATCTGTCCCCTTTCACCATCTGTTGGCCCATTAAGACTGCAGCTGGATGGCAGTATCACACCTGAGACTTATATACTATGCTGAACTCCTGTCTACTGAATGCTTACATCTCCTAATAACCATGAAAACACAAAAACACATACAAAGGCTAACAGCAATTGATTTATGTACACTTCAACAAGTCAATGCACAATTAAACACATTTACTGTTGTACACATCACATATACAACTATGACATTATGTCAGCTGATTTGGGTCACGTATCTTTCCACATGGAGCTAGAATTCCCGCATTTAGATTAACATGATGACATTGGATAGATGGATTTGATTTGGCCTGTTCAGGAGCATGTTCGTATTGTTTCCTCATTTCTCAGTGTGAGCACTGCCACCACCCTACACCACCGCATATCTCATTTGTCTCCAACACTGAGAGACACACCAAGAGAGGGAGAAATGCATTGCAATGAGGGACAGAGGGTCTGCAGCACCGCTGAGAGACACTGGAGATGAATTGGATAGAAAATAGCATGGATAATATGTGGTTTTGATGGACGATTGTACTCCCATGACGCCAGGGAGAAAATAAGTCTAATTCCTGATTCTCTCCATGGACTCGGCACAGAGAGGAAGGGAATAAACCCAAATTAATAGCACAAAAAAGGTCAAATATTATAAACTGCTGTGCTGTGCTGTAACATCACATCGTGATATACCTGTCAATGAATGTAAAACACGCTGCTTATTTTTAGAATGTCAAAACCAATATAATTTTATTAACATAAAGCTGTTTTAACATGTCACAGACATTTACATTTGGGAGGGTCAGATGAGCAAGCTATCAGCAAGCTATCACTGTTTTATCATGTCTGACTGCCTCCATTAGTTAGTGCTGTTCTATGAAGACAGCTTACTGAGATAATAGCTGTACAAAATCTTACTATTCTGAATATTTCACATCTCTGTGCCACAGCCCTTTAAATTCCCTGTTAGGAGTGCTGGTGCATAATTAATGTGATGCAGATTTAACATGCTTTAAACATTTAAAGGCATGTCTGCACCCGACTCACATTTGGAGGGAACTTTTTGAGATATCAATAGCCTTGCAGCTGCCATATTGAAAAAAAAAGCACTCTCACTTTACAGCAAACTCAAGTGGAGTCACTGGATTATTTAATTTCCCACAGCACTTAAGGGCTTCCTAAATTCCTAAATGCCGTTTGGTTCATGATACAATTGTGCTCAGACTGAGCTGATCAAATTAATTCAGATAATAAAATATAGAAATATTTGTCACACTATATTTTACATGTAGCCTATGTGGTACTTAGACACTATAAAGTATTACATTAAAACTATATAAATTATCAAGGGATAACGTACAGTTGGCCGGTCATTTTTTGCGAAGTAACTTTGTTTCTACATTATTCAGCTTTAAATAAATAAATACATTTGAGTTAATGAGAAATGATTCTGTTTACTTTTCCAAATGCCGTGTTTCCTCCTTATTGCAGAAGCAGTGTTATATTTGCTAGAATTCTCTTTGACAACACTGATTAGATTAAGATGACATTTGATTAATTGAAACCAGATATTTGAATAACACATAACAGTCAAGGATAAATGTAAATCTTAACCTAATCCATTTACGATTTTAGGAGGAATTCATCTTAAAGCCTTCACAATTGAGTCCTCAAGAATTAAAAATCCTATCTGACAGCCATCCAGGCGTTCTGGCGGGTGGAAGACAAATGTTTGAGCAAGATTTCAATTTCTGCCAGCGTCTCCTCCTGTGAGGCAGAATGATTGGGAGAGAGCGCAATAAGCGGGTCCGCATTCATTTGCATTGTAAGGCAAACAGGAAATAAGATAAATAAGATTTGTGACACAGCTGAGTTGAGGCAAAGGATGAGAAATCTAGTGGAAGGATGGAGAGAGAAAAAAGTCAGAAGACAAAGAGAGAGAAGGGCTCCATCAGCGTCTCTAGCCTTCATTCCTCTCGTAACTCCACCTTTCCTGTCTAAAAGTGGGCGTTCAACACTGTTCATCTTTACTTGCAGGCCACGATTTAAACACTGTAATTAATCACTCATGGTTAGAAAGAGAGTCACTCAATGTCTTATTTGAATCATTCAGTGTAAAGTTTTACAAAGGCCAAAAAACAAACAAACAAAAAAAAACACTTGAAAGGTACCATATGTAGGATTTGTGCATTTGTGTAAAATATCCAAAATCCACTAGGCCAATGTCATATGTTTTGTTTACTTGATTACTTACAATATCCCAAATGTTTCCTACTATTTGTAAATCGTCAGAAAATTGTAATTTTAACCAAGGAAACGAGACGTGTGAGCAGCCGTCAATGGCGTCATATCCGCGTTACCCTCGGTTTCCACTCGTACTGCCATAGTAACCATGGCGACAGATGTGGACAACTGGGTTATGCCCATAGACAGTAAAGGTTATGCCTAGCAGGATGCTCACACTGTTGTTCTTTTGTTCAAACACTATGAACCATGGCAAGCAGACTTTAAGACAAAAAGAGGATTAAAATGAAGATCAACATCTTTGGAGATGGTCCGCGACTAACTTCGACTTGATAGAGACGCAAGTGTTGCATGTATTAGACAGGTGAGAAAACAAAGGTAAAGAACAAAAATAATCATGAGTATTCATGAGAACGTTCAATCGGATTCAGAACTCATTCAGGGCCACTGTTCCACTGTTTTTATTTATTTATTTATTTTTCTCATTACACTTCTAATTTGTCACAGTGGCCGGGACGGATTCTTCTCTGGGATGAAAAAGCCTCTGTATGAGTGGGGACAGGTGGAATTCATTTGTGCAGGAGGAGCTCAAGGACAAAGGTGGGTGTGTGTTTTCTGCCTTCTGTACAAGCTGAATTTACCACTGTGGATGCTGCTGGCTTTAAATGAAATGATCCATGGGGGGAACACAAAAGAAAGACAAAAAGGAGGGATGAGAAGCTATACAAAACACTGATGGGTGATTGTAACTTCAGGCAGGACAAGCCTAAGGCAAGGACGTCTAGAAAAAAAAAATAATAATCCTCTGACGATTTTTAAAGCAGACCACCAACAAAATTTTCTCTTTCAAATAACCTGACAGCTTTGTGATCTGGGATCAAATTTGCATACATCAGATTAATGAGTGTGCATTTTTTTTTACTGTGCAGATCCATTGACATCAAATGACAGGTGCAGTTTCCTTTTCTGTGTTGATGTTACTGTTCCTAAGTTTAGGCTCAATAAGATTTTTTGGTCATTTACAGGTCTGTTTTGAATGAACATATGTGTTACCACTGTGCAGGCTGGTGGTGGTGTAATGATGTGGGGGATTTTGTCTTGGCACACTTTAGGTCCCTTAGTGCCAATTGGGCATCGTTTAAATGCCATGGACCTGAGCATTGTTTCATGTCCATCCCTCTGTGGCCACCATGTACTCATCCTCTGATGGCTACTTCCAACAGAATAATGCACCATGTCACAAAGCTTGAATCATTTCAGGGATGTGGTGGAACGGGAGCTTCGTGCCCTGGATGTGCATCCCACAAATCTCCATCAACTGCATGATGCTGTCCAATCAATATGGACCAACATTTCTAAAGAATGCTTTCAGCATCTTGTTGAATCAATGCCACGTAGATTTAAAGCAGTTCTGAAGGCGAAAGGGGGTCAAACGCAGTATTAGTATGGTGTTTCTAATAATCCTTTAGTTGAGTGTATATATATATATATATATATATATATATATATATATATACGGTATAACAGTACTGTTTTCTTAAGATGTTTAAAAGGCATATCACAGGACTCAAAATAGCCGATACGTTTCAGTTACCCCACATCTTAATTGATAATTCTCTACTATATATCATGCAAAAAGTACATTACATACTGTAAGTCTGCATGCTATAATCCATAAATGTGAAGTATTCATTAAAAATGTGAAAAACACGTCCTTAATTGTGCTTATGGTATATAAACACTTTACTACATCATGTGGCCAGGGAAAGCTGTCTCGTAAATGACATGAAACAGTGACATGGCTGGCATTGTAGATCATGACAATGCGAACATGACAGTAGTGTCTGGAGTGCAGTAGGCACAGGAGTGCTATAGAAGATACTTTACTTTTTCAACGGTGTCCAAACTTTATACAGCTACCAGAACTTTGCACTTTAAATGCTTTTGATGTCAAGATCAAGGACTAAAGCTACAAAGGTGAACATAATATTCAGGCAGGGCCTCGAAAAACACAAAACTAAGTGAGATGTGTTTCACGGAGAGATGTAAATGCATTTCTTTTCTTGGCTTCTATAACTACTGGCTGTCCTTCTCCTTGTAATATGTCCTCAGTGATGTAACACCATGAGTCAGGCATCCTGAACTCCAGATGTACCTGAGAAACACCTGCAGTGATTACGACAGCTGCTCTCATTTCCAGAACACCCAGATCTCTTATCTAACTGCAGCCTAGGACAAATGAACAATACTATAAAATACAATAATGTATGTCAGATTTTCTACAGCAAAGGAGTAGTTATGCTCCCTCTGCAGCAGTGTAATTTTTAAATAATTGAGATACTTTTCTAGTTTTAAATAAAATTTTATTTTCCGTTTTCTAATTTTAGTAATTTCGTTGTTTTTGTCATTTAAATTTTCTTACTTAATTTTTATTTCAGTTTTAGTTATTTTAGCACATCAAGTTAACTAAATAAAATAAGAAATGTTGCCTTTGCAACTACCTGAAATAAATAAGTTTTATTTTTAATATTTTATATTATATTTTAATTGTTATATAGTTCACTTTTACTATATTTAAAGCAACAAAAAAAATGTTTTTATGTTTTTTGTGTAACTATAATAACGCTTCTCTGCGGTGTGCAGAAGAAATAGCCGACTCAAGCTGTCACATTCAGTTCGAGGGGAAACACGGGACAACACAAAGCCTGCTGGACCAAAAGCTCCCTTTGATCTGCTCCGCGCGTCTGCTGTTCTGTTTCATGTGCAAATCAGCGGCCATGTGTCCCCACTTCATTTCATGTTTATGAAGCTGTACTTTACTGAAACAAAACAAAACAAAGGGCCGCCAACACACACACACACTAATTATTTGATCTGTTTTATGTAAAAGTGTGCTTATTTTCAAAGAGCTATTTGCTAAAAGGAACATATGCCAACCATTCTTTATATTAACAAAATTATATGACTCTTTTCCAAAATTATGTCAAATAGAATATATATTATTCAAATATATAGAGTTTTATATGCAGTAGATGGACTAAAACAGGGCCATTTTATAAAATCTATAAAACCTTAGTAGAGTAGCTTTCAGGTTTAATTGATAATTTAATCAATAAGACAAGTTCTTCAAAAATAAATTGAAATCAATGGCTAACAAGATTGTAAACAAATTGTAAGGGGTGAGCAGTGAATGCCATTTACAAATGGATTTTTTTCATGTTGGCTGAAAATTGATATCAAGCACCATGAACTTTTACAAAAATATATTTTTTCGGAAGGATCAATTGACAATAAAGACTACATTAATTCACTAATTCAGCTTCAAAGTCATCTGTGGTTTGCTGACGTGAACATTGGGAATTGAATAGCTTTTATTTTTTGGAAGACTGCTTTGAAACTACCAGTGTTTTTACAGTGTATGCAAGGTTGCCAACAGCATTATAGGTTGACAAATATCACAGTATGGTCCTGCATACAAGAAACAAATAAAAGAAAGGTATGAATTGAGCATTAACCTTTGCTTTACTATTTTACATTGAGACAAATGACAAGACCTGACAAATCCTGAGAGAAATATTGCCTAATCTGTTTTTGACACAAACAAGCTGCTATAAGCATTGTTTCTGTCAGAGCTTCTGTTTGTGTGTCCAATCACACTTTTGGTTGAGTGATGGAGTGCGGTGACAGTTACTAAATTGTATGCTGTGTGGTTAAGAGGAAGAAGTCTTTATTTTTGTCACAGTAAACAGTGTAATTTCACAGTGCTGTTTTCCTCAGCACCTCAGTGATGGATCTGCCCGTCAGTACCGTCTTTGCGCTCACTGATCAACATCCATATGTGGAGAAACACACACAAACACACACTGTAGTATTGTTAATGTAACCAATCAGATGTACACTGTAAAACAATATTGTTGGTTTAACTTAAAAAATAACCTGGCTGTCTTAAAATTTTAAGTTAATTGAAATAGAAAAAATTGAGTTAATATAATGAAGGAGATTGATTTAAAAACTTAAAATATTATGCTATCTGAACCACATAAATAATTTAAGTTGATTTGACAAAAGAAAAAATGTTGTGATTACAAATCATGAAAATATTTTTACAGTCTACTAAAGCCTTGTTCACACAACTTGATTTTAAAACATCGGGCTGAACTGTGCGGTCCACATTACATGACTTGCTCTCTGTGAAATCAGGAGTGTTAAGCTGTTCACACCACACAACACAAAGTGATTGATCCACAACAGGAGGTAATGCACTACACGAGTTGACAATGCACTACATAGAGATGCAACCACGATCGGATGATAAGAGCAAATCATTTGTGACTCTAGATGTGTTTCAGTACTATGGTATGGTCTAAAATCCTGAAAATAATCAAATAAATAATGAGTTGACAACAACTCTGTCACCCAATAATTCTATCTTGTCTACAAACCACTTTTTGTCATGAAAAACCACGCAATAAAACGAACCACAAATGACACGAAACTGCACGTGTGCCAATACCCAGCGAAGAAGAGAACACAATACGTGAATATGGACATCAGACAGAAACTAGTGATGCACACTGTTTGCATGATGATTTGCTCTAAGAAAAAATGCAAAAAAAAGAAAATATAAGATTTACCCGGTGACCTCAACCGATGCCTTGCTATGATTGGCTGTAGCTCATGACATCACTGAGGTTGAGTCGCGCAATGGCTCTGGATATCTAGCATGCTAGATATTTTTTCTGGGCTCGGCGACGCGTCTGCGAGGCGTCTGCGAGCGTCTTCGCTTCATTGTTGGCTCTTTCATACTAACAGATTGACAAGCGTTCATCACCTGACAATCCCCCGCGATTTGCACGCAATAACGCCCTGACCTGTCGGCGAGCTCAACGATTTGCAAATCAGGCTTAAAATCCTGTAGTGTGAACTTGGTTTAAGACAAACTTCCATTTAAACCTGTTTAAAGTCCCTGTAAAGTCAAAATTAAGTATGTGTTCTGAGTCTGTCATACCACAGAAAAATGTGATTTTAGCCACCCAGCCAAATTTGAATGATAAAAAAAAGCCGACAAGTACATAAAATAAGTTATCAAAATCTTGAAAAAATTAGCAGTTATCTCTGTTCTCAAACGCTGGGGCGTGTCTGCTGGCTGCGCTGAAACCACGCCCACTCGCGGGAAAGCTGTCGACGGTGATATTAGGTGAAACTGCTCTCGGAACGGAGGATGAACGCTGAGGCGGAAGATAGTCGTTTCAGCCCTAAAATAGCAAGGGTGAAAAAAACTGTTTAACGGTCTAACTCCGTATTTCAGAACTTCACAGTTCACAGTCTTTGTAATATGTTTTAGCAATACATTTGTAACATTTATACAAATTTATACACAGGGACTTTAAAATGCATCTCAAATCCTGTGACTACTTGTGACCAGATGAGGGGAGGATCTCTGATTTTGGGACTATATACATCAGTTACAAAATCAATCAGATAGACGTGCATCCAAATATTCTCTTAAAATCATAAATGTTTGGAATGAAAATGAAAAATGAAATAAAACCAAGTGTACAATGTTTATAAACACGGGCAAAACTTTCCACTAGTTAAGCTAAGAAATTATTATTCTTCAAAAGTGACAAAATGTACAGATTTTAACCAACCAAGGAAACCAGACTCATGTAGAAAATGCAATATAAAATAATCACCTTGCAACATCAGGAAACAAAATCACAAAAAGCACAGTATCCTTTCAGGGTTGTTGTTGTTGTTAACCAAAACTATGAAAAAAAAAAAAAAATATATATATATATATATATATATTGTAAATTAAACAAAGTTGAAATCAAATAAATACAAATAAATATTAGTAACTTATCAATTAGAAATGTTGCTGGGCAACTACCTGAACTTATGTTTAAGTTGAAGTACTAAAATTACTGAGGCAAAAACTGGAAAAAAAAATTAATTGCTATTTCAAAATATAAATGAATATTAAATAATATATAAATAATATTAAAACAGCACTGCATCTTTTCAACAACAAACTGGCTGCATTTGTGTAGATGGCAAAGCAGTGAATGGGGGGCAGGGAACGCAACGGATGCGATGACATCACCCCAAGGGTGATGCGTTTGGATGGAAGAATATTTAGTTGTTGTGGTGGAGCAGTGGAGCATCCTCCTATTTCTTCCACTCCTCTGAGCACAGCAACACAAACAATGGAAGTGTTTATACATTTACCACAGACCCCGGCATCTCTGCTGGCTATTAATAGTTTCTATCAATTCAACACATTCATGGCTTTGATCGCACTCCCGCATGTTTGAAAGACCGCCCAGGTGTAATGAGGCGCTCAGCGAGTGATGACGAAATGGCCAAGTTATTTTTAAGTGACATCAGGAACTGATGGTAATGCGGAAAACATAATTATGTCTTCGATTGAGTGTAATGAGAGAGTATTTTTGTGCGTATTAAACTCACTGTTGACTTTATGCAAATGGAAAGGTGATGGAAGTACATCAGTGGGGGTAGTGGTCTGTAAATGGTGGGTATGGGTAATTGGAACTACGCAGTCGCACTATCCCAACGTCAGTGGTGCGTGTAAAATGTATCCCACCTTTTCATAGAGACAGGGTTATAAATCAAACTCAGTGCTAATTGGGCAAACTCAGGCAGGCATAATCTTTGAACACATTCATTAAAGGGGGAGAGAAAGAGGAAGATGGCAAGCTCCTTTGTAAACAAGGGGTGATGTGACCTTACATTACTTTAGTGGAGATCAAAGAAGGAAATAAAATATCAAACATAAAAGAAAACTTCACTGAATTTTCCACTCGAATAAGCTTTGAGCTAGTCGGCAAGACGATCACAGGGTTGTTGATGTTTTAGAGATCTAGTGCGGTTAAAAGAAGGAATTTTGCAGTGCTTAGCGCTGATGTTTGCAACATTTTGTAATGATCCTGATTTTCCACAGATTCTCACATTTTAAAGCTGCCACTAAAGCTTCAATCACACTGCTAGACTGATGGTTGGAAGTCTCAGGTCATTGGGTCACTATACTGTCACTAAGTCATTGGTGAGAGCTGCTGACCATAGCTTTACAAAATAAAGATCTGCCAGTAAATATATGTCATTTGATTTTGAAAGTGAGTGTTTGCAAATAAATTGCAGCCATGCAGAAGCCATGTCATGTGAGCAAGACTGCTGATTTTCAAACCAAAAGCAAGAATACGAGTGTGACATTTCTTTTATACAACAGCTAATATAAAGTAATCTAAATTTTTGAGAATATTGCCACTCTTAGTCTATTTTAAATCTCAAACAAAGCCACAGAAGAATTACTGTGCTCTCAAACAAACCGCTGTTAGCGGAAATTTCATGAGCAATATGCAGTCAATTACATAGAAATCTACACAATCAGTTGTTTTAATCCTATTCAAGATGGTTGCACAAGTTCCCCGCACTGACTAACAGATAGCTGCTTGGTCTGAAAGTAACTTCTGTACTTAATGCATTAATACACTATTGACATTGGCCAATGATCTTTTTTACTTATGAAATTTCTCTGAAATGTTGTTCTGACACATTTAACCCTCCTATTATCCTTGGGGTCAATTTGACCCCATTCAATGTTTAACGTCTGTAAAAACATATTTTTTTTTTTTTTTGCTTCAAATTTAATGACTTTTCCTAATTTAATGGGGACAACTCTGTAAACATAAAATTAACCTGCTAATATTTTTTCAAAGTCCTGTACAAATTTTGTAACATCGGTGTTCCTTGGGGTCAATTTGACCCCAGGCTCTTTTAGATGTATAATAAAACAGAAGAAATATTAAAATTTCACACACATTTGTTTTGGTTGTTACATTGAGGTCATTATAACATGTTATAATTTGAATTTATAATGTTCATTGTATTTTTACATATTCAATATCATTTTCAAAAAACGTCCCTCTGTTTAGGGCTCTAACCAAACAGAACCATATCTGTAGTATTGCGAGAATTACTAGTAGTTCACATGACATGTTACATAATTCTCAAGATAACTAATAATTCTTCCCTGTGTATTTGGGAGGGGAATACATCGTTTTTGTGAGAAATTTGATGTTTCCCGTGCCATGGGGGAGGAGAAAACATAATTTTTGTGAGATTGACCCCCAAACATAACTCGTGTTACTATCCTTGATAAAATAAATAGTTTTTCTTTCCAAATGTCATAGATTACATAAATCTGTACTTAGAAATATTATAAAACAAATAAAACACCAGATGTATTTATACTTTTCCAATTTTAGGTCAAATCAGTAAGATTTTATGTTGATTTGTGAATTTGTCCATAGTCGTGCAATGGGTATTCTGGATGTGTAAGGGGTTAGGTGGGGTTAGGTGGAGTTAGGTGGGGTGGGGAGGGTGGTGGTGGGTGAATGTCAACTTAAAACGTTACTTAAGTAGTCAACAAAGACATAAATTAACTGAGACAAACCTTTTTAAAAAAAATAAACATATTGTGGAGGTTTAAATTACTGGGGTCAAATTGACCCCAGAGGGTAAAAAGTGTTATCAGATTTGAGGGTAACAGGAGGGTTAACACTTAAAAGTGTTTTTGAACAAAACAGTTTGGTTAAAAATTCAACGACTCCCTATGTTGTGCTCGATTAGAGAGCAGAATAATGGTTCTCGGGATACTTTGATGTCATACGCAAACACATTCGCATCCCAAGACGTCATCTAACTGACACTTTTGACCAAACGTCAACATCCAACGTTTTAGGGTACCCTTTGCTAGGGTGTCATCCAACTGACGCTTTACCTTTAGCGTCAGTTAGATGACGCGGGTTAGGTCTGGGGTAGGATTAGTGTTAGATAGCATCATCTAACTGACGTTAAAGGGTACCCTAAAATATCGGATGTTGGCGTATGGTCAAAAGCGTCAGTTATGACGCTTTTGACGTCTTGGGATGAGAACGGGCTGCATACGCCTATTGGTCTATGCAGCATCGCTTCAAATCAAACTCATCTATTGACAATCACTTGATTCATTCCTGAATGACTGAGCGAATGATTCAAATAACTAATTTGACATTCACCCATATAGTGTCGATTGACGCGGAAACGGCAGAAAATGTCATTGAAATCCACCTAAAAGCACAGAATGTTTGATTTTACTCTCATAATTGTAACTGTTGGTGGCCATTTTGTTGCTGCACTTAGCTGTGTGAACAAAGCCTGAAACCAGAGATCCAAACGGCACTAAATTAGATTGAGAAGTTCTCTTTGGACTCCACTATGGACTGTGGGGGTGAGATTGATTCAGTACGAGGCAAAACAAATCACAAACTGTTGCCAGCCGACAGTGTTCCTGCCCAGAAAAATGACCAGTGTGTTGAAAAAGAGCCTTATTAAATATCACACTGGGCTCATGTGGTCTTACTGCAGGGTGGGTAACACAATGATAGCCCAAACATGATTAAATACCTACAGATAATGTAATAATCGTAGTGTGATATTACATTTTCATTCCTATTTGACAACATGAATAAAACAAGCCGATTCACTTTTAATTATGTACTCAAGGATGTTTGCTTACAAAAATGTGATTAAGCTATCCATCTCACTTTATTCTTCTTATTATAGATCAAATGTAATTTCTTTATCCTATTATTTTTGTTTTATATATAAATGCAGGTAATTTGATGTAATTAGCAGTCACATTACAGTGTTAATATTAGAATGTAATTATATTGGTAAGTACTACTGAGCATTATATTATATAAGTAATTATACTCTGGAGCAGCATTTATTCAACATTGTTACTGAATTGTCCTACAGACATATTACACAGACCCCAAATATGCCTGATCAGTCTGGCTTTACATATTTTCATTTAAATGCATGCAAAGTAAACTAGTGTGTATGCCAACTATCAAGCAAGGAACTGTCACCACCATGTCAGCAAACACAAGACGACAGAAGAAGGTGTGGATGTTGCTCAAGGACTACATGTGATGAAATAGACCCTTCATTTAATGTTACCTCATCACACTAAGAGACAAAGACATCCCGTAGACATGACCAGAATGTGATAACTGTTCTTTTAAATTGATGTTAACACTATCAATTTGTGAAATTTGTGAGACTAGCTCTGGGGTAGAAGTGTTAGCTTATGTCAAACAATATACATTTAATATAGTAAACGGACAGTTCAATTTTTTGGAGCTTAACAACCAGGGCCTATGGACTGTCATTGACAAGAATATTCTTCAAAATATATATATTTTTGGTTAAAGAAAATAAAGTAAAAGAACAACATGAGAGTGAGTGAATGATGACAGCAACATTTCCATTCAGGGTGAACACATGACAAAAAAAAAAAAAAAAAAAAAAAACATCAAAAAAGGGAACAGACAGTGGAGGAAAGTCTGAAAGGCTTCCATGTTTGACAGTATAATGGGACAGCTGTCATCATTTAATAAAGAACATTAGTGGAGAAATGTCTAACTACGTATCTAGAGCAGTGGTTCTCAATTCTGTTCAATAAGCAAAATTCTCACATCATGGAATATTAAAGAGGCTTTAGGCTCCATGTACATTGCTATTCATTACATTGTGTAATTGTGTAATGAATTGCACACACACACACACACACACACACACAAATATATATATATATATAATATATATATATATATATATATATATATATATATACAGTATATATATATATACACACAGTATAATGTACTGCCCATGATATCCAATATATACTATATACTGTCCATTTAGAAGAGAAACAAGGAACACCAAAAATAACGGAAGAGGGTTTCCTTACACAATAGGAGGTCACAAATCTGAAGGTGATCTATTGTAACTGGTAACTGTATGATTTGTTGTAAGTTTGCTCCAGTGTGGCAGCAATGGGTTCAGCAGAACAAAATTAAAACTGCCATGAGAAGTCCAAGGCAAAGACGCGAAATCTAATGACAGCGGCCTCTGCATCAATCTCACTTACTGTGTTTACTCACAGGTGATCACCCACCCATCCAAGTCCATGCGGAAGGTTTGAGATCAGGCAGATACAGAAAGTCGAATGAGTTCAGTTCTACCAGAAAGACTCGGGAGAATAAATGCTGTAACAATAAATACATTTATTGATAGCCCAGAAAGCAATAAAGTTCTTTGGCGTAGGCCCCGTCCATAACTCGCAAACACGATTGGATAGATGAGAAGGTCATAAGTGACGAAACAATTGAGTCTTCCTGGCAGAACTTAATGCTAAAGCTTCAATTTTAGTTCTTTTTTTTTATGTGTTTTGTTCATATTCTAATCATAATTGTAGTTTTGCAATATTGCATTGTTCATATTTGCCTGTTTATGTAAAGGTAGGGCTTTAGTGGCCTTCACTGTCACTGCGGAAAAAGAAAAAATCCTCTTTGTGTGGTGTTGAACATGAAAAGTGATGCAGACTCTGTTCATCTGTTCTCTTCATAAATATATAAACGCATAATCTAGCTTATGCTCATCCTGTAAGTTCATGATTAAAGATTAAAATGTGAACAAAACAAGAGCTTTATATCACTTTTAATTCCTTTTATAGCTGTTTTGATTTCCCTTGCTTTTATTTTGTGATTATCTTAAGTCCTTTCGGTGTAAAGCACTTTGAATAACCATGAAATGTGCTATAGCCTATTGAAAAACTTGCCTTGCCTTGCCTAAATATCTTATCATTAAAATATGAAAATTAAAATGATGGGTATTATGACTGAATGTGACCCTGTCTGTCAAATTGATGCACAATGAGAAAGTCTAATGCAACCACTACTGTTTACCCATAGAGTGGTGTCTGAAATGTCCTAGCTGAAGTTGCCCACCCATCGCACTCTTGTTGTGCCAGTAGGAGAGATCATACAGAATGGCACAGTGTCGCCACGGGAGCCGAGACTTGACAGGAAAGCACAGTGGGAATCATGCCCTGATTAGAAGCAGAACAGAACTCCTGTTTCTAAGCAACACCATCACTTTGTGCCTGGAAATCAAACTGCACATCTGAAGACTTTTAGTTCAGTTTTATTCATTTAGTGTTCATGTTCGCTTTTATCCCGCACCCCCAAAACTGAACTTGTCACCTCAAATGACATTGTGGCAAATTTCAAATGTTTATCTCTGAATGGGTTTTAAGAGCCATGGTGGATGAGATAGCAACTTATATTTTGCTTTCTTCCTCACAAGTTTGCAGATAGCTAGAAAATCATGTTCCAGAAGAAAACCCCATGCCAATTATTATATCAATATTTCTGAGTTGCAGTGCACCAGGCAAGCAAGCACATTTGAGTAGTTTTTGCATGACTGCAGATGTTTATGTTGCTTTTTGAAGGGTTGTCAACTCTTCAAAAAGCATAATTTAGTGCATTTCACATTGAACATGTTTGAAGGATAAAATACTTGACAAAGACCACTGAGAAAACAGCATAACTTGTCTTGAACTTTAAAGGGACGTATTGCTTATACATTGTTTAATTTGAGCAGGTCAGGTATATGTATCATATATTAGTAAGACAACTGACTTTGGTAGGTATAAAGTTAACAGAGACAGTTTCTAAAAGTGCATCTACAACATTAGGCTTTTTTGGGTAATATCTAAATCAATATCTCACTACAACCAGGCAACCAAAGTTGGGTTTGACTTGATTTAAATTGTTGTGGTTATACATTTATATCACTGTGAAGTGGGGTTAAGGGTCATGGTAAGGTTAAACAAAATAATAAAACAAGTTTTTTTTTTCAACTTATAGTTGTTTTTTTTTACTTTTATTTATTAAATTATCCTGAAGATTATCAAGTCTTTAAAAAAAAAAAAAATATTAAGCAGGACAAACGTTTTGAACATTGGTAGTAATAAGAAATGTTTCTGGAGCAAATCGGCATTACAGAATAATTTCATCACGTGACATTGAAGACTGGAGTAATGATACTGAAAATTCAGCTTTGCCAGATGAATATTAAAACAAATTTACTTAGAAATTATTGTACAAATATTTCACAATATTACGGTTTTAACAATATTTTTGTTCAATAAAGCCTAGGTGGCCTATTAAGAATTCTTTCAAAATGTAATAAAATTTTGAACGGTATATTATATATACGTAACTTTAATCTAAACTATGTTGTAGGCACATACATGTAAAAACAAAATAAGCCCATACATTTATTATTATCATTATTATTAATACTCACTATTAATATCTTAGTACATGCGTTTGAAGCCACTTCCATGTTTTGTGGCATTCAAACATGTGACAATATCCGAAGATTGGCAAGGCTTTGAAAGAATCCTTAATTGAGAGGGATGATAACCTTTTATTTAAAAGTCAATTAAACCTGTCAGAATAAAAGTTACTTTCCAAAATAAAAGCCAGCACATTATACCACATTAAGACTAAAGTTATAGAGTGCAGAGAAGATAATGGGTTTAAAGTAATCTCATGACCTGCGATAAGCATTTCATTATCTTTACATACTGCTTCGCAATCAGGCCATTAGATAAGTGTAACGATTACTTAGTGAAGATCCTTAAAATGGGTGTTCTCTTAATAACCCCTTTTATCCACCTCTGTTTAAAGATTAATCAGCATGGAAAGCTTTGGATTTCCCATGTGGCATGTCATTAACACATGCCATTAAGTTGAAAGCACTGGGGCACCATCACTCATAAAGCCTTATGAAAAAAAAAGCTGGTATTTGAATGCAGGAAAAGCTCTGTTCAATAAAATGTTCGAGTTTTAGAGGAAGAATTGTGGCACAGTGTTTTCTGTGAGAAGAAGAACGAGTCCATTAATGAAGCGAGAGACAGACGGATTCTGATTTTGAAATTAAGGAGAAACTGCAAGCAGTGTGTAGGTTTTCAAGCAGATCTGACAGTTTGTTTACTTTGTGTGGCTTTTCAAAAGCTTCTCTTGAAGAGGAATACTGGCGCACAGAAATGAACATAGATATTTTTTATATCTAAGCTATTTTTGAATATTCTGTACAAGCTAAATAACAACATTCTGGTAAGCAAATTCACTTAATTTTAATTTCAACAGATGAACTGAGAAATTAACCCCTAAATCTGGACCCATAGGCGGAAATCGCGGGGGGGTCAGGACCCCCCCTATCTGAGGGTCGCCCCCCCCCCCCCCAAAAAAAAAACATAAAAATATGTGTATTGTAAATAATGTAATGATATATTCTTAAAATAATTAAGAAATAAAATAACAAATGCAAATGGGGCAATAACGAAAAAAGCGTTCTAAACATTTTGAGACCCCCCTCCCTTGCCTCACAGTGCGTTGGTCCACCGCCTCCGTCCCTTTTACCTCAGACACACACATTCCGGTGGCGGGAGAGAAAAACATAGTTTTTGAGTAGTTGTGGAACTCCAGTAAAGGGGGTCGCACACCGGACGAGAAGCGTCGTGTCGCGCAGCGCCACGTCTTTAAAATTCGAACACATTATTCTCTATGAGTGTACACACACCGGCGGCGCCGTTCGGCGTCTGTCCGCGGCGCCCAGCAACGGCTCAGGACCGTGTTCAAAACCCTGCTGCGCCACAGAGCGCCATTTACATAGTTTTATATACAATTTAAATTATTTTTGTCTCAAATCGGTGCTGACGGATCCTGACTTCGCCCTATGCTGCAATATGAATTTAGTTTTGCATTTATTTACAGAAATCAGCTGCTTGAATGACAATTGCTGGTGTTATTTGATTTTTCAGGTGAGATTCTCAATTCATTCAGTAAACGGATGATCTGAGGTAAAGTTTTCAGACTGCAGACTCAGGAACGATTGTATTTAATTGTACAGTACAATAATAACTTAGAACAGACATTATCTTCATGTCATTAAACATGACAATATTGCCGGCCATACACTGATGAGAAAGTCCGGGTGCGTTGTGCATTTAGATTGTAACGCTTTCACACCTATTAAACATTGCCTATTGCCTAAAATAAGGTGCATTTCCACCCATAGGGAATAAATATGTAGTGACGTCATCTGGTGGAATACACTATATAATGCAAATATAATGCTTTTGCTTCAAAATGAAAGGATGTTTGTGCAAAAATCATGTTTCATGTATTACTGACAGCCTCGGATTTAAACAACGTTTTAATGGGTTTCAATGGGCCACTTTTGGTCTTTATGGTGCTGAGTGTTACTATTTGATCTACACAGTGTGTGTTATACATATTTTGCAAAATGGGATCACATTTTTTACATGTATCCAAAAAGTCACAATTTTGCCAAATTTCATACCATTTGCATTAAAACAGCCAAAATGGTCAAAGAAATTAAACTGCAAAAGACCAAAAATGTCCCTAATGCAGCATAAGGGTTAATATAGTTAAAGAATGAGTCAATAAATGAAATGAATCGCTACGCTGTGTGAGGAGAGTATGTAAATAGATTCGCCGCTGGCTTAAACCAGAAAGAAATTTTAAGAAGTATAATGAAATGGTCTCCATGCTACACTGATAATAGTAGTAAGGCTTTCCTCTGTATTTTTTTTTGCCTGTATTATTGGTGTCCCCTTCAAAATTTGCTCTTGAGAATTGTTATGTTTATTGTCCCCCCCAACATTTTGATGAAATTTTCGCCCCTGTCTGGACCATCTGGTTTTCCCACTTTAGTTAAACCCCTTTCACACAGAGATTACAGAAAAATACACGGATATTGTGACCCGGCATTTGTCCCGGGATTGTTTGATTTCAGTTCATTCACACTGCCAGTGATTTGCCATTTAATTCCTTGACAATTCTTGACCCTTCCAAACATTTGTGACAATGAGTTGTATACTAATAAGAACTTTCAAATTCAGCAAGTCGCCCTTTTGGTCTTTTAATGAATCAGTGTTTGGATCGGTTGAATAGTCAATGACTCGCTTACAGTATAAACCTACGTAAAGGCATAGCGATGTGACCTGCAGAAGCAGTCACTGAAAAACCCTCACCACTGCGGCCATGTTGAGACTGCCAGCGAAAATCGGATTTTTTGCATGTCCAGATTTTATCCAGATGGGCCTGGACGGCAAAAAACACATGTAATCTGATTTTTTCAAATCTGAATCAAATCACATATGGAGGTCGTTTGAAATATGATTCCAATCAGGTTCTTACAGATGCATCTCAGTCTGGACGTTCTGGCAGCTCAAATCATTTTTCGCATCAATCTTAATGCGACACATAATAACTCCAAAACGTGTGATGGTACCGGAAGTATTCATACAGTGTTCAAATGGTATGTCATACGAGGGTATGCCTACGTCATTATCCATAGCAACAAACGCAGATAGATTGCTTATGTCTGGACACACAAATCGTATTTGATCACTTGCAAATAATAGTGCGGATAGTCAGCCTAAAAATATCTGATTTGAGAAAAAAAAAAGTCAGATTTGCCTGCAGTCTGAACACAGGCTAATCCACAAAAGGGCAGAACAAATTGTATAAATTTGTGTAACAAACCAAAACAAATCGGTTTCAAAATTGCTAAATATAGATAATACCTACAGAGATGGAGTGGATAAATGGAGTGATTAAATATGAGAATGACGTGTCAGGCCAAGACATTCTAATGGAAGACAAGAAAACATAAATATAAATAAAGTTCCAATGAGAATTTAATTGCATTTGTTCAGCAGACATAAAAGCAGGGCAGTGTTTCTTCTTTTTAATTAGCCATGAACAAGACAAACATAACAGAGCAAAAAAGTGCACTGAAGACCTGAGATTTTCAGACACTTAATAAATGATATGACATTAATTCTAAGAAAAGTGTGTGAATCATATCTGTGATTACATATGCTCCTGATGTAGCAGCACATTGTGCATTAGGCAACATGCAGCTTTACTGCCCTAATCTGGATCATCTGATCCTGGGTCAGATTAAGCTGACCCTCATTAAAGCAAAACCTCACATACACAGCCATGCATTTGCAGTGTGGAAGCTAAGGTTTGGTGTGCGTTTTCTTGAGAGTGAGCTGTGAGGTCAAATTTGGTTATTTTTAAGTCGGTTGAAAAGATTTAAAATCCTCAATTCATATTTTTATATATTCCAGAAGAAGTTATTTGACCAGATATCACACCAATGCCTATATATGACAATTTGAAACAGAGCACTGATATCATGGGTTCTTCACGAGAGGTTCTCTCGTACTGCGTAATATCTTACACTATCTTTTCCACGAGATATTGAAGCCAAAAATTTTTACTTAATTGCGACTCGCATGCTTATTGGCTGTCCTGCGACAACTGCAGCAGCCTATGGACGTTATCTGACATGCCCCGGAGTGCTCCGCGTTCCTCGACGCGCCCATCTCCCCAGATGGCCTCTTTGGATCATCTGTCAAAGATTATGCAGATAGATTCCCTAAGGTTCAGAAGATGTCACAGGCTATGAAGCACTTCTTACCAAAGCGCTCTAGCTTCACAGCAGATCGCTCAAAACAGCCGTCTGCTCGAAGCCGTCAAGCCCATAGACCACGCTCTCGCTCTGCCGGCAGCTGCCCCCCTCCGCATGGGCCCCGGCAAATGATTGAGATAAAGCCTGAGGCCTCAAAGTCTTCCTAGTCCTCCTAGGAAAACAACAGTGTTTAAGTCTCGCCACGGCCAGACTTCCACCAAAACATTTTGCTCGTTCAGTTCCAGCGTATTTTGCAGTAAACAAGCCGGTACCACGGCCCACTTGCCTGCACACAACTGCCGTTTCCACGGCAACCCAGATAAATCACATAAAGAGTGTAATTTCTGGTATTTTAGCCACGGCTGATGGTGTTATGAGTGTAATAAAAATACTCACGACCCAGTGTTCATTCCTACACACAAATACAGCCCACCAAGGCTTGCACAAATAAAATCGACTCGTGTCAATTGTGCATTAAATGTAGTGAATGTGCCCACAAACACTACACACTGCATGTCCCACGTTTTCTGTAAAAACGAAACCAACATGCATGAAAAAGATGGGGGTCTCAGGCCCATTCTAGATCTTAGAAAGCTGAACAAGTGCTTGTGAAACGGCAGTTCAGAATGCTCACAACCAGAAAAATCCTCGTGCCGATTTGCCAAGAGGACTGGTTCATGCCAATAGATCTGAAGGATGCGTATTTCCAAATAATAAATCCAAATAATTGTGCCAGCAGCCATATCACCCTGTAGCCCAAGACTGGTTGCCCATTAAAGCTAAGCAGGGCTGAGCCTGGTTAGTACCTGGATGGGAGACCTTCTGAGAAAGCCAGGTTGCTGCTGGTAGAGGTGTTAGTGTGGCCAGCAGGGGGTGCTCACCCTGTGGTCTGTGTGGGTCCTAACGCCCCAGCAAAGTGATGGGGACACTATGCTGTCAAAAAGAGCACCGTCCTTCGGATGAGACGTTAAACCGAGGTCCTGACTCTCTGTGGTCATAAAAAATCCCAGGATGTCTTTCGTAAGAGTAGGGGTGTAACCCCGGCATCCTGGCCAAATTTGCCCAGTAGCCTCTGTCCATCATGGCCTCCTAATCATCCCCATATACACCAATTGGCTTCATCACTGTCTCCTCTCCACCAGTAAGCTGGTGTGTGGTGAGCGTTCTGGCGCAATATGGCTGCCGTCGCATCATCCAGGTGGATGCTGCACATTGGTGGTGGTTGAGGAGATCCCCCCCTTCTATGTGAAGCGCTTTGAGTGTCCAGAAAAGCGGTATATAAATGTAACGAATTATTATTATTATAAATACAAATAGCATCATGTCACAGGCGATTCATTAATCAATTAATCAATCGATTTATTAATCACAGGAAGACATTAATTCAAAATTAAGTATAATTTTTGGCTTCAATATCTTGTGGAAAAGAGGTTTTCCCATAGCGTAAGATATTACACAGTACTCGTTCCCTCTTCTAGAGAGAACCAAGGTTATGTTAGTAACCGAGTAAGTTTTATATTTCTGTATATAGCTGTTTTATTGAGTTTATCACACCCATATGCTTAGGCCCAACTGCTCCCAGAGCATTTTAGGCAATCAGAGGTGACATGTTTGGTTTACCCTACATCTATGACCTACACAAGCACAAAGATGACAGGTGGAGGGGAAGTGTCATGATATAAACATGTTCTGCATTTTCTACACCGTAGTCTCCCACAAATCACTCCCATTTCCCCTAAAGCAGAGCAAGGGTTTCTCTTGGCTGTGTTTAGCAATTCAAAACAGGACAGCTTTCTTCTAAGGTCACCCCAGAGAAGATGTGTGGAAAAGGCATATGTGCCTGGACCATTACCATGACATTCTGCATCGCCTTGACATTTTTTGGCTTCATTAGGTGCATTTCTTTTGAAAATGGTTTGAACGCAAAATGAGATAAAAAAAAAAGCACCAAAAGTGTGTACAGCTAACATAATTTTCCCTGACTAAACCATGAACCAAATGGCCAATTTTATCTAACATTCACCTTCATTTCCCATGACTCAGTGTTTGCATGCATGTGCATAATATATAAGTCTAAATTAAATTTATTTTCAGAGAGAGCATATGGTTCACAATGATCACCTTTCTTTAACTGCTTTACATAGGCTATTTAAAGGGTTAGTTCACTGAAAAATTACGTCATTAATGACTCACACCCTCATGTCGTCCCAAGCCTGTAAGACCTCCGTTCATCTTCGGATCACAGTTAAGATATTTTAGATTTAGTCCGAGAGCTTTCTGTCCCTCCATTGAAAATGCATGTACAATTTACTGTCCTTTTCCAGAAAGGAAATAAAGATATCATCAAAGTAGTCCATGTGACACCAATGAGTTATTTAGAATGTTTTAAAGCATCTAAAATACATTTTGGTCCAAAAATAACAAAAACCACGACCCTATTCAGCATTGAATTCTCTTCCGGGTTCTGTTGTTGAGCCACGTTCAGTGACACTGATGACGTAAGGCGCTGCTCTAAAATATCTTACACTGTGTTCCGAAAATTAACGGAGGTTTTACGAGCTTGGAACAAGATGAGTCATTAATGACAAAATACATACATAAATGCCCAAGGAAGGTATAGAGTGGTGCAGAGATGATATCAGAACCTGGAAGTCTAATTCATTGCTAGTTCCTTCGAGATTGTCATATGGGTTTTTATAATGTTTTTTTTTTTTCTTTTCTTCAATTTATAAGTAAATACTTGACGATAATTTGACTTTTTTGTTCTACGGTGTGAACTTATGTATGTTTCTAATAAGTAACTAGATAAAGACAGATTTGATTGTGAGTAGGCCTGGGTAATAAATATCGATTTCTCGATATTAATCGATTCTCATTTTTATGAACCGATATCGATTCTTAAATCTCAAGAATCGATTAGTCATTCTGTTTCATTTAAATGAATGGGACATTGTATCGCGGCTGCGCGCAATGATCGCAATAATCTTTTGATATGAAACAAAGTCTCAATTTTCAAATTACGTCCATTTTCTTTAGAAATACAAAAACATAAATAGCATTTTGGCGCTGTGGCGTGAGATCGCTCTGGCGCAGCTCAAGAGAAGTAGCAGCACTGATCTCTCTTCCGGGTTAATAATACAAGTTACAGCGCGAAATAAACATGAATGAGCATCTGAAAGTGTGTTAAAAGGCCGTATCATGTCACATTGATTCGCTCAATCAGCGTTTCAACTGTGGAAAGACGTCAGTTAAACATTTTGTAATCAATCTCATATGCATTATAATCTTAATGTTCTTCAATATTTAATGCATATTTGAATAAATCTGGCAAGTTTTTATGACAGCCAACATTTAAATGTTTATATTTCATATAATCTTCTTATTATAAAAATAAATAAAAGTGTAATTTAAGTGTTTGTATAGCTACAAAACAGTTCATTATTACCTTCATACACTCTAAAAAATGCTGGGTTGTTTTAACCCAGTTTTGGGTAACATATGGACAAACCCAGCCATTGGGTTAAAAATGTAATTTAAAAATGTAACCCAATGGCTGAGTTTGTCCATATTTTACCCAAAATTGGGTTAAAACAACCCAACATTTTTTAGAGTGTATTAGGCTAATGTAGTACAACTAGACTCCTAGTTTACAGCGTTTAAGAGATTTGATTCCCTTGAGAAAAATTGGCATTTATTGTAACTGATATCCAAAATAATCGATATTGAATCAAATCGAATCGAATTGTAAGCTTGTGAATCGAAATCGAATCGAATTGTGACATTTGTCTCAATACCCAGCCCTAATTGTGAGTGTGGGCAGTTTACGTTGTAGAACAAAACATCTAAATATCATCAAGATATGTTTGCCACAGGCTTTGTTTCACTCATAAATTGAAAAATCCCATTATAAATACCCTTAGGAAAATCTCAAAGGAATCACTGCCGAATTAGTCTTCAGGGTTTTGACGTCATCCCTGCACTACTCTATTAGTTAAAACCAGGGATAGTTTTGAACAGGGATCAGTTAGTAGTATATCTACCAAGTGTCTCTGTTCCATCTTTTGTTCTTTGTTTTACCACTGGCAGTTCTGAGATGAACCAAGGAAAAAGTCATTTGTCTTTCTGCACACGGGACAACAAAGTGAAAACCAATGAGTCTGGTCACTGGGTGGACATCTAATGACTGCAACTGTGCCATGACCTGAACGACCCTCATTAAGGTATTTATCACCTGTCTGCACTGTTTGTGTGCTTTTGAATGTGATTTTAAATCCAATCCATCAAAATATACAGAGAATTCAGTGCCATTACAGGCTTGTGCTGGTGTATGTGGCTGTGTTTCAGTTCCTCATCTAAAAGTTCATTGATTCAGAAGGCCTACAAGGGTGAGTGCATTAACCATTAACAGACTGATGTTAATAGGTAAACAGAAATTCACTGATTTTATGTATTGAGATAAAAAAAGGAAAATATATATTAAGTTCATATCTGCAAGTAGAATATAACAGGCACTATTTCCTTCAGTGGGATTTTGAGAGTTGATTTTATTGCTGTTGTGGCATATAGGATGTCTCAAGTATGGCTCTTCTTTATGGATATGCTATGCAGCATTAATTGACTAGAACAGCTCCTTAGAGCTATAGTCACACTGTTTTACTGAGGCCCTCATAGAGACGCATGAATAATACATTCACAAAAAAATCCACAAGGACGAATATGCATGCTCTATAACTTGAGACTTTCCCACTGCAGACAGCAAAGCAGAACTTCCCCTCATCTAACCCATTAGATACATAGTGAAAACTGCACAAAGCCAATAAACATACAGGTATTACTGAGCTAAGACACATCAGATAAAGTTTCATCTCATTGTCTGAAGAATTAGACTCTTCTGACATATGAACCCACAGCTTTAACTTTCATTATTCATTATTCTTCCTCAATATGAGAGGAAAATGTGGAGAAATCATTACTGTAGATATGCTGAATAACCTCTGACACTGCAGATACATAATGCATGATCAATAATTTCAGAAAAATAGATTTTCCAACCAGAATCTATGAATTTTGTATAATCTCATGAGCATTAGCATGTTTCCAGCAACACTAAAAGAAGAAGAAGAAAAAAAAACAATTATTAAAACAGTACAAAAAATATTATATATTGCACTACAGCATATATAGTGTATTACACTATACTTTACAGATATATTAATTTTATTATCCAATTTATATATATATCAACTTTTCATTAACATTGTTATATTGGAAAATGCTGCGTGGACATTATGCATGATACATATACAACATGCTATTTCGCTATGATCTTTATATGAACTAATGTAGCTATTTTATTCATGAAATAATATTAGAACATAATAATTTTTTTTTTTTTTCCTGAAATAGCAATGAGTCAAAGATTGAACTGAAAAGTTCAACATGAATTAGCTCCTTTTTGCTTTTAATGACAGTAAAACTTGAGCTGCATGAATTCCATATGTGAACAACCTTATAATCATGTCTAGCTTAGAGAAGAGATAATGTTATTTTCCTAATGTGCAATTCTACATCTCACACAAGAGCCAGCCAGCTGTGACTGCTGTCCAAGTCGTTTCATTACCAGTGGGCTTCGTGCCTCAGCAAATGTCACTGATTCAAGCCCAAGTCAGATCAATCTGGGAGGAGGATACATTTCTGTCACATCGATGAAGGACTGTGCGGAACACTGGAGAGGAGGTGAGAGCAGGAGAAGCGGAGAAACTCTGTCCTATCAGATTGTGTTAGTGCAGGCATTTAAAAATGTTCTTCCCTATTACTGTCTGAGTTTGCAGAGCGAGATAATGGCATTCTCCTTATGCAGGGATCTGTGCTCAAGGTTTAAATGGTTGGAATAGACAATGGATTTCCAATTATGAATCTCAAATGACATAAAAAAAAAAACAATCAAAAATCATTTAGGCTGAAACAAACAATAAAACAGATAAACTGTTTCCAAGAATTTAATCTCTGTGGTGTAATAGTGAGAAGGCCTATACATTCTAATGGATTGTGAAGAAAAAGTCCTTCATATACAGTATAAATAATAAAAATAATAAAATAAGTACCTCCAAAAGTTCTCAAGTTCAATCCACTGGCTCAATGATCATTTTTCAAGTTCAACTAACTGATTAAATTATTCACAAGTTCAACTTACATTGACTGGATCTGTCTGAGTTTTAATTCAATGATCCAGTTCACTGATTCAATGATCCACTTCATAAACTGACTCAATAATATGAATTACAAGTTCAATGCCCGCGTTCTTGAATTCAATTCATTTCCTCAATGACCCACTTTCTAAGTACTGACTCACTGTTACAGTTCTCACGCACAACTCACTGATTCAGTGATCAATTCATGAGTTTGCCCACTAATTCAATTATGTAATTGAACAATTCAACTCATTAATTCAGTTAAAAGTCATTAAATTACTTCATCAACTTCTTAAACAGCATCAAATGACCTTTAAAGGGACAATGTGTTGGAATTTCTCCCATCTAGCGGTGAAAATGTATTTTGCATTCAAACGAGTTGTGCTCTCCGCCTCGCTTTTTCAAGTGCACATTGGATCTACGGTAGCCATTATGTACCAAAAAGCTATGACAGGATGTCTTCTAATAGCACTTTATCGAGTTTTCGTTTTTGGTGAACAGGTTTGTTATTTAAAACAAACAGCAACTTGACACAACGAACACAACAAACAAAACGAATGTTACAGTATGAATAATAACTGTGAAAAACATTAACTATTGTAATAGTAGGTAGTTATGACTTCTTTAATCGTTATATTTTCTGAAATACGTGCATTGTTAGACATCATCATCAACTAACTATAAATGTTCATCTGTCTATAAAATAAAGTACACAACCAAACAATGAAAAAAAGTTTGTAATTAATACTGTAACATTGACTTACCTGTCGAAAAGAAAGCAGGACTTCAGTGTCTCATTTGAAATCTTTCTCCTGCATTAGCTCTATCCACCTGGAAAAAGCTATCCTGACATTATCCTGACTCATGTTTTTTGTAATCGTTTCCTTTTACAATCTATTTTGGACTTTTCTGGCAACGGGGATTTGAAATGCAGCCTTTTAAACTTGCCAGGGCAGTGACAAGCGCCTCTCATTGCTCGGCTCCTCTGTTTCTGTCGCTTCCAGTTATGTCACGCTGGCTCTGAAAACGCATTGTGGAAATGCGTTGGCCTTGTACTTTTTGTCCCTCTCTGTTATTATAGTATTTCAAGATGGCAGAACTACATGGAAGCCTGGTGGACCCGTCCCATGTAGATAATAAATTCTTCATTTACGAGAATAAGTCAGATAATTGGCAGAGGTATTTGTACACCATTGAGGACAAATTTATGAATAAAAATATTGATTTCAAATAATAAAATACATAAAAAAGTACACATTGTTCCTTTAAAAAATCTGTAGCACAAAATGAACAGGCTACTCATACAGTATATTTTTTGACAGCTGTCTCCAAAGCATTCACTATCATCAAGTCAGATTAACATGGCAGAGGTACTTTCTTTGGGGTGGATGAATGCTGGATATTTGTTGCTGCTGTAATACTGAAAAAACAAACAAACTGCATTTGCTGAGCCAGAATTTCTTTGTACAGCTCACATGATATTCTGAGGCACAGAGAGAAGGTGCATGTGCACCCCTGCTAAAATGCTGATGGATGAAATATCTAGAACAAGAGGTGTGGAAGAGTTGTCTTTCCAGTTAGGCAGGGAGAGGGAAAGCCAGGGGATCTTTAATAAGGTCCACAGAGACACCTGGCTCTTAAAGAACACTCACTTAACCTCTCATCCATACTCAAACTACAGTTGTCAGCTCAGACACACGATTTGACCCATTCTGTTCTTTACCACACTTCAGAATGTGTGAGAGAATGTGATTGTAGTTTGTCTCTGGTCAGAGAGGTGTACGTTATTTACCTAGTTACTTTTGACTTGCTACCCCTTGCGTTCCTGCTGTCATTAAACATGCCCCACTGCCTCGTGAGAATCACTGAATGGAAAGCCCAAATTGAGGGAAATTATTATCAGTCAATTTGGATTGTATTTCTGGTCAGTGAACTCCTAATATATTTGTCAAAAAAATGAAAAACTAAGAATGTGCTTACGTAGTTTCATAATAACCTTGCTCAAGTAATGGGGTGCTGGTGCTCGGCATCCAGTCTGAGATTAACCTCAAACCCAGAACTGATTATATGTTCAAAAAAAAAAAAAAAAAAACTATAACTGAAGCAAGCTAACAAAAATATAGCAATTTTAGTGTAGTGCACAGTAAATATGAGTGATAATATTGTGATATTTTTTGCGAGGGCTAGAAAAGATATTACTTTACTAAGTTATTGATTGTGCTGTACTTGAAGCAGACACACACACACACACACACACACACATATGTGTAGAAGAAAATTATCTGCATAATTCACCTATCTTATACTGTATATATATATATATATATATATATATGTATGTGTGTGTGTGTGTGTGTGTGTTAGGGGTGTAACAGTGTAACGGTGTCAAAATTCACAGTTCGGTTCGATACGATACACTTGTGTCACGGTTCGGTTCAATACGGTTCGGTAAAAAAACAAAAAAAAGAAATGCCAGAGAAATTTCCATAATTTATTTTTTAATTATATTTTTATTAAAACTAACATCATAAAGTATGATATTTTTTAACTTTGAGCAATGATGGAATTATAGTTGATTTTTCTTAGGAGCATATAAAACAAAACAGCTCCTTGGACAAAATTAAATGTAGTAGCCTAGTTATAAACAAAGGTTTATTTTAGTTCAGATTAACATTTGAGGGCAGCAATTGTATTGATAATGTCAAAATACAACCGACGTGAACGTGATATTACTTGAAAGAATTATAGCCTACTACTATTCCTGCCAAACTTACAGATAGTAGTGTTATACAGTAAATCCATGGTGAATGTTGCTGATCTGTGGACACCGGATAGTTCATTCATGGCACAAAGTTTCTTCCTGGTTTCCACGTCAGTGCTGTTTGATCCGATAATAACGAAGAAATGTGAATGTTTCTCTTTAGATCTCGCAGCGATGTTAACTTCAGAGGCGAATTCAAACTTTTTCTTTACTGGATTTGGCTGTGTAGTAACATTGCTGATCAAGATCAGCTCGCGTTGCATTGGTCCAAACTGATAAACGGTCCGTCATCCAGACAACCACACAATAACGAGTAGCTCAGTCTCGTTCAGCTAACATTACATTTGCCATTTGAGCGTCTCTTACATTATGAACACGCGTGCCACGCGCAACGCGTACACATTTGAAATAACGAAATGTTGGTCGGCAGGAAAAATGAACCGAACATGCGTACCGAAAACCGAAACCGAAAGCCTCGTACCATACGGTTCAATACGAATACGTGTATTGTTACACCCCTAATATGTGTGTGTGTGTGGCAAAATATGATGAAAACCTAATCAAACAGCATGAACAAGCTGTTTGAGCTTGTTAGGGTGCTGTAAGGTGTAGCAGAGACCTGGAGCGCTATTGATTTTCCATGTGTGTTCACCGGCTGCAATCATGGGAACAACCCTGAGAGAGCAGGAGAGGTTTGAAGGTTGCAAGGTTAGGGAGATTGTCCCAATTGCTGCAGGTAATTAAGAGCAGGACTATCAGAACAGGACGAATCATGGAGAGGAGGGTGCACTGTCCTTTTAGATTACACATTAATCCACCAGACATATGCGGCAGCCTCATTGATTCATTGAAGCTAAAAATATTCTCCAAAAACTGTGCTGTGTTTAGTAATCACTACTTTCTGAATACCTCTATGTAACTCTTGCAAACACTCACCTAAAGGATTATTAAGAACACCTGTTCAATTTCTCAGTAATGCAATTATATAATCAACCAATCACATGACAGTTGGTTTAATGCATTTAGGGGTGTGGTCGTGGTGATGTGGTCCAAGACAAACTCCTGAACTCCAAACTGAATGTCAGAATGGGAAAGAAAGGTGATTTAAGCTATTTTGAGCGTGGCATGGTTGTTGGTGCCAGACGGGCCGGTATGAGTATTTCACAATCTGCTCAGTTACAGGGATTTTCACGCACAACCATTTCTAGGGTTTACAAAGAATGGTGTGAAAAGGGAAAAACATCCAGTATGCGGCAGTCCTGTGGGTGAAAATGCCTTGTTGATGCTAGAAGTCAGAGGAGAATGGGCCGACTGAAAGAAGAGCAACTTTGACTGACTTGTTGCAACCAATGTATGCAGCAAAGCATTTGTGAAGCCACAACACGCACAACCTTGAGGCGGATGGGCTACAACAGCAGAAGACCCCACCGGGTACCACTCATCTCCACTACAAATAGGAAAAAGAGGCTACAATTTGCAAGAGCTCACCAAAATTGGATTGGTGAAGACTGGAAAAAACTATGATTTCTGTTGAGACATTCAGATGGTAGAGTCAGAATTTGACGAAAACAGAATGAGAACATGGATTCATCATGCCTGCAGGCTGCTGCTGGTGGTGTAATGATGTGAGGGATGTTTTCTAGGCACACTTAGGCCCCTTTGTGCCAATCGGGCATCTTTTAAATGACACGGTCTACCTGAGCATTGTTTGAATCAATGCCACATAGAATAAAGGCAGTTCTGAAGGCAAAAGGGTGTGTTTGACCCATTACACCATTTGTGTTACACCATTTCAATGTATGCATATACAAATCACAAGGCTATTACATTAATATATACGCACTATAATAATATACTGGATAAACACATATACAGACATCACAGCTGAACGAGCAAGTGCTCTGGCGATATCAAGGAGCACAAAAAGTTGTATTAGCCCTTAAATCCTCCCTAGAGGAATTAAGTTCCTCTCATTAAAGTGAGCAACAACCACTGCAGTGAGTGCAAATTGCCTCTGGTGCATCTGAGAACACTTGTGTTTGTTACGAGAGGAGAGGGACCATAGAGGTGTAATGCATGCAAGTGTACAATAGCTGCTGTTCTTGATCAGATTTGAGCTTGGTGACTCTGTCTTGACATCCTCCATGACTTGCGATGACATGTAAACCTTTTTGTTTTTGTGTGTTCTTGGGAGGTTTACTTACTTTGCACCCAGTTTTCCAGAGGCATTTGAATCTAAATTGCTTTATTAATTTCATGTTGTATACTGTACACACAGGAGTATACCCACAGGGGTACCACACAGTCAGTAATGAAGAGACCATAGATTATTTGACTGAAGTATCCCACAGGGCTTCATATATTGATTACACGAGAAGTCAAAGGTTTAAGAGGATCAACATTTATATAGCTATTTCAGTATCAACAGCTTAACTGATTTGCCTAAGTGAGCCTGACACACCTACACATGCTTACATATGGATTATTGCTCCATACCCAACCAAAACCAAGCAATGTTGACAAATTTATTCTTGATTGATTTCTAAAAACAACAGGGAATTCATTTCCTTTGTTAATTTATTGCAGTGGGTTATGTTTATGATCCTATTGCTTGGTACATGACAGTACAATTTTCTTAAGATCTTTTAAAAACTCTTTCAGGGTCCTAAATCTATCCATCTGGTCCATCAACCCTGCGATGACCAAATGCATTAAGCAGCCTTGTTCTTGATGTCACTATTGACCTTTACTGGTGGAGATATCGAGTCTTCAGGGAGGAGGTTGCTGGGTTATCACCCTCTCGAGGAGCTTGTCTGGCCCGCCTTTGATTGTTGGAGGGAGTTAATGAGGCATGAGCTAGAGGAGGGTCATTTTTATTTAATGACTGGGTGTTACCTTATTCTCCTGTCACTAAATACTGATCTGATCTACAGCTCCATGAGCTGCAAAATAAAGACATTACCAGAGAAGTGGGAGAGCATCTTCTGAGCATGCTAAAATTCTGCTATCATCTTCAATATGAATATATTGCTGCAGTCATTAATTTATGCTTTTCATAGTTGCTTAACTGAACACGTTTTTGGCTAAACACAGTGAACCCAGGACATCGAAAATCCCTTTAAGGCAAGTCAATTGACTCAGCAGCCATCCTGGAAATTATACTCGGCAGGCCTATGTAGGCTATTGGCAAAGGGAAGTATAGCTCATCTACTTGAATGAAAGAAAATCAAAACCTCCAAAACTATTTGAAATACATTATTCAAACGTAATCTTGACTATGTACTGTATTTAATAAATTGTGCTTCTTTAACTCAAATGTGAGTTCTAGAGTAAACAATGTTTTAAAAAAGTATTTGGATGCTTTAAATGGTAATACGGACTGCATTTATAGTGCTTTCACAGACCCAATGGCCACCAAAATGCTTTACATATTGCCTTACATTCACCCATGGCGATGTCAGCAATGCGAGGCACAATCCAGCTCGTCCAGCTCGTGTCTTATCTTGCTCATGGACACCTCAACACTTGGTCAGGTGGAACCGGGGATTGAACCACCAACCTTTTTTAGACAAACATGAACCACTGAGCCACTGCCACCCCTTTAAGATGGGACATTCATTAAAGCCTTTACCCTAAAGGCCTAAAACTGCTCAGGAAGATTAAAAAAAAAAATGTTTTTCAATCCAAATTGTCAAGAAAATGGTATCAGCTGCAAATGTGAATATTTCAAATAATAAATTGAAACAGAGAAGAGCCACAACTAGATAATGCACATAGCAAAAATCAAAAGGTGATTTTTCATAAATTTCTGTTTCAAATGGACTTTTCTCTAGACAGTATAATACTGGTCCTCAGTTGGAGAATAAATGTCATTATGAGAACAAGATTTATTACCTAAGCTTTCTCTGTTCCATCTACTGCTTTAAAACTTTACCTTCTAAAGGAAAATTCAACCTTCCATTGCAGTGCTTTGAGAAGATTCACTTGGTTTCACGGTTGTGCCAATATGTAAGTGCAAAGGTGAAGAAAGAATCTAATCACAACAATCATTTTAAACCGTATATCTCAGCAATTCAATGTGCAGGACAAGAACCGCTCCACAAGGTGTGAAATCGAGACTACTCACTGCCAGAATATGGGGAAAAATGAGGTCTGCTGGGAAGTCTTAACATGTTAACGGGAGTAAGACCATTTTAATATAGCCTATGTTGCAGCAGTGTAACTTTTATAGCAATGCTGTATGTTAATGAGGTGTCAAAGCTTATAAATATATACTGTATGTATCAACAAAAGCTCTAATTTATAATTCTCTCATTACTAAACGGTCTTCTATCTTTATTTTTGTCTGACGATTGTGTAATGTATGATGTTAAAATAAGTTGAAGTCATATTGCCATACCACTGTAATCTCATGGGTATTTATATGTATTTATATTTGGTTCCCATTCAGTCATGTTCGACGTTGCGTCGATACTGGCATATTGGGGTCTTAATTGGGAACCCTAATCACCTCGGAATTGTAAAAACAGATTAATGAATATTGTCACGTGAGATTTGCATGCCGAGCCACTGAATTAGACTGAATTAGAATGTCGCGGTCACTGAAGGAGGGAACAGAGACGTTTGGTTCCTCCTGCCACGACTCTGAACCACTGCTGAATGGCCAGGATCTCTGTCTCGGCTCATCAGCAAAATCTGAATCAGTGAGTGTTAGCCGACGTTATATACCCGAATGTATCAATAGCCACATTTATATTTACTTATGTTGCCATAGACTGAAATATGCAATATAAATTATTTATGTTTACAGACATGCGTACAAATGTATATGAATCCTTATGTATGAATATAGAAAAATTGTGGCATTAATATCTTGATTCTATTAATATCTTGATTCATTTATAAAATTATAACATTTTTGCGCTGTTCTATGTGACTTGGTGCAAACTTTTTCTGCATAATGTTAAACAAGACACTTTAACCTTTAAATAAATTGCAATCATTTAACCATTATTTATCATGTAATATTTATTTCGTTTACCGTCCAATACCTGTTTTGTACCTGTTAATGTTACGTATTAATATTATTATTACCAATGAGACGAGGCTGGCCATACATGAACCACCATAACCAACTGGATGCAGGAGATCCCAAACTGTGAGAAAACCACTGGGACATAAAACCCCCAAGCGTCCTTGTTCGTGGCAGATCTATGACAATGCTTCAGACATCTAAACAGTCAGTATCATAGACATACAGTTAACTATCTTTGAAATAAGATATCAAGAATTATTTCAATAATAATAATGGCTCTACATAGATATAATGCACATTTCAAATATGTTCCTAAAATAAATTAGGATTGTAGGATGGCATGCATTGTTCATTTATTCAATTGTGGTTAAACATAATTTGAAAAACTTCATATCAGACTTGGATCAAAACATATTTCTCCCATCTCACGGTTAGTGCGACTGGCAGTAGAGATCCAATATAACCACATGAGTTATAGAAATTGATTTTTTAGAATGAAGTTACATCTTTTAACTTCACCATCTATCACAGCTGGCTAAGTCTCTGGAGGTCCCACAAAATCCAATAAACCTTATGGAGACTTTTTCTACTTGTGTGACAGAACTTTGCGGGAGAAACAGTTCTCATAAAGATGAGAAATAAAATGGCCATGGGAGTATGATCACATAGAGAATACTATTTAATAAGCATAATATCATAAAGACATAATGAAGCAATTCTTAATGAAGCAAAAGTCATAATGTCCTAATGAAGTCATAATAGAGCAATGATTTAAGGAATCAATCGTTAAAGTCAGTTAGCATTCAATAGCAATATATATATATATATATACTTCAATTGTACCATATCAAATTGTCTGCTTACAGCACTAGGTTGACAGGACAATGCTCACGGCATATTAAGAATGAGCAAGCATTATGGGCTCAGGAAAAGAGTAGAGGAGTGGTTGCTCAGGAAACGGCTTATGCAGCAAATCTGAAGGTTAATAAACTAAAGCTTGGGCATGGTGAAAATGCTCACTCCGGAGAAAGGGAATTATATGGAATGAGATCTGATCCAAATGCGTGACCACCCTTGAGAAATTGACTTTGGTTATTGGTTAGGTCCTATTTACACAGGCAAAGGGAAGAGCATATATTAATGTGTCAATGACAGGCACACAATGGCTGTCTTTTTTATGTGAATTCACAGGAATAAGAACGATCATACATTTTTACATAGTTCAAGGGGGGTATATCATGGAACATAGTATTTTATTTTATTAAAAAGAGATTGATAACCTCCCTACCTAATCCCACCCACACTGATAAAAATATTTTGTATTGGAGTTCTGTCCATTTTGTGATATTTGGAGTTCATTTTCTACTCAAAATGACACGCTCAAACACAAGCGTGTTACCGTCATTGTTTATCAAGTATTGAGGTCTTTGCATTCACATGACGTGTTATGTGTAGAAAGGGTACAAAACGTTTGAAAAGTTGACCTCTGGTGAGTATAAAATATACATTAAGGGGACATATTAGAATAAACTACAAATTAGTTACAAATTAATACTAAAAAACCTTGAGATATGCATTTTAGGGATTGAAAGGGTGCACCTTTGAAGGTGCTGCCCCAGCAACAAGATAGCTTTACAATTATTTCACTTTTTTCTGACATGTGTCAAAGAACAACATGGCAATTTTCAGTAACACTTTAGAATACAGTTCCATCATTAATATAATGAATAACTACAAAGAGGAACATAATGAGGAATGCCATATAGACCATTTCACAAGATGTAAACAACACTGGTCCAGAAGCACTTCCTGTTTCAGTTTTTTAACACTACACAAAAGCTGGGATAAAATACAACCAACAGAACATGTAAAACTGAATCAAAAAGTTAAACAACGCATCTTTAAGATGTTTTCTTTACATGTGAAATAAAGAAAACAGTTACAAACTGAAACAGGAAGTGTTTCTGGACCAGTGTTGTTTACATCTAGCAAAATGGTCTATTAACATTATAGTAACTAACAGGAACCTCTAATTAACAAATTACTCAGTAACAGTGCTCAGTTGAATGAGGTACTGTAGTTCACTAGCTAATCAGAAACTATTTTTTTTTTGTCATATCTCCCAGAGAGGACTAACTAAAAAACTACTACATACATGTTCATAATGTGAATAATGCATAATATATAATTAATTCTAAAGTAAAAGTCATATTAACCCACTAGTGTTACAAAATCATTTCAGGAATTAGGCCTACTAATTACTGTATATACCAGAATATAAGATGAGGTTTTTGTCCTAAAAAAGGCTGAACAAAGGGGGGTCATCTTATATTTGAGTGGAGGAACCGATTGATATCCTTTTTCTTCCGCGCCGACGGAAATTTTAAATCCAAATTTTTTTTTCTATACATTGACTTGTTGGGTCCTCAAACCTGCAATATGCCCATTGAAGGGAAAAATCTTCCTTCTTTGAATGGGCACTGCCCACACCAGAATCCTTTTCTTGGTGCAAAAAAAGAGGGGAAAACAAAATGCAGCACCAGATATTAAAGCTTTATTGCTCAAGCTATCCTTAGGGAGATTGTGATGTTAATGTGTTCAGTGGCTTGCGCTTCCCCACCCCTGATATATAGTTGCTATTATGTTTCCATTTGTAACTGGAACGGTCGAGAAGTGGGCTTAGTGGCCCTGAGTGTGATCTTACTGGAGGCAGTCCACATCTGAGACAACACCTCACATCAACCGTCCAATCAGCTCTTTCAAACAGCCCAAAACAAGGAGTCCCCATGAGTTATGATCAACCTCCACCAATACTCACACTAGAAGCTGTGATCGTACAAACGATGTGTTTGAAAGTGGTAATATGATTCATTATGAAAGCTACATAGGGATAACCTAATTTTTATGTAAACCAAGGTATGAGAGCTAAAAAAGAAGGAGAACAAACAGTGTAGCTCATATCCCAGTGCTATTGCTGCTTTCTGTCTAAATAGATGATTTCTTTAAGGCCCTAGAATTTCACTCAGCATCTGAGGGAATGTGATTTACACAGGAAGCACACCTGATTCCTTATGAGCAAAATTGACAAAGTTGTCTGTTCTACCTTAATTTTCCCTTTTCCTTCTGCTATGCAATTTCTCTGTCAATCTATATCATTAGGATGGCTATAAATCACGGTTCAATGACCCTGCTGCATGGAAAGAAACAATAAGCAACAGCTCCATCATTTCCTGTAAAGCTTGACTCATGCATGCCATACCAACCTTGATCCTTTCCAAACACCTTGTTGTAATCCAAACACCTGTTCGTACCATATATAGCCCCATAAACACAGATAAAACAGAATATAAGATGCATTTTAACGAAGGGGATTTATAATTACAACCTCATTGTATCTGCTCATGGCCAGCAGATGTCTGCTTGACGTGAGCAGCCTTCAAATTGTCCAAAAGAAAAGGCCGTTCAAAAGGATCAGAGTGATCTGGAGCAGGATCTATCAGTTCCTTTTGGCAAAAAGCTTGCAGAAGAGAATGAAAGCTCTCAGAGACTTCAACAGCAAGTGAAACTAGAAAAAAGACAAAACAAACTTTGTGAAACTAAAAAGACAAAAAAAAAAAGCCAACATACTGGAAAAATGGCTGAGGATGTGCGAAGAAGACCAGAAGGCTGTCTGGAAATGTGGCGTTTATGTGTGATGTCCTACTTTAGATTCTTCAGGGAAAATCGAACAGCTGTTCAAGCATATATGAGAGACAGTTTGTCAACATGTCAATGATAAAAAACTTCCTTCTGTTTTCCAAACCGACGTGGTAATTCCTTAGCATAACACACAAACACCATTGGATATGAAGACAAAGGCTCACACATTTAATCGACTTATTCATATTCAGTGTTCATATAGAGTTGACTAAATATCATAAATCTCACTGTGACATGTACAGAAGAGTCACAGATGATGCTTTTAGAGGAAGCTCTTAGACATTATAGGTTATAGGTCATTGGATTCATGTCATTATTACAGTTATAATTTTGTTATATTACAACCCTGTTCTTCACCTTGTTGTACACATATATAGCGGGGGAAAATAAAGGTCATAAAAGTTTGGAACAATTTGAAAAACAAGTAAAAATACTTTGGCCAATCAATAGATTTAGTCATATGCATCAGACTAATCGCAATTAATCACATATTGATCAATATTTGTGGGGGAAAGTCCACTAAGAAAGATCAAGCGACTTTTGTGAAATACAAATAAATCATAGAATAGACATTACAAACATGGTTTAAAAGCAGGTGGGGAAAATAACAAATTAATAACAAAGAAACACAATAATTTTGAAACGCTTTAAATAAATTCCTTTTCTGCACCAACTGCAAAAGCTTACGATAATGCTTAACAACAAAATGTCCTATTTTCTATTATAAACAACAGTTACTATCAGGTGAACAATGCACTTGAAATATGTTGTCTGTCTAAAATCCAATTAAATGGAGCCTGGAAACTTTACAAACAGAAGCACAGATTCCAGCTCTCTCTGTGTGACTGGGTGTAAAGCCGCTCTGGTTGCCATGGTAATGGTGTGAGCGAGGGATGGGAACGCAGGTGTCAGTGAAGGATTTAAAGGCACATTTTACTGCATGCAGCAGATGCAGAAATAATGTAGCGCATTAAAGCTATGGGCTGTAGCGACACGCATTCTTAATATGGACATGCTTTTTTGGATGATAAAGACATAGATCTGCAGCAAAGAGGATCACACATTTAGTACTCTGGCATTCTTTAACTAAATTATAAACTATATAACTACTGAAACTGTTGCAGCTGTGCTTATGGGTATTAATTATGCTAAGTTGTTAACCTCACAGTAACAAAAAAAAAATAAAATCACAATTTGAGCCAAATATACTAGTACTAATATATATATATATATATATATATATATATATATATATATATATATATATATATATATATAAATATAAATACATATTATATATATGATATATACCGTAATAATATTAAAGGTGCCCAATCTAACTTTCTTTTATTCAAAATGAACAAAAAGTAAATAATGATTCAACACACCATCAATCCTTCTTCCAAAATGTGTTTTGTCTTACCCTGATTCTTAGTGTCTGAGCTTGACCAGCACATATTTCTGAAAGAAAAATACTTCCCTTAATTGCAAACAATAATGCACAATGCTGAGCTCTGAGCTCACTGTGTGAGTTGGTCTTCTGCTCCAGGATGTCTGGTCCTGATGGTATATTACACAATCATAGAAGCTGAACTATATAGCCCTGACCAGGTCAGGCTCATTATACACTGCCAGAGAAGAAGATAAGGGACACAGCAATCCAGTATTGGATTCAGTAAGAAATCAATAGTACAGTAGCTTGGTTGGTTGCATTTTATATATTATATTCTGCTTTATTTTTTTTTATTTTTTTTAATATCTGCTAGTTATAAAATGAGCACACATCCTTCAGCCTACTGTCAATTCTAAAAAAAATTAAATAAAAAAAATAAATAAAAAAATCTAGTGCATTTTAACTGGGATCCACAGGTTAAGTCCAGCATTGATTAACCAATGTGGTTCAAACCACGCCAAATCCAAACAGTATAGTAATTTATTACGACGTGAGGATGAGCCGTATCTGTTCCAGTAGAGTGTCAACAAGATCCCCAGCAGAGATGCCACATCCTTCAGCATGCTTTGGAGTGTTAGAGCTAAACTGAAGGTGTTTCCTGAAAGTACAGGACGAGTCAGGTCTCCCGTTTAAAGCGTGGAATGACACCGATTCTTAACACCTGCAGTCACACATTTCTGTGTTCTCTTTACACCTTCACTTCACACACGGATATCATTTGCACTGAATACAGAAACCAAGGAAATTAGAGCTAAACATAGAACTTTTGTATCACCAAATCTTAGCACTTCAATTAGCCATGATGTCTGTAAAAGTGATTTATATATAATTAAATAAAATATATACATATATACATTTATACAGTATATATATATATATATATATACACAGTATTTATTATTCGACTAACCCACATGAGGCAGGCTAAATTAACATTACCCACAACAAGTCTTTGAAAAATAAAAAGTCTAAAGTCATAAGAATAATAAAAACTGACCTCAACCTTCAAGAAACACACTTGGGCAAAGTCACAGGGGAAAAAAAAATCAGCTTCCCTCAAAAAGATCCAGCTATACTTTCATCTTTTCCGCAGTCCTGGCCAACCATTTTAGGTTCAGGAGTCAATCCTCCTTTTAAGTCACAGCTATGCTAGAGCCACAGTACAAAACAGAGAGAAGACAATGAGCCAAGAATCAATCAATGATGACTGCGCAAGTCCTGCTAAAAGTGTACACACAGATCAACTCCATTATGCCTTGAAATTAATAGTTAATTGAATTCTGACTAATTCGTATTCATATTGTGTCCTTGAGATGTCAGTATGCACAGTTTTGATGGTGAATGGCTTAGACTATTCATCTACAGTTTTGTTTTGTCCTAAATGGTTTGAACCCTCAAGGCCGTTTGGGTTCCTCCATCTTCCTACGTCTGGGCTTTACGCCACAGGACAGCATGCCGAAGTGTTGGAGGTAGACACGGTAGGGTAGGAGGAGACGACGTGACATTTCATGGTGGTTCTCTCCAGGAATAGCTTAGAGGAAAGCTTCTGCAGACAGACATGACAGGAGTTGTCATGTTCACTCTCTGTGGGTAATTGTGCCTCACTTCCCCAACTACCTGCTGCCACTTCAGACAAGCATCCTAATCACCTCTTCCTCCTTACCATTCTCCTCTTCCTCAGGCACAGAGCAGGAAGTGCAGCAACTGTCTGGACTCCTCTTTAGAATTAGTGACAAGTTGAGAACAGAAAGAAACAGCTCTAGAAAGGATTCTACATACCCGTAGACAGCAACTTCATGCAGGACCTAAATAGCATTCCCCACAGAAAACAATTCATCCCAACAGAGTTTGACTTTAGCATGTTGCTAAGCCTATAAGAATACCTGAATGTTCATCACGAACATTTGGTCCATTTGTCGCATGTGATTTGTCCATTCAGACCGATATGTAAAAAAAAAAAAAAAAAACAGCAGACGGGCTGAACGAAAAAGCAATTTCATTTTCAGAAAGGGTCGCACACATAGAAAAAGCCGAAATATAGAAGTTACCCTGGTTATTATGTTACACAATGAAGCAATGCTTAACTTTCTGTTTCTAATCAGCTTGTTACAGAGAAGAAATAACCCAAACATAATTTACATATTTTCAAACAGGCGTTTAGATTTTTCTATTCAAAATGGTGTTTATCAAATAGCACCTTATATAAGAATTCAGAGACAAGAGAGCTAGTTCCGGATTGTTCCACTGCTATTCACTGTTGTTAAGCAAAATAGACTGTTCTTGAGCATCGGTCAGACTGATGGCATTCAAATTTTTGTGTCGATCTAAAAATGGACGCATTAGTCGTTCTTTCAAATTAACATGTTTTTCAAACCAAATTTTCATACTGAAAATTAATTTTGTAGTGAACAGGACTTATGTGAACGACTCTTATTAGTGACCGTGACCGATTTGGTTGCTCTACCAAGGCAGCGACACCAAATGCCACACACATAGTATACTATGGGGAAAAAAAATCAATAGTTTGATATTAGCATGCTGCTAAGCTAAAGGCCTGGTAAACTGATAAGCGTCAGCACAAATATTGAGTAAAATCAAGTTTTGGAACAGAGCATTTCAGTACTGCACTCTTTCACAACAAAAAGCAACTGCTATCCACAAAGAACAAAGTAGGATAAACACAATTCTAAAGCAGCTGAAAGGCTGGAACTAGGTTCCTATCAAATGCGGTGTCCTGTCCTTTTGCAAGAAGATACAGCTCTTCAGAGTGCCATTTATATGTGTTATTTCCCTAGTATGCCCACTGGTTTTATTGAGCTGTATGACTCTTCCCTCTATCTGGTCCATATCTCAACTTTCACAGCATTCATAACTACCTCACAGAGCAGATTAAAAATACACTTATAAGAGCTGTATTTTCACATCAGTTCAGTGCTAATTAAAATGTCAATGGCTTTTCAAATGTGTCTGCCCATGCATGAGGGTATGTTCATCAGCTTCCAATATGAGGAGCTCTCTGGGGTTCTTCTATGCTGTGGCTTCCATTGTGCTATCTGATAAATGGCACTTATAAACCTCTCAGTTAAGACTCAGGCTTGTGAAAGGCCACATGGAATTGAATTGCAGGTCAGCCTAGAAATTAACAAATTAAACCAGGAGTGAGCGAAATGTCAGCGACCAGTCAAGGAAAGAAATCTGTTCTTGAATCAAGACATGAGGGTGACTACACACCGTTATACTGGGATTCTTTGAGTGCACTCTACAAGGTTAGACTCTAAGAAAATCCCATTGGCAAGAGTCAATGACATGCTTTTAGGCAAAATTACACTAGTTCATAGGAAGCACCGACCCAATCCAAGTAGAGATGATGATATAGCCTAGTAGGTAATATTCTATGGAGCAGCACAATAAACAGTGCTCCCTTTACTTATGTATTTAGATATCTGTACTGGCATTTTTTTCTGGATTGGACCCTCTCTAAATGTTCCACAAGCTCATTTAATTAAAAATGATTTCTGTCCTAGCAGGTCATTGTTTTTAAGCTGCTCTCAAGATACTATGCATCCATCTCTTTGCCACCAACCCCATTGCACTTTTCCTATACCTGCCTACTGATGAGGCTATATATATTTGTTTGTTTATGTCTTGTCAACTCTTCTTCCTAAAATGGCATTTCCCCAAAATAGTAAGAGTTTAGGCCTACTGTACAAAACAGGCAGCCATTTTAGGGAAGAAGGTGGGTGTAGAGAGGTTGAAGCTCGTTTGTGGTTGTGGGCCTGTACATTGGCATAGCCAACTTACATTCGTGTATGTAAAACAATTTTGATTTATTTTCTTTGGTGTTATCATTTTTGATAATCTGTTTTTTCTAAGACTTTCCTATTCCTGTTGGATTTTGATTTTTTTTTTTGCACCTTATGAAATTAAAACCACACTGGACTGTGTTTTTCTGCCCTTGTCAAGTCATTTATACCTCTGGCCGTTGGTACATCCTAACAATATGTGTCTTATAATACATATGTGTAAAGAACATTATTAATCCCAAGCTCCTGAGCAATTATTTTATAATCACCACTGTACGTTACATTTAAAAAACACGTGTGGGGTGGTGATGGCGCAGTGGGTAAAACACATGCCTTTGGTGTGAGAGACCAGGGTTCAAATCCACTGTGAGACACCAATGTGTCCCTGATTTGCTCCAGAGGGGCACTCTTTACCAGGGGTAAAGAGACACTGAACCCCTAGTTGCTCCAGAGGCGTGCAACCTCTGACATATAGCAATTGTGAGTCGCTTTGGATAAAAGTGTCAGCTAAATGAATAAATGTGAATGTAAATGTGAAAAGCTTCCTCTTATATTGGGTCTGACCATTTAAACCAAGACGGGTGATTCACTTCTCTTGTCGCCATCATCATAACAATTCAGGCAACATTTATACTGCAGACACGACTGAGACATGTTTCCTCAAGGATCTGCTATTTCAATTTATCAGCCTTGTGTTGTGAGGTCTCTTTAATCTAATGATATCATCAGTCACCATTACTTTCAACTCAAGGCAAAGACTCTGTGCTTCAAGGCTTCCCGTAAACAGAAATTAAACTATACAGGTCTGACATCTGCAGAACTGTCCATTCATTCACTGTCACCTCACATAGAATTATTAAATATAATATTAATTATTCAGACAAAATAATATAGAATTTGAATATCAAGCATTTCAGTGTTTTTGTTAACTAAAACTACATTAAAATTTGGTAATTGAAATCTGTTTTTTCAATTACCAAAAGTTGCACTGGCAATTACTAAATTACAAAGAATTACTAAAACAAAACTGAAAAAAAACTAACAAAACTTTCAAATTAAAATATACAACTTTTTTCAAGGTATTACATTATTAATATTAAATAATTAATTAATATTATAATAGTAAAAGTTAGCATAAAGTAACACTGTACCAGGTTATTGGCTATATATATATATATATATATATATATATATATATATATATATATATATATATATATATATATATATATAAAACTTGTTGGTATGAGCGAGAATTTTTACATCCGTGCATTCAATTAAACCACTTTCTCCAATGTGAATATGCATTGACAATTGAGAGCAATCTAAATCATCACCCACACCCACACTCTCTCCAATCATTTCTACATCCCTCATCTCAACATGGATTTACAACCATAGTAAAGAAACTTATTATGGCTCAGAAAATAATAGGCAATAAAAGTTAGCAAACTTTATGTAAAGACACAGTGATGATGGAACACCTGGTGCTTCAGTGTGTGTGTGTCTTTTGCTGTATAAATCAAATGCTGGAAAGAACAGTGAGCATGAGACAACAATTACAGAGCACGTAGAGAAAGGCTGCAGGATGCTTTGCACATACACACACACACACACACACACACACACACACACGCACACACACACACACACACACACACACACACACACACACACACACACACACACACACACACACACACACACACACCTATTCTGTATTTGAAGCACCTAGCTGGCATGTTGACAGTGTGGCCAAAAGCCAATCACATTATCAGTGAATTATCCCTTTATGAAACAGATGTGCTAGCAGCCGCCCTCCACTATCCTGGGTGATAACTGCATTTACCTCTCAAAAACACTTTTTCATCTGCAGTCAGATTCCCAATGGCCTTATTCTCTCATCCAACATTGAGCTACACTCCATGTTCACCCCTCTAAATCAGAGAGCAATGTTACAAGACAAACTGTCACAACAGGGTGATGTGTGCAAGAGATGCATTTATTATTTATTCACTACACTGTTGACTTCCAAACACTTCCTGGGGCCATTTCACTGCAATATTTCCCACGTGTGTGTGTGTGTGTGTGTGTGTGTGTCTGTGCGAGAGAGAAAGTGAGAGCATGTTACAGCTTTTGTCAATGCACATGGGTGTGTGTGTGTGTGTGTGTGTGTGTGTGTGTGTGTGTGTGCGTGTGTGTGTGTGTGTGTGTGTGTGTGCAGAGTGAGAGAGAGATACCTAGGCTTTGACCCTGTGATAATGAGGGCTGATGTACGTTGCGGGGTATTTTTTTTTAATTAGCAACATTTGGATATTTTAGCTACTCACCGAAATATTTAAAAAGCATTTTAAGCCTCATAGGGGTGTATTTATTTATGGAAGACCATTTCTGCCTGAGAGAAAATGAAAAATAAAACAAGTGTGAAATAATATAAAAATTCTGTCAGAATTAAGGGATAAAGTCACAATAATAAAAAGAAAAAACAGTGAAATATATAGTTATATTGTTATATAAAATGATAAATAAGAGAAATAGTGAGATATAAAGTCTAAAGTCACAATTACAAGAAGCACATGAGATATAGTGACAATTAGCTTTTTTTTTACTCCAAACATTGCACACATTTGAAGATGCAATGAAAAGGACTGACAACCAATCTTTTCTTTTCTTTATGTTATGATGTACATTCAAGTAAAACAGACTATATTGAAAAAGAATAAAATGTAGGGAAGGGACTTGGTTCTAACCATCGGTTGTTGATTGGATGGAAGCAGATCTGAATGTGAACTCTCAATCAGGTGCAGACTACATGATTGGTAAAGTCAGGCACAAGTTTCACAGGTAGATCAAATTATTACTTTGATTTTTTTTTAACATTGAAGTTTAAACCTATGCACAGATCCTTTACAAATATATCAATAACATGCATTTAGAAAATAGTGTGAATTTTCATTTGATATTGTTTGTTTATCATATAATATATAAACCTATATTTTTTTTTTCTGTACAACATTCTCTCATCATGAATGGACGTTACAGGCCCCCATTCTGATTAAAAGCAGTGACCTTTAGATTACAAGTCTGGGAATAGAGGCCGTGTGGTGCAGCATGTTCTTTGGCCCTTAACCCTGATCTCCACAAGAGCACGGATGGATCTGGGTCACGCTGTCCCCTGCCCACTCTCAACCTGCTCCCAGAATGCATTGGGCCAGCTCCCCCATCCATTCCCCATGAGATATAGGCTATATATGTTCTTCCACTGACCCACAATGAATGTTTAACACCACAGATACATTAGATAATTAGTCAGAACATCACAGTCTTATAAAAATGTAAAGAAATGGCAAATATACTAAAAATATACCGATTTGTATACTTTATGTAATACATTCCTCAATGAGAGCTCAGAGCATTTGTGAGCTTTATGTTAAATGAAGAAAAATAGGTGGGATAAAACTAGTTGAGCAGCTAAGAAGAGCTCCAGGGCAACATCACGAACCTCTCACACTTGTCTGAGAAAAGCAATGAACCGAATAGCATGACATACCTGTATAACACAAATTTTACAGCAATTTCCCAATAGCAAAAAAGAGAGGGAGGTGCAAATGAACGTAAGGATCTTGTTTATGTGTGTGTGAACTACACTGGGTCTCTTTTGTGTTTCCAATTATGCAATTTTACAAGCAATCTCAGCTCATGCTGTTTAAAAAATTATTACGAGCATGTCTAACTGAGAGCAAGAAATGAGCCAATTATATTACTCAATTTTTCTCTTGTTCAAAATGAACATCTCGAAACATCATCTCAAAATGAATAACATGAAATAAAAATAAATGACAGGAAACAAACTGCCAGACACAGCAGTGGGTGCATCAGCTGCCAAATTCTGACTAAACAAACAAAGGTTATTTAAACCAACATTTATTTAAAATAAACTAGTCAATATTTACGCATGATTCAGGTCGTTGAATCGGGCATTGAATTGCATGATCATCTTCGTTAAATCTAAATCCAGAAAAAATCAATAATAATTCAACTATATACAAAGAAGCATTTTTTATTTCATTTTTTATGAGAATGTGAATAATCTGAAGCCAAATACTTCACACTGTGCACAGGCTTCATAAGACCACTAACTTTCTTCCAGCTTTGTTTGCAGCAAGAGCAGAATATATTGGCAAGCTTAAATGAAAATACAAACTACATTTTAATGTCAGCCAGAAAAAAGGAGGGAAAATACTTCTTAGCACTGCAAGTCTTTGTGTAAGCACCTACTGCCAAGGCTGTCTGATTTACATACTTGATAAATGTTGCTGAAGGTGTGTTCGAATTAAATCAGCTGATTCTGTTTTTTGTCTCTTAAGCTCGCCAAGGGTGTATTTATTTGATCAGAAACTAAGCAAAAAATAGTAATACTAAAATACTACAATTTAAAATAATTTCTACTTATATAATAAACTAAATCCATAAAATAACCCATGATAGGAACCCCTAAAAGGTTGTATGAAGCGCCAAACAGAATCCTTTAAGGTTCTATACAGAACCTTTACTTGTAATAAATCAACTTTGAATCCTACCTACTACTGTCTGAAAAGTGTTACCGTAATAAGTAAATGACTGAAAACAGGTCAAAGCTGTGCATTTGTTAGCCCTTCCGGTGACCCATCTGTCTGTTCTTCTGTCCACTCGCTCTGTCGCTCTCTTGCTTTCTCTGTGGTTTGCTCTAGGTTATCCCTCCCTCCCTCTGCGAGTCTAAACAGTGCTTCTGTAATGAGTGAATCACAGTTATCAGGCCGGAGCTCTGGGCCCTGTGGCCATTCCAGTGACCCTTCTGTTCTCCCGACCAATCAGCATAATCCGTTGAGCTGAGATAGGGGTCAGATGCCCAGAGTAGCTGGCTTGGGGTCCTGGAGCAGGGCCTAAACCTCTCTCTGAGCATTTGGTAGGGCACAGCGTGGCCATATGTCTGCTCTGAATTTTGTGACCTGCTGCCTGGGAGCGTCCAATGACAATGTGTCTCAGAGGTCAGCATGAGTCACCTCACTGGATGATGTCATTATACCCTAGAAAGTTACACAAAGTAGCAGGTAAACACAGAACAGAGAGTAACCTGCTGGACATATTTATTGTGCTATACTGTAGTCTTTTTGGACAGCTATTTCATCAATTTATTTATTCAAATTCATGTCCTGAGGGATGGTTTGGAGTAATTTCAACCAAGGGTCCTTTGCACCATGACATTGAGCCAAACTTCTAATTCTGTGGGAACAGACGTAGCACATGGAGGAGCATGTGTGTGTTACACAAAACACATCTACACCAACTGCACAAATAAAGAAAACACGTCCTTTGCTGCCATGAAAACATGAAGCTTTGCAAAGGCCAATAAAGGATGAAAAAAGGATACAAGAGGAATGTGCATAGATTTCGACCTCTCGATTTTATTCACATCTTGATTGTGCCAGACAGTGCTGTAACAAGTTATGAGCATTACATTCACATAATATTCATTGTTGCTTAAACTTACCAAGGCTTACACTTAATTTAATTTCACAATTTAAAAAAGCTATTTTGTAATAAAAAGTCCTGTCATGAAACTCTAGATGGAACAGGCTGATAGGTCCTCAACCTGCTTGCAATCACATCATTCTATAGGCCACAGCTGATTAGTTGTTGTTGTATTAGTAGCCAATGAGCTCGCTGCTCAACCTTCAACTGGTTACCATTGCTGTAACAGTTGCGGCACGCTTTCAGAAACCCTCCACATTCCCCAGCTACACCTTTATTTAAATCTATTGCAGGTAATTCATGTATGCTGTATATTGTACAGCAGCAGCATGTCTTACTTGCTCACAGCAGTGTGTCTAGTGCTTATTGGCAGTAGCAAGTCTTGTACTTGTGTCACGGGTGACGATTTTGGAGGCAAAACTTTTGAAGCAGAACCTTTGATTCCAGGTTTTGAACCTGAGTTTCCTTTGGGGAGTGCTTCTGGCGGGGGACCGATGAGATTGCCGGTTCCGTGTGTATGCGCGAATGACCGGATTGATGAGTGGAATTGCAAACAGGTAATAAAATAAATAAAAAGATTTTATACTTACCATTTGTTGTCCTGCCTGCTGGTGTATGTCAGGGTTGATGGCCGGTTAGTTCAGCATCTACCCTGACCTGTAACAAAAGTGGTGTATTCGGCAGGGTTCTTACCCCCGTGTGTTGGAGTGGCCGTAGATTCACAAATGGCGGACGACGAAGTACGAAGGTTATGCCGGTTTTCATGGGAGCCCCTTGGGCGCAGAGATATGGAGGTGATTTAAGCCTTCATTAAATCCTGGATTGAATTTAAGCCTTCATGACTGGAAGACGCAGGCGGAATATTTGGCGGGCTTGCCTGGACTGAGCAATCAATAGAAAGTAAAGTTCGTGGTAAGGTCATTAGAAGAAGAAACTAAAAGAGAAGTTCAAAGCCATCTTTGATTTTCTGACTGAGTTGTATGGCGATGCAACCCTAGTAGCTGCCCTCAGGGCCCAGTCCTTTAACTTTCAGTACTTTCAGCAAACTTTGCAGGCATTCTCATTGAAGTTGCGGGAACAGTTTGTTCGATTGAAGGGATGACTTGACTATGGTTTGGGAGATGAAGTCTAACCCAAATGACAAATGGCAGAATTGTCTAAAACTCTCCTAGAGGAGTTGTGCCGGGGTCAGCCCAGTGGGGTGCCTGTGGTGCATGAACAGACTTACTCGGATGGCAGTCGGGAGCCCGGACATCGTCCTGTACGGCCCCAGGTTTCAGTGGGATGACCAGGGTCCCACCACCATTTGGCCTGATCTACCTCAGCGAGTCCTCTACAACTGTTGGAGAGCAAGGACGTTTGCTTTAGTCAAGTGAGCCCTGCGGTGGTGGACATGGCCGTTAGGCAGGAAGAACAGAGGCCAGATCTCTTGGAGGATGGAATGCCGGACCATCTTGGGGGAGACTCCCTGGAGGGAGAGGGTCTGGAGGAGGATCAACAACGTCAGCTCCGCTATTTCTTGACCAAGTGGCAACATGTGTTTTCCACTCATGATGAAGATGTTGAAGATTACTGGTGTTGTTAAACATCAGATACCCACAGGCGACTCATTATCACCCTGTACCATCGACCTTCTATACCACGGTCCACACCCTGTTGAAAGGAATGTTGGAGGGAGGCATCATGCTGCAGAGCAGCAGTCCTTGGGCGGGTCCAATTGTTCTGGTACGGAAGAAGACGGATGCCTGGAGGTTCTGTGTGGACTACCAGAGATTGAATAATGTGACAAAGAAGGATGTGTTCCCACTGCCACGGATCGAGGACTCTCTCACTAGTCTAACTCAGGCTGCATGGTACTCCACATTACACTTGGCCAGTTGTTACTGGCAGGTCCAGGTAGAGGAGAGGGATCGGTAGAAAACTGCTTTTACCACCCCCTTCGGGCTCTTTGAGTGGGACATACTGCCATTTGGCTTGTGCAATGCCCCTGTGATCTTCCAGCGGCTGATGCAGCGGTGCCAGGGAGGACAGTTGGTTGAATCTACCTTGGTCTACCTGGATGATGCTACTGTGTTTTCTCCAGACTTCGCCTCCCATTTGCTTCACCTGGAACAAGTGTTCCAGGCCATTGAAAAATATGGGTTGAAACTATGTCCGGACAAGTGCCAGCTATTCAAGAAGGAGGTGAATTTCTTGGGGAGTCGTGTTAGTGCTGCAGGGGTTTCTCCTGACCCAGAGAAGGTGTCTGCAGTTCAGGATTGGGAGCCGCCCAAGACCAGTCGGCAAGTGAGGTCTTTTTTGGGCTTCATGGGGTACTACAGGTGCTTTATTAAAGGCTTTTCAGAAATCACCAGGCCCTTAAATCAACTCCTCACGGGCACTGGGCGTTCCCGTAGCTGAGGGTCCCCCTCTGTGGTTTGGGATCGGACGTGTGAAACCGCTTTCCGGAGCCTTTAAGCAGGAATTATTGCGGGCCCAATCCTGGCGTATGCTGACTTAAACACTGATGCCAGTACTGCATGATTGGGAGCCGTGCTGGCACAGCAACAACAGGGAGTTGAGAGGGTCACTGCATACGCTAGCAGATGTGCTGTCCAGACTCCCGATGACAAGTGAGAGCGGCGTAGCATTGGCTCCTTCCCCTGTGCTTGAAGACGGATTGATGGTGGGGGTAGTGGAGGCCCCCGGACTCCGCCTAGACGGGGTGCCCCCTAGCTGGGGTTGGGACACTGGAGAGTGGAGAGAGCTACAAGGGAAGGATGAAGGTCTGGCAAGGGTGCAGTCTTAATTGAATCGGGGCTTTTTGCCTGGGGCCACAGAAAGACAGGCCCAGACCTCGACAGGGAGGCGACTTTTGGGGCAGTGGAAGAGACTTTGGTTGAGTGACGGGGTGATTTGACGTTCCATCCAGGACCCCGTAACTGTTGCAGGCTTACCATACTTACGTATATGGGACACCAAGGACAGGAATTGATGCTGTCCTTGTTGCGAAGGTATTTCCATTGGACCAGGATGGAAGCGACGGTTAAAGCTTTGGTCCAGATCTGCCCCCGGTGGATGCTTTTTAAAGCGAGTAAAGAGCTCCCTTGATGTTTCGTTCTGCATGTTTGGGAGACACATGCGTCTACCTGTTGACCTGCTCCTAGGACCAAAGCCTGCAGGGGGAGTCCAGTGAAGAGCCTGTTAAAACCGGGAAGTCTCACCTTCCTGCTCTCTGCTTAAGTCCGGTGAAGAGCTGCTAGAAGCTGTAAAGTGGACTCACCTTCCTGCTCTCTGCCTGAGTCCAGTAAAGAGCCTGCTAAATCTGTGAAGTATACTCCCTTCCCTTCCCTTCTCTCTGCCTGAATCCTGTGAAGAGCCGCTAAAGCTGTGAAGTGTACTCACCTCCCTTCTCTCTACTTGAGTTCAATGAAGAGCCAGCTAAAGCTGTGAAGTATACTTATTTCATTCTCTTAGTCGGAGCCTAGTGAAGAATACATCAAAGCTGGGAAGCATATCCACTGCTTCCTCCATTCGAATCCTGTTGAAGAGAACGCTGAAGCGACTACAGTGATTGCTTTAAAGAGAGGTTTTAAAGTAAATAAAGAGATTTCTAAACTTACCATTTGACCAGCTACTGGTAATTCCCTTGTTTCCATCCATTATTTGGCATTTTAAAATGCAAGTGAGTTTGTAAGTCAGAGAGTGGAAGAGAAAAAGAATAAGGTATTGAACACGTGAGATCAGAAACTAAAAAAGTGACCTACAGAGAGACAGGAGGCGAGACATTTAATACAGCAAAAGAATGGTTCTCTAGTATAGTCCAGTCCAGTACTCCATTCACACACTAGCAGTCCAGATTCTTTGTAGACATAAATTCACATTTAAACTCACACTTTGCTGTAATCATTAACATTGTTTAGATATATTATGCCACACTGACTGCATTTATACCAGCAGAAGAGTACATCTGTGTTCTGAGGGAGAAAAAAGTCATTTTACTGCAATGTGACTTTATTCAGCTTCAGTAGTGCTTTAGAGCTGTTTGTGATGATGGAGACTCACTCATTAATTTTGTATGGCAGAAGTGCTTGACAGAATGATAGATTTTTAATCAAAGCTTTTAATTACATTGGGGATGTGCTTCAAACCTACAGAGAGACTTATGGAACCCCCAGTGTTTCTCTGCTTTATTTTGTCAAAAGATTGAGATGCATGAACAGCTTGATAACATTGGCTTTTATGCCTACAATACTGTAGAATGTCAGTTTCACTATTTGGTAAATAAGTAAACATAACACTGAAAGCACTGAAGAATACTATTTTATTTTAGACAGTTTAGACTATTCTTGAACTTGATCTTTTGTTATTATTATTATAAATAGGTATTATTACATAATCTATAATAATTTTACATATTTATTGTTATGTTTTTACATCCAGTCCAAATTGCTGCCTGCAAAACAGTGTTGTTAGCATGTCAATAGTGTCTGCCATAATTCAATTTTTTTTACTAGTGAAAATTAATATGAATAAACAACAGTATCCACAGGCACATCTCAGGCCTCATTATCCACATACATCCAGCCTCAATTATAAGTATACAGCCAAAGTTATCCAAGGCAGCAAGCTATCAGCAATAAAGTAATTTGCTATTAGCAATCAGCAATACAGTACTTTGCTATAAGAACAGTTTTCCCTCTGTGAGAAAGTCTGCCAATGTGAGAAAATGAATGGATATGAGAAACCCTCCATATTGCAGAGTCATTTTCCTGCACTTGTAAATAAAGTCAAAAGACAGAAATGAGCTGCATATCTGAACACATTGTGCCACGCATCACTTCACGACACATTTTCTTTAGTTTAGTGGTTTGTGACAGCTCCAATGACCTTCATGAGAGACATCTAGAAACTAAACACTAATATTTTTGCATATTATTGGCCTAATAAGTAAAAGTTAATATTAAATGCACACTATAAATATTGTTACCTCTGTGCATTGTTCATCTATTGAATAAAAGCACCTGCTAAATTGTTCATCTATTGAATAAAAGCACCTGCTAAATGCATATATGCAAATTAATTTCGATGTTTGATGTTTAAGATCTATTTACATATGTAAAACAAACCATTTAAGTGCTGTGTTGGATTCCCACATAAGTTCAATGAAAAATCTAGGTCCAAAATCAGCTGAGAAATGGTGCTTTAGTGTGATTGCAAGAGAAAAATATGTGGTTATTCATCTGCAATCAGTGAAATGTTTAGCTCTAATATAGCTGCACTCTGTAAGAGCAATTGAAAACTGAAGACAGTCTCATTTTATACTCTTTAAGTTTTAAAGACAACATAAGATAAGCATTTATCTTTCCATGCAACATGGTTCCTTAGTCCCATGGTGATAAAATGAATGCTGCAACCATCTACTATGCTCATTTTCTCCCTCCCCTTTAGCACAGAGGGAGAACTCAAGGGACCATTTCTTTTTGCCCTCCCTCTCTTTTAAAGCCACATTTTCCATATAGAGTATGTGCACAAACAAGACAACTTTGCCTAAAGGATAATACAGCATGTGGAGTATTACCAAATTAGCATCACCAAACACAAAAAGATGAAATGAATAATACAATAATACAAGCACATCTACATTGCTAGTTTTGACACCCTTAGAGTGGCCTAGAAGACATTGAGACTGCTGCCTCAGTGACTAATACAGTAGTATGACTTATCTGCCGAGTTCCTCTGCACAACACGAACACGCAAAGGTCTCGAAGGACACGTCTCCACGGAGACCAGAGGTCACGTCACAATCTCACCAATTACAACCCAAAGAGCCACAAGCGTGAAGGACAGAGGAAATAAGAAGGTAAGAGATACAGAGTGAGAAACAGCACAAACATTAGCTCATCATCTCAAGATGCTCATACAATTTACTTGTGTATTCACAGACAATGGGTTTCATTCACTAATAATTACGTGGTTTTGTATTTATAACGTCTCAAGAAAAATGTTCTATGTTAATGTTAATAAATTTGAAGTATTCCAAAGAAGCAACCATGTTCCTGAGGTTAGTGATTTGCATAAAACACACCCAAACCATCACCATAAAAGGGCTTTCCTCTCAACCCAACCTTTTTGTCAATCTCAGCAAACATATGAATCTGTAAAGACTTTCAGCAAGATCCTCAAGCAATGGAAAATTTGCTATTCTCAAAACTAGTTAAAACACAATAAACACATAATAGACCCAGATTACAAACCCTTAATAACCAGCTGTAAATATAGATTTTTAAAGGGTTCATGAATTGGCTTTTAAAATTGTATTATATTGTTGTCTGAGGTCACCTTTTGACGTTCGCTTGGTTTTTGCATTCAAAAACATCAAAATGAATAAGTAATAGGCTATTCTCAGTTCATCACCCCTTTAAAACCTCACAGCTCGAGATATTAAACACTTTTCTTACTACTGATATGATGAAATACATTTAATATAAAATGTGATCTTAACACATTTATTCAACTCAAAGTGTTCGATTTTTTTATTTACGTATATATACATAGTTTAGGCATACATAGTTCAGGACACTCGGATTGGTTCTTCCTACGCTATCTCACGACCAATTCGTACGAATTCGACGAATGATTAAAAAGTGGCTAATTCGTAACAATTCATACAACCTCATTCGTACGAGTTAGTACGATTTTACTAAATCGTACATATTTTACGAATTGGCCAATTCATATGAATTCGTACGAATGACCTACCCCTTAATCCGCCTCTAAACCTTAACCTACCCATCACGTGGGTTTAGACAAATCGTACGAATTTCGTACGAGTGAGGTTGTACAAATTAGTACGAATTAGACACTTTTTATTGTCTTTTTAATTCTTCCATTGCTGAAGCACCTGCAAATCAGAAGTACTTCAAATCCAAGCAACCATATATCATATCCTAGCCTGCTATTGGCACATTGCGTGAATATGAAAGCTTCTGTTATCCCTCCTGAAGTGCTTTTTCAGTTGTTCCTGAATTTTCTTTCCTAAATTATGAAGTTTCTTCACAGAAATTTGTGCATGCACAAATGATCGAATTAGGTTTAACGAATTAGGCTCACTTTTTAACAGAGGGTCACACACACACACACACACACACTTAATTGGATACTTTAGCCATCATGATTTTTATACTGTATAAACTGTATATTCTATCCCCTAACCTTCACCCTACCCCTAAACTTTTTGTAGTTTCAAAAGACACAACTTAGTATAATTTCTACGCTGTTTTCCTCACGAGGATCAACAAATTCAATGATTTTAGATATTGCCATCTTTGAGGGGAACGTAGGTTATACCTAAAACACATGCACCCACGCACCAACACATACACACGCTGTAAGATGGGCGAGCAGGCAGGAATGACAAACAGAATCGATCTCTCACACTGAGTCTAAAAGAAATCACTTCAATATGCTGGTAACGATTACCACTCCATAAGAGACTCGTTGAAACCATAATAGAGTACAAGGGCAAGAGACACTTGGAAAATGACAGACGTAAGCTTACCCTACTCTCAGCCCCTGCCTTGTAGATTCATAAGTGAGTGACAGAATGAAAACAGGGCACTGTAGGCATGAGGGAGGCACATCAAATCTTTGTATGCTATTCAACCTCAGCTGTTCTAGTGCCTTGCAGTCATTGCTTCACTAACTCTCAGCCTGTTACATTGTGTGAACACATTGAGCTGCTGACGATATCATGTCAAGGTTATGTCTTCCAGCTCCTCCAAGGAGTACCTAACATAAAGGATTTAGCAACATGGAATCTGAAGCCCCCTTTCCTGTAATTTAATGTGAAGTGGACCTTGTTTCTTAAGGCTGCCACATCAGGAAAGGCTTCCATCCATCAAAGTCTTCAAGGTCAATGAGTTTCTGCCTGTCTATCATTTAAAAATACCCACATAAGGGGTGTTGAAGGTGATGTAAAAAAGTGTGAGAGTGATATTGCATGCAGTTCAAAAAAGTTAATATTGAGAAACCTACATTTTAGATACAATATAGCAATGGAAATTATTCCAAACAAAGCCACAACAGAATAGAATGTAACAGCGCATGCCCATCCACTTTATCAGCAGCCTTGATTCCAATGGTGTTTTTGCATCTTTAGTTTTCCCATTGGGATTTTAAAAAGGTCTTCATTAAAGATTTATAAACCATGAACCAAACCAACCAGCTAAGAAGGTGAATCACAACATTAAATTCTTTGATTTGAAGCAAAACGGATTTGAAAATCAGACAAAAAGACCAAGGTACAAGACTATGTACTTAACGGCTACAGTATAATGAGGGAAATAACTACAATCCCATCATGTATTGCAAATGACAATAAAATTAAAACTCATAATTATACAACTGATGAAAACATTTTACATTTGAGAGCATAGGGAGGAAATAAGTTAAACTAATGTGAACGGATAGCTTCAATAAAAACAAATACCATCATTTTACAACCTCGGAGATCACGGTAGGGCTGTCTTTAAAGGTTTATATGTTATTGCTAATAATCTATGTCCCTATGGAGAAAATGAATAGCGTTTTTACTTCCAGAACCTGACTATTGCACTCTTATCAACTGTGTGGTGTCTCTGAGTAACTGAATGAATGATTCAATGATTCAATCTTGTCGCCACATAACTAGCGCAAGTGTGTTTTATAATAGTGCTGTTGTTGCTGCAAATTTTTTTTACTGATTTTACCATAATAATGGATTACGGTGGTTTAATGTGCACATCGTTTAAATGCCTTTTATCACTATGTGGGCATTTCAATATTCCATAAGCCTGTATTTAATGTAAAGTGCATATTTACCTCATATAGCAGGCTTAATGTGTTTTCTAGTGCCGTTCCTGCTGAGCCCTGTTTGATCTGGGATAATGGTCCAAACTCCTCCACAGCTGCGGGCTTACTTTCTTGCACCCTGGCCTCAAACAGACATTCCAACCTGGATTCACCCCACAGATGATAGACACATTGCAAGAGCAGGACTGGGATTTGCTGCTCTTGACCTGAAAAGAAGAGTTTTGAGATGTATTAAATAATTTGTATTAAATAAACAAGTTTACTCCAATAAAGCACTGAGATTTTCACAGTCCAGACAAATACATACAAATTACATACATAAAAATGCAAATGCATGCTCTCTTGAGTAGGCACTTATTTTCGGTAAGTAATCCGCTAAAAAGTATATATTATGAGATGAATATTCTGGATGTACTACATTCACCATATTGTCACTTTCATGTGACCTACCAGCATCAGTCACGTTGCTTCACTGCCATTCATAAATCTTACTGTGGCCTCATGGGATAGTAAAGTTTGTTAATTGTAATGTAGACACATACATTTCCTGTAAAGCTGCTTTGAAATGATATTTCACATGTTCACAGTTACATATGGAGTAATGCTTTATGCACATTTGGCGTGCTGTCCGGGGGAAGGACTATGAGCTCTGAAATTGTCCCGAACTCAGAGTACTCCCCCGTGTATAGAAGTGATTTAGAACTAGAAGTATGGAGAAGAGGTGATGGAGGGATGCTGATAAACTGTCAGCGAATGGAGGTAGGTCTGCTGTATTTACCTCTTATCGTTGATTAAATGAATGCTCTCCACCCATGTTAATTATGTTAATTATCTGAACATGCTCCTCTCGAACTTTGTTAATAAAATATTCATATTGTGAAATATACAAATAAATGTGAATAAAAACTGATTTAAAGTGTCCATCCTATGCACATTTCAGAATCTTGCCGGAAGTAGAAGGTCATCCGGGTACTTTTTGCAATATAAAATATTATTTTATGAGTACTGTGAATTCTGACAAACTTCTTTTGTCACATACTGTTTTTCACCTACAATATAGTGAGGAAATATGCAATTTCAGATGCAGCCGGTGTCTTGAACTTCAATTCATCAGCCCTGGGGTGCTCGGAGGGTACATCAAATTAAGGCTAATTTTCTCCAATGTTTGTTTTTGTCATTAATACTAAACAGCACTAAAGCAACTGTTGCCTGAATTGTACCCTGTGTTCCACTTTAAAATGACAAATGAAGCACTGGGTGAAATCAATCACATTGAAAGCTTAAAGGGAATGAAACTGCTTATTTATGATATAGCAATGCCGCAGAAGTCTAACTCTCCTGGCAGGATATGAAATTGGTCAGCCCACCCTGCAGCCAACATTACTGAATCATTCCATCATCCTACATATCAATTATGTCCTACTGATTCAATTACTTATTGCTTATTTAAACCATTTTTTCATGCATTTTTGTAAGAAAAGGGAAATAACACAATCAAATAATTCATGCCCATACTCCTGTTACATTTGTATGGATCTTTGTCATTAATTTCATTTCAGAATTGTGGTGGAATAAATAGAATCTGAATCTAGGAATCCAGCTTTTTTTTTTTTCATTCGCCATTCAGATGACATCATACTTTGCGATTCCCATGTAGCCTTGGGCAATCTGGATGGAATCATGGATGAGGAATTTATAGCTTTCCTAACGGTAAGCCATGCTGCCATCTACTGTTTTTACTGTTAAACCACACACCATAATAATAATTTAAAAAAAAATCTAGAAACCTCAATAAATGAGTGTTATTGATCCAAACAAATAAATAAATAGGCCTATATAAAAATTGGGGAATTTTAATGACTCAAATAACTTAAAACGCACTCTTACTATATGTTAATTATGAAAGAATTCTAACTAATATAATTTTAATCTCAAAGATTTTGATCCAATAACATGTATTTTTTCCCCTATATTACTGATGAGGACATCCAAAAGCAAATGAGGATATGCAACTTTTTTGGGAGAAGACTTTTCACATTTCAGACAGTGATCCAGACATGTCAATCCAAAGATTAACAGTAGGATTTAAAAGCAGTAGATCGTATTTCCTCAGTTGACATACTATTTTATTTCCAGCATGTTTGTTATCCCTCCATAACTTCCTTTCTCTTTTTCCACAGACATATACAGCAGCAAATGGTTCAACAATAAACTTCTTATTAGGCCCTAACACTTTCTAATAATGAAAATCTCATTCCTAATTATCCTAAATGGTGGTCATCAGGCATGTACATAAACGTCAAGAACTTGATGAATTCCTTAAGAAGACACTTTGAAATGTCTCCTCTGGTCTGTGCTTCATCTGATTGTGGCTTATCTCAGTGCTCTGTGGTCTCTTTCTGCTGAAGTGAGAAATAGCACATTGTCTCAGTTTTGTAGCTGTAAGCCACTCTTGCTCTAATAGAGGAGATGGGCTGAGTGCCAGGCGCTTGCTGGCAGCCCGTGACCAGCTCTTTCTTAACTCCTGCAGGCGGCTATAGATTCTCTCTCTTTGAAATCCCATTTTGTGCAATCTTAGTCTTGTTAAACTGTCATCCATCACCTTGTCCTTTACCCTGAACGATCCAATTATCCTAGCCACCCTACAAAACACATACACTCACAGATAGATGCAAAGACATGCACGTAACTGTGTATACTGTACATGTGTATGACACCGGTTCACACTCCTACAAAATATATTCAAGAGAACAAAATGACAGAATAAACTGCAGAAAATAGCCTTCCTGCCTTCCTGCTTTAATTCTACCTGGCATTGATTCAACAAGGTGCTGAAAGCATTCTTTAGAAATGTTATGGTAACAGTTGATGGAGATTTGGAGCACATCGAGGGGACGGAGCTCCCGTTCCACCACATCCCAAAGATGGGTTGAGATCTGGTGACTGTGGGGGCCATTTTAGTACAGTCAACTCAATGTCATGGTTCAAGAAACCAAACTGAAATGATTTGAGCTTTATGTCCTGCTGGAAGTAGCCATCAGAGGATGGGTAAATGGTGGCCATAAAGGGATGGACATGGTCAAAAACAATGCTCAGGTAGGTCGTGGCATTTAAACAATGCCTAACTGGCACTAAGAGGCCTAAAGTGTGCCAAGAAAACATCCCCCACACCATTACACTACGACCACCAGCCTGCACAGTGGTAACAAGGCATGATGGATCCCTGTTCTCATTCTGTTTACGCCAAATTCTGACTCTACCATCTGAATGTCTGAACAGAAATCGAGACTCATCAGACCAGGCAACATTTTTCCAGTCTTCAAATGTCCAATTTTGTTGAGCTCTTGCAAATTGTAGCTTCTTTTTCCTATTTGTAGAGGAGATGAGTGGTACCCGATGGGGTCTTCTGTTGTTGTAGCCCATCCGCCTCAGGGTTGTTTGTGTTGTGGCTTCACAAATGTTTTGCTGCATACCTCGGTTGTAACGAGTGGTTATTTCAGTCAAAGTTGCTTTTCTATCAGCTTGAATAAGTCGGCCCATTCTCCTCTGACCTCTAGCATCAACAAGGCATTTCACCCACAGGACTGCCGCATACTCAATGTTTTTCCTTTTTCACACCATTCTATGTAAACCCTAGGAATGGCTGTGCGTAAAAATCCCAGCAACTGTAACAGTAACTAAAATACTAAAACTAAGTTCTAGTTTTGTAGTCTATTAAGATAGATGTTTTGAGTTAGGAGTGTATAGTGACAGGAATGCAAGAGGGGGAACTAGGACATGCAGAACAGAGCCAACCTTCTTTCTTGTGAGCAAGACCACTTTTATAGAGAGCATGTTTATTCCAATGCACCATGGCTCAGACATGTCATATTTTAAATATTACATTCAAACAAAGGGCATCATAAAATAGCCTACTAGGTTTAGCACTTCTGCAGTTACACTTTACTGCTGGAATGGAACAAGGATTTCTGCTGATATGAAGCACAGTTTAAATCTGCACAGGATGCTTTGTGTTTTAGAAAAAAGTGCCTGATAGAGTACCTGTATCATAAAGCCAAAGCCCAGGAGACTGCTGGTAGAATACAGAGCTCAAACGCTTCAAAATGTCCAGCAGAAATAGGCCAGAGCTACTGAACTCAATGACACACACTTCAACAGATAAAGATAATCCATTTAGCTTGAGTGCTGCAACAGGAAAACATTACAAAGGGGTTATCAATTACCAGACCGCTGTCTTGGGACTATTAGCTTTAGAATAATATCACCATAAGGGGTTTCCTATCATTCCTGTCAAGTCACAGGGAATTCTTCAAATTCTAAACTACAAAAACACCCTAGCACATTGTCCAAGAACAATCTGAGCAGCAGAAGATGAGTTGTCAAACTCAGAAGAATAAAGTATAAAAAGGTGCCCTGACATGTTTTCTAAGGCAGAGAGCGTTTCTGATTATCAAAGAAGCGTGTGCCATTCCCCTTACCTTTTTTTTTTTTTTTTTTTTTTTTTAAAGGCCTAGCTGTCAAAGAGGCAGTTGCTGCGCCCCAATTCGCTTACTTATACTACGCCCTGAAAGTATGTACTCTTTTTGTGAGGAAAAAGTACATACTTTTGAGTGTGTAGCAAAAGAGTGGGCAAGCTTTGGGACATACTATCACGTCATCTTTAACGGACAGCTCTGTCGCCGTGCTGCGTGCAGCGTGTCACCATAAACTGCCCTGTCAATCATCTTGTCACAGTTAAAATCCTCCATTCTTTCTAATTTTATTTCCTACCGTTTCGGAGAGCACGTTCATCTGCCAGTTGTGGGTTTTTCATGCTCTCCTCGTGTTTGCAATTTGAATATAATGATGCAATTAAAACGTAATGGCTAAACGTGTCTTTACAAAAGTTCACAATGCTGCTGCAAATGCAATATAATGTGGACAACATTGAATAAATTCATTTTCGTCAGGTTAGATACTGATAATTTATCACTCAAAGCTCTTTATCTAAACCTCTCTACACAACCGCGGGGACTCGCGCATCCTCCGTATCGACTACGTGTCTGAAGTTTTTTTTAACACTTTTTACTCGTGTTTGTAGTTCTAACCGAATCCTCGTCCAACGCGCAATGGTTTGTGGGAAATATCAGCCGTTAGAGTGTGCATCGCATAGATATGTATATAAAGGCTAGATGTGTTACGCCGGAGTTTCCATCGTCATCACCGGCGGCCATCTTGTCACAGACAAGCTGATGTAAGATGAGTGGTCACGAACACAAATCCTCTTATCTTGTTGAAATCTTGGCGGATTTACGAACGGTTTGGTTTCATACAAACGTTATTAACGTGGCTATAATTATCTGGATGATTATTTAATACACTTTTTATTCATAAGTATGCAGTGTCATAACTACGTCACTGACGTTTATAACAAAACAAACCATTTGAAAATCGGTAGAAAATTGAGCAAGTTATGGTCATTTAAATAGTACATGTACCATTAACACAATGTTACGAGTGAGCGAGCTACCTGTGACAAGATGGCCGCCAGGTGCAGACGTCGACCTCCATGGCCAGCAGCGTGGACGACATATCTAGCCTTTATATAGATATCTATGGTGCATCGATCTACACTTCGGATTCTGGCCGGAAAAAGTAGACCATCCGGGTCTCTTTGAAACACTCATTTCAACATACTACGATTTGGGACGTAGCCTAATTCTATTTTCGAATACTATTTAGGACGGATAGTATGCGAATTGGGACGCAGCAAGTGATTTCAAAACACCTATTTTAGTCTTATCTGTCAGGTAGTAGGGACATTTTATATGTGGTTTTCAAAATAAAATAAAAAATAATTTATTTTGAAATATTGTAAGTTTAAAATTATTTCATTATTGCTGTACACATAAATGTATTATTGACCATCACAAATTATTCATTATTCAAAAAGTTATACGTATATTTACACTGCAGTTTTATCAGTAAGATTTTTAATCGATGCAAGTAATTGAAGAAAGCAATACAACTCATTAACAGCTGTTTCCAGAGCTTGATCTCTTTGAAATCAGAGCATAGTTGATAACTTTTTATCAAGACGATGCCGAAATAAAGACACCTTTGAGAAGTGCGCCTGAGTAACTATGCAAATAAAATGAAAAAAGGCTTTTAATGAGAGGTCAGCATAAATTGTGGTGAAAAAAGGGGGAATTAAGGAAAGGAGAATTACAATTCTCCTTTAAAATTAAACAATTAAATCATATCATGCCTTTAAATGTGACCTCGACATGAAAGCAGTACAATCCTACACATATTGCAGCTCGTATCCTTTCTCTTTGTTTATTATATACATTTTTGTATGTTTCCTTGGGTAGATTGCAGCCATTATCATATCAGAATTACTGAATATTTAAACATCATGTTTTCAAATTTTGTTTTTGTTCTTTGTAGGCTAGACTCCTCTCATTGGCCTGACTCTCCTCTTCAAAATAAAAAAAAAGAAACTTTTCCACTCACGTAGTTTGTGTTATAAAAACACGTAAGTGCGTGCTCTTTTATAACTATTTTCCTAAAATCCCTTCATCCTCACTCACTTTGATTTTTTTTTCTCTCTCTCTCTCTCTCTGTCTCAGATATGTGCTAGTTCTGTCAGGTCTGTGAATCTCTCTGTGCCTACAAGCCTGACAGACCATCCTCCGCAAGATCACTATTAAGATTATTAGCCTATCCAAACCAATATAGCCTACTTATTTATTGAAGTGCAGCAACTGTCAGTCAGTTTGATTTTATCAACAAGAATTACTTATGAAGACACATCAAAGGCACTTTGAACAGTCTAAAAAAGCCAAATACAGAAAATAACTTACTGTATCTTTACTGCAGGCAAATACTGGAGAGCTGCTGCTAACTGCTCAACATTTAAGCTCATATCTTCTCCTAAAGAACCTAAAAGAGATGAAGACAACCATTTAGAAAGTGTATAAGAAAATATACGAAAGCGATATATCCGTGTTATTCTTTAACTTGCTAAAAAAAAATAAGTGTTGCTCACATCACATCTGAGACACGTCTGCCCTCTGCTGACAGTTTGTGAGATCATAGAGCGTTAGTGAAAGACAGCTGAGCTCACAAAACTAAGACTATCTCCAAACTGACTTTTGTTTTTATAAGAGTTCCAGAATCAGGAAAACTTCAAGCATATAATATCTCATCACAGACAAATATTAATCTAATACATTGCTACAATATACTATACTGCAATCAATTTTTTACAGACTGCAATGAACTCATTCAGCAATACATCTGATTACTGCCCTCTATTGGTAAACATTAAAAATACAGCTTAAAAAAATCATACGCCCACCAAATTCTTTACATAGTTTATCTTTGAATCACTACAACGCATTCATGAATTGGAAATTTAATTTAATTTTAAGTTTTAGACTCCAGACATAAATCCAGACTGAAGATAAAGCCATCACCTATTGATGGCTTTATCTTCAGCCTATATTCTGTTACTTTGCTTTGCCCTCCAAATCGTTGTTTTCTTTGAAATCTAAATTACACATTCTGATGGCTTTATCTTCAGCCTACATTCTGTTACATTGATTTACATTGGTTGCATTGAGTTACATTCAGATACATTCAGTTACACTGAGTTACATTCAGTTACATTCAGATACATTCAGTTACATTGAGTTACATTTAGTTACATTCGGTTACATTGAGTTACATTCAGTTACATTCAGTTGTATTGAGTTCCCTTTCGAGGGAACTCTACACTGCGTCGAGAATCGACACTTTGGGGACGCTCCCTAAGCGTGCGCCTCTGAAGTATGAATGAAACTAATCCAATCCTGATTGGTGTTGCGTCGTGACGTAACATGTGACGGCATACCCGGAAGTATAAAAGTGACGCTGTGTCACAACACACGCTAGCTTTCGCTCTTCAGCAAGCGCTCTGTGTTGAAAAACTGTCTGTCTTATTTGGTGTTGTTTGTCACTCAGTTTGAACTAGAAATGGCCAGCGAACAGTTTAAAAGATGTGTGCATCTCTGCCCTCGTTATGTCACGGGTGGGGACGCACATGCTTTGTGTGTAGGGCTGGGTATTGAGACAAATTTCACAATTCGATTCGATTTCGATTCACAAGCTTGCAATTCGATTCGATTTCGATTACGATTCGATTCAATATCGATTATTTTGGATATCAGTTACAATAAATGGCAATTTTTCTCAAGGGAATCAAATCTCTTAAATGCTGTAAACTATGGTCTATGTCTAGTTGTAGCCTAGGCTTCATTAGCCTAATATGAAGGTAATAATTAACCGTTTTGTAGCTATACAGACACTTAAATTACACTTTTATTTATTTTTATAATAAGAAGATTATATGAAATATAAACATTTAAATGGTGGCTGTCATAAAAACTTGCCAGATTTATTCAAATATGCATTAAATATTGAAGAACACTAACGAGTGTGGACTAATGAGTTTATGTGGAGTTTTCTGAGGTAAATATGACGATACATGCATTGATTACAAGCTGTTTAATTGACGTCTTTCCACGGTTGAAACGCTGATTGAGGGAATCAATGTGACATGATAGGGATTTAGATAAGTTGTACTCTATCTTTTAACACACGTTCAGATGCTCATTCATGTTTATTTCGCGCTGTGACTGGTATTATTAACCCGGAAGAGAGATCAGCGCTGCTGAATGGAGCTGCGCCAGAGCGATATCTCACGCCACAGTGCCAAAACGGCAAAACGCAATTTATGTTTTTGAATTTCTAAAGAAAATGGACGTAATTTGAAAATTGAGACTTTGTTTCATATCAATAGTAACAAAGGACAAAGATTATTGTGATTTGTTGGATACAATGTCTCATTCATTCAAATGAAACAGGATGACTAATCGATTCTTGAGATTAAGGAATCGATATCGGTTTGTAAAAATGAGAATCGATTAATATCGAGAAATCGATATTTATTACCCAACCCTGTAAATTGTTTGGGAGCTGCTGTGCTGACTGTAAAGCACTTCCTATTAGAGTGCTGCGCTCCCGGCTGGCGTGCTTGAGGCAGCGCGTATTTAAGGTCTGCATTGCAATACAGAATCTATAGTGGCTCGGATCTTGCGTTTGCCGATCTTGCGTTAGATCTTGCTGATCTTGCGTTAGATTTAAGGTCTGCATTGCAATACGGAAACTTTGACTCGGATCTCTCGTTTGTCGAGGCAAATTTTCTCTCGTGAAAATTACGAGTCTACTTTCCAATAAGGAAAACTGGCCTGTTCTCCGACGCTGTAACTTCAATCGTCGACAGATTTAGAAATAAATGTATATAAAATATATATGTTGTCCCGCCGTTTTGAACGTTTCGGGCTACATCGTGTTCTGGATCACCTAAGAGGGGGCTCCCTGCAACCAAAACAAACTATTAGCAACTGGATCGTCCAGACTATTAGCCTACTGAGGCTTACAAGGTGTGCGGTTTGCCTTCACCTTTTACCTTATGGGCACATTCAACTAGGCATGGCTTCCTCTAGGGCCCTTCTTTCGGGAGTACCTCTTCAGGAGATCTGCGAGGCAGCCGGCTGGGCTACCCCACATACTTTCATAAAATTTTACAGTCTCCACCTTCCTAGTAAACGCGGTGCACACGTGCTCAGTCCTTGCTGAGTGCCTAAACAGTTTCACTCCAGGACAGGCCTATTCGGTACGTGGCCTAGTGGGCACTCGTTCCCCAATGTGTCGATTCTCAACGCAGTGTAGTGTTCCCTCGAAAGGGAACGTCTCAGGTTATGACTATAACCCTTGTTCCCTGAGAAGGGAACGAGACACTGCGTCGTTCTGCCACGGCCCCTTTAGGCCTTAGAGCGTCTTGCTTCATCGCGAGGGTAGCGTGTGTTGTGACAGCGTCACTTTTATGCCGTCACATGTTACGTCACGACGCAACACCAATCAGGATTGGATTAGTTTCATTCATACTTCAGAGGCGCACGCTTAGGGAGCGTCCCCAAAGTGTCGATTCTCATTGCAGTGTCTCGCTCCCTTCTCAGGGAACAAGGGTTATAGTCATAACCCGAGACGTTACTTTCAGTTAAACTGAGTTACATTGAGTTACATTCAGTTACAGTGAGTTACATTGAGTTAAATTGAGTTACATTCAGTTACATTGAGTTAAATTGAGTTACATTCAGTTACAGTGAGTTGCATTGAGTTAAATTGAGTTACATTCAGTTACATTCAGAGATGTAGCGTATAGTCATGAAGTAACTACTTCACTACTGTACTTACCGTTATTCCTCAAATAAAAAAACTTAAACGCCGAACCTCTGATAGTGGCCGGTGTGGATAGTAATCTCCTAAATGCCTTTCATTGAAGAGATCACTATAAACATTACTTAGCCATATCATGTATGTTTGCTTGAAGAAAATTTGACCACTCCCACATAAAAAATGGCTAAAATAATGTCCAAGCAATGGCAGATGTGGGGAGTGTACAGACCCGTGGTTTAAAACGATCATTTTTGCAATTCTGTTTCGTGAACCCTGTGATGCAGAAATTACTTAAACACAGAAGAGCTCTCACACAGTGTGGTGAAATTAACAGTGTGGTGAAATGTAGCTGTCCCTCCCTCTCTTATTCTCTCTCTCTCTCGTTTGTTCACTGAGGTGACCATATTGCCATGGCCCTGTTCCATCGTCCCTTATTACTCAGACACATCTGCTAATTGCAATGAAAATAACAAAACAACATATGTCAACACCCCAGAGACCACAGCACTGGTGTCCTGCAGTCACTGAAATGAAGAGTGATGGTTGACAAATGAGCGCTTGATTGGTTACATAAATTACTTTCAGTAGACGGAGCATCTCACCAGGCACTGCAAGCAAACGTTCATCATTAAACTAGGGATGGGGAGTGCTAGAGAGAGACCAGGTGAAAAGAAAAAGAGTGGCAGAGATCGACGAAAGAATAAGAGGAGAATATATAGGCAGTAGACAGTTGTATTTTGTGTCTTATTTACTCATAGACATTTAAAAAGGCAAGTACACACAAAAATCTCCCTACAGATGGCTACTTTGTAGCTGTCTCTGTATATTAAGCTTGGTCAAAAGAAAGTATTTGACACCAAAACAGTAGTTTTCAAGAGATGATCTATTCTGTACACACATCCATCTCAACCTATAGGAATGTCCAACTGGAGGGCAAAGCAATGCTTTCTGCAATACAGCAGAAGGTGCTGTAGCCATGTATGGATCGCAGCAAGTACCACAAATGCCATTTTCCCACAGATCTTTGTTTTCTGATCTAAATATTTTTCAAATTTAGAAAATTGACAGGCCTGTGCTGCCAGTTCTACTGAGTGTCAATCACATGACTGAAAACTATGAATAGGCTCAATTCTAATGCGGCACAATAGCATTCCTGAATGAACCACTGAATGCTTTTGCAAAAAATCACAAAAAAAAGTGAATGATTCAAATTATTCACTGATCACAAGTTGTGTGACAAAATAATTATTCAAATTCACCGTACTCATCAAAGATTAGGCAAAAAGTAGCCGGATGACCAACTACTGGCAAGATTCTGAAGTGTGTATACAGTATGTACACTTCAATATCCCATGCGGCCATGTGAGAGGATTTGTGAATGGAGTGAAGCACTACAAATGATGCTGGTAGGCCACATGATAATGACAACATGGCAAATATAGTACGTCCACATTCATACTACTTATATAGAATATACATTTTATGTGCTTGCAAAAAGTACTTATTGAGTATGCGATATCGGATGCAGCCTTGTTTTGCTCCTGAATTGATCCATGTTTTGAACAAATTATTAAAATCATTTGACTTGTTGCCACCTACAGGCGTAACAGAAATCACAGACGAAACCATAACTCTTCCAGGGTGGAACTGACTGTTTTATAATAAATCAGTAATTCTTCAGAATATAGGCTACTATTGATTGCATCTTATCCAGTGGACTTATGATAAAGTCCTTTATATACTTTTGATACGTGTTTAAAACTCAGTTGTAAGTCATTATGAATTAAAATGGACCGTTCTTGCCTGTTCTTGACTGATGAATGGAATATTGCAGTATTTATCATAAATGATTTATCCATGCACATCATTCTTTATTTAAAATCTAATGTGACCTTTAATATTTACAACAGAATCTGTTCTGATAACATGTTCACTAGTGTGAGGGCGGGACAACCTGTCGCTCACATGAGGTCGAATCGTAGCAATAGCAAACTCCAATGATTCAAAGATCTAATTCATTTCTGATGGACAAAAATAGAATCCCTCCTTTTTTTTTTTTATCCGAGAAGGATTTACGTTACAATCAGGAAGGAAAGACTATCACAACTTCCGTTTCATGCCGACTTTTAACTGAATGGGGCGGGTATTGTCCTCCATCCCTTTCTCTCTGCCTCACTGCCTTCCTATTAGCCAACCCATATTCCACATCAAAGGCACAGATGCCAATAACCTCACTCTGCCCCCTAAATGCTAAATTATTATTATTAAAGTGTGATTGACGGGCCTGCTTATTAATTATAATCTTGTGCACATATGCAGGGTGATGGAGGGAGTGGAAGCGGCTTTGTGTGCCAGGGCACCTCCACACAGAAGCTAATTTGCTCTGACATACTATCAAAGCATGCTCGTCAGAACTCCCATGGTGGCTCCTATGGGCCACATTCACGTTTTAAGGGTTACACGGTGCAAGGGGAGGGAGAGAGAGAGCATCTCTCTCTCACACACACAGAAGCACAAGAGTCAAAGGTGGAATGCTTTGTCAGATAGCACATTTCAAAGAGTTTTCACTCAATCAGTTTTCTTTTGTTTTGGTGGTAAATTTCCCCTGCTCTTACAGTTTTAATCTTCCTTATCTTCTTTACCACATATTGCACATTTCTTGGTCCTCTGTGTGAAGTTTCATCACTTGACAATGACAGTTGGAAAACAGAGAGAAGGCAATGACTCACTAATGCAATTTGTAAAGATGTTTGTAATACACTTAAGACACCCACGTAAACTTTACCTGCTGGACTTTTATAGCTGTAAGGAATCGAGGATGTGATATAAATGTCAGAGCAATTCATACTGTCTCCATTAGGAAAGAAGATGAGAAAGGACAATTTTCTGAGGGGGTGGGAAAGGAAGTGAACTCTTTTCCTTGTATCACTCACATCCATATTTTTGTCCAGGAAATGTATCAACATTTACAAAATAAATAAATAAAAAACATCAAAATTACCATTCATTTAAATGTGAGTACCAGAATCTGTAACACAAACAAATATTGTTTAATTTAATTTCACTGTAAAAAAAAAATGTTTTCATGATTTGTAATCACAACATTTTTTCTTTTGTCAAATCAACTTAACTAATTTATGTAGTTCAGATAACATAATATTTTGAGTTTCTGATGCTTAAACCAATCTCCTTCATTGTATTAACTCAATTTTTCCAGTTCAATGAACGTAAAATTTTAAGGCAACCAAGTTACTTCATTTTTTAAGTTAAACCAACAGTATTTTTTTTACAGTGTTGGAATAAATTATGTGGGTTTTTTTGTTGTTGTTTTTACTGATTTGTGTGAAAATATCCAATATTCAATGAATGTACAGGTGTTCTAATATCAGTCCAGCAGGGGGCACTAAAACATAATGCATGTCAATGGACAGGTAAACAATTTCTCCCTTGGCCACACACTCACTCATGATAATTTTTTTTTTATCATTGTCTGCGAGACTTCTATAAACACACTAGAAAGTAGTACCACACATCATCATGGTTGGATGTATATAGCGTCATCCTTTAATGACCAATTCCACACTGAAACAATCATGGCTATTACCAAGCGAGTCTTCCGATGGACATTTAATACCTGTAGGTTATACAGCCATATGTGTGAAACTGTTATGACAAATGATGACTTATAAAAAAACCCCACAAAATCATTAAATCAAACCTCGCACAAATGGACACACACGCAGGCACTTTAAAACTCAGCTTGCACTCAGACGCAAAGCTGAAATGGCAGAGATGAGTATCTGGAACATAAAGAGCGGGGTGTGGGGTGGCAGGACCTGCATGTGTGATGGGCGCTGAATGACTTCTTTAATGGGTGAAAAAGACTTAGAAGATTAAATGGAGGCCCTCTGATGCAACTCAATTCAATTTGTCAGTATGCCTATTCATTTGGCAGACCAGGCCCCGCTCTATAATTTCTCCATCTCAATGCTCTCATCTTAGACGGACGAGCGGCGCGGATGTCTCGTGCGGGGTTTTTACCTAGACATTCACTAGAGAGCCAGGAAACTACCAGCACTTATTTGACGGCAAAGCCCCGGTCAGGGTTCAGCTTCATTATGCCTGTATGTATATTTCAAATAAAGTAAAACACATCTGCTTTCTAGAGCGGTATCTGCACTCTTGCAAATGGAGTTCAAATTGCCTGAAATGAGGGAAAAAGTGAGCAGAGAGAACAAAGAAGAAAAAAACATGAAGATTTCATCCCCCCCGGACAAATGACTAATAGCTGTTTCTGCCGGAGACCGTACAATCTTGTCGGACTATTTGAAAATGAGAGGCTGCCTAATTTGCCAGTGCATTTTTCTCTCCATTGTCCTCTCCTTTTGCACTTTTTCTTCCTTTCTATGCTCCTCCGCGGCCCCCCCCCCAAAGCAGTCACGTGGATCCTGGTCAATCACAGCAAGCAGATCTGCATATTCAGAGAGTCATAAATCTTCTATTAGCTGCACCACTCTGACTGACTCCTGACCCTTATTTTCTCCAGAATGGGGGGTGGGGGGTGTCTCGGAGAGACAAGGACATGCTAACAGCTTCCCTCCCATCTCCTTCTGAATGACACCCTGGCTTCACACCATTCACACGTTCCACTCGCCTACGAACACATCCCATCATCCCTGAGACCATCTGATGAGGCACATCGACACTTCCGCACCCTCAAGGGCTAAATGCTCATTCAATGGTACAAGTCCACGACGTAATGAGCGAGGAAGAGCTGATCATTTTTCTTTCCCAACTGCTCGAGTGCAGAGGATGGAAAAACTGTATGAGCTGCTTCTGAAAACTACAGAGAGCCTGGGAGAGGGATGAAACGGACAGGGAGGAAACGAGGGGCGTGTTAGATGGAGGAACAGAAAAGGGCTGAGAAAAAACTGGGGGTGGAAGAGATAGCTAGAGAACGGAGGGAGAGTCTGGAGTGCTCCTTGATCAGAATGGATAGAGGTGGAAGTTCCCAAATAAATTGCTGGCGGAGGTGTAGGCCTCTAACACTTTAACAAGTCACCAGGCGTCAGTGCAGCGTTTAACAGTAGGCAAAAGTCTGTGTGACAGCTCCACACCTCATTCATTATTTAAAAAGACCCGCATGCAGCACACAGAAACGCATCCGCCAGCTGCAGTGCTTTCTCTTAATGATCCCTTCGGTCCGGCGAGAGAAAGAAAAAAAGAGAAAACAGAGAGAGCGAGGCCTCTGCAAGTTGGGCAGAGACAACCACATTTACAGTTTTTCCTCAATGACTTTAGCTCAATTCTTGAATGAGTTTTTGTTTTTCCTCAAACAATAAGTTATCTGAACGATTAGCTTCTTGTTCACACCAGATTTGAACAATTTTCAACAAATTGCACAATAATGCAGATGGCTCACTGATCAAAACTGATGAGATGATTCTCAAATTGTCATACTCTTCTATGCATTCTTTCATCGTGTGAGCCGCATGCAAAATGAGCCGAACGATATTTGTCAGACATTCATGAATATTCCATAAATATTTGACATTTTCTTACATGCAACACATTTCTAAAAACAATAAATGTACTTTATTTACAAATATGCATATTGTTTTTCTGTGTACTATACTGTATTGACAGTAATTCCCAGTCAATTTTTACTTACTGAGGAAATCTGTATCTAAAAAGCTCAGTGTGATAAACAGCAGCATTCAGCTTGACAAAACTGATAGTTAGACTCATCCTAAAAAGTAGAGCTAAAGTAAAGTAAACTTTCTATATATAAAAAAAAAAAAATTGATTGCCATAAAAAAAAAAAAACATTTTGACTATGGTTCACATGATGACAATAAAATAACTTAAAATACATTTTTTTTTAACTTAAATGAATTTACTGACACAGTAAAAAAGAAGCATTAATTAAATGTTCAGGGTGCAATCTAGTTTTGATGTGCTATAAAACAGTTGTTACAGTTACATTTACAGTATGTTAAGACTGTTAACAAAATCAGCCAAAGTGAGTTTCGACTGTATAAGTGATTGTGAATCCCCGAATAATAAGTCAGTGTTTATGGAACTGTCATATGGAACTGAGTCACTGTCGCATAATCTACACACACCTAAAGGATTATTAGGAACACCTGTTTGATTTCTCATTAATGCAAGTATCTAATCAACCAATCACACGATAGATGCTTCAATGCATTTAGGGGCATGGTCCTGGTCAAGACAATCTCCTGAACTCCAAACTGAATGTCAGAATGGGAAAGAAAGGTGCAGCAATTTTGAGCGTGGGATGGTTGCTGGTTGCAGTTAGTGGGATTTTCACACACAACCCACAATCACACACATTACAAAGAATGGTGTGAAAAGGGAAAAACATCCAGTATGCAGCAGTCCTGTGGGCGAAAATGCCTTGTTGATGCTAGAGGTCAGAGGAGAATGGGCCGACTGATTCAAGCTGATAGAAGAGCAACTTTGACTGAAATAACCACTCGTTACAACCAAGGTATGCAGGAAAGCATTTGTGAAGCCACAACACACACAACCTTGAGGCAGATGGGCTACAACAGCAGAAGTCCCCACTGGGTAACACTCATCTCCACTACAAATAGGAAAAAGAGGATAAAATTTGCTCACCAAAAAGCTCACCAAAATAGGACAGTTGAATACTGGGAAAATGTTGCCTGGTCTAATGAGTCTCGAATTCTGTTGAGACATTCAGATGGAGTCAGAATTTGGCGCAAACAGAATGAGAAGATGGATCCGTCATGCCTTGTTACCACTGTGCAGGCTGCTGGTGGTGGTGTAATGTTGTGATGTGAGGGATGTTTGCTTGGCACACTTTAGGCCCTTTAGTGCCAATTGGGCATCGTTTAAAAGCCACTTCCTACCTGAGCATTGTTTCTGACCATGTCCATCCCCTTTATAGCCACAATGTACCCATACTCTGATGACTACTTCCAGCAGGATAATGCACCATGACACAAAGCTTGAATCATTTCAAATTGGTTTCTTGAACATGACAATGAGATCACTGTACTAAAATGGCCCCCACAGTCACCAGATGTCAACCCAATAGAGCATCTTTGGGATGAGGTGGAATGGGAGCTTCGTGCCCTGGATGTGCATCCCACAAATCTCCATCAACTGCAAGATGCTGTCCTATCAATATGGGCCATCATTTTTAAAGAATGCTTTCAGCACCTTGTTGAATCAATGCCCTGTAGAATTAAGGCAGTTCTGAAGGTGAAAGGGGGTCAGACACAGTGTGTTTGGGTTAATAACCAGGGTGGAAGAGCTCCATTCTTTATATTCCTGAATAACATGTTGTTGTTTTTTTCTCAAATGAAAACCCTTTCATATAATTGATCTATAACCAAACTCACACACTCATAAAATGAGTGAAAACTGTATTCACCTACAGTGTGTACGTGGCCAGAGAGAATGAGAGAGGTGAGGACGAAGAATTGTGTTGTGGGAGAGAAAAGGGAAAAAACAAGGAAAATGAAAGAATAATGTGTTAGTGGGGAAAAAGGGAGGAAAATGTGGGATGAAACAAGGAACAGATAAGATAGATGAGACAAGAGGGGAAGGACAGGAAGAGAGAGAGAGAGAGAGAGATTTGCATGCCTGAATCAGCAGCGCTCACACATCTGGTCATAAAGTGTTGACATCCAAGTTTCATATTATCACATTCATAATGTTTGTGTTAAAGCTCTGTTTATGATTTAAGCATGAGGCTGAGTTGATAAAACATCAGCCAAGTTTCCATCCACTTATCAATCGATTTATCTGAAGTTCGATAAAAAAAAACTCATGCGAAGTAAGCTGGTGAAAGTGTGTGAAAGTGTGTTTCCATCCAACGGCTTTAAAGCGAATAAAAACCTGTACGTAATGACATCACATGCTTTTTTGCGATCAAATTGGTATATCGAATTGATTTGAGATATTTTAAGGTGTTCCCATTCATTTTTGCACAGAATTGCACAACATTCAAGCACACATTTTGCGAATAAGTTTTGCTAGACAAAATGGATTGCACCATCTACCAACAAATTATGAATATTGCACAAGTTGTAGCCAAATAGTGCTTTGCCAGCAGCCATATCACCCTGTAACCCAAGACTGGTTGCCCATTTAAGCTAAGCAGGGCTGAGCCTGGTTAGTACCTGGATGGGAGACCTTCTGAGAAAGCCAGGTTGCTGCTGGTAGAGGTGTTAGTGTGGCCAGCAGGGGGTGCTCACCCTGTGGTCCGTGTGGGTCCTAACGCCCCAGCAAAGTGATGGGGACACTATGCTGTCAAAAAGAGCACCATCCTTCGGATGAGACGTTAAACCGAGGTCCTGACTCTCTGTGGTCATAAAAAATCCCAGGATGTTATTCGTAAGAGCAGGGGTGTAACCCCGGCATCCTGGCCAAATTTGCCCAGTAGCCTCTGTCTATCATGGCCTCCTAATCATCCCCATATACACCAATTGGCTTCATCACTGTCTCCTCTCCACCAGTAAGCTGGTGTGTGGTGAGCGTTCTGGCGCAATATGGCTGCCGTCGCATCATCCAGGTGGATGCTGCACATTGGTGGTGGTTGAGGAGATCCCCCCTTCTATGTGAAGCGCTTTGAGTGTCCAGAAAAGCGCTATATAAATGTAACGAATTAACGAATTATTGTATATCGATCAAGATAGAATCCGATGAGACTGAATGTATTTAATTTCAGTCTATATTCATGAAATTCAATCGAATTTTACTTTTTCCATATGGCATTTTTCATTCGATATCACTTAATTCGGATAACATTGTGTGGATGGACATAGCCAAGATGAAACCTAGGTTGGTGTAAAATCACACTCAGATGTATCCTCATTTTTCATATATTCAATTAGCTAACAAGGCTGTAGCTCCAGAACCGAGAGCAGGCTTGATGGATCAGCCAACTTTTTTTCCCAGCAGGCTGTGCTTACTCAGGCATTTTTCTTTCTGCTCCCCTTTATTCTAGAAGAATGCTGAAAAAGTTATGAAGGTGCTGGAAAGAGACAAGCTTGCCGATCTATGACAAATTTACTATCCCAGAGTAACCTCACGATTCCCATAAGCTCTACAGAAGGGACTAGAAAGAGGAGGGTGAGGATTCGGGAAACCTTAAATAGCAAGAGATTTCATCAAGATGTCTTTTATTCAAAGGTTAATTGGAAATGTTTTCAATGTCAAACTTTCAGTTCAGCCAAATTCGTCAGGGGCCAATAGTTTCGAAGTTTCACAGCACATTCAGAGGACATAATAACATATATCTTTGTTTACTTGCCAACAGCCCATTTCAGGGCTGACTAAAAAGCAATCATATTATTTATTGAAGCATTTTTTCTTATTTTCATCTATCTCTGCCCCTTGGCATTCATTGGCCTTTTGTGGGGTCAAGCATTGGCATTAAGTCTGACATTTGGCTGAAATCTATAAAAAGCCTCTATTGTTATAGGTCAAAGTCTCATCACTAGTCAGATCCAGACCCTCTGACCATGAGTCCATGTGTTTTCCTGAAGCACACCCATGTGATTTACCAGGTGATGGTATTGCTTTGGCCTCACAAGGGTTAAAATAGCTTCGATCCTGATATTCTCATACTAATGGAAGCCTGTTCTCAGCTCAAAGTAAACTCTAATTCTTGTAATTTTGAAATTTCACAATATGACTTTATATGCCACAATGGCGACTTTTTTTTCGTAATGTGACTTTACATCTCAACATTATTATTTAGCATCTGCGATCATTTCTCACATACTGTGTGCTATTTTTCCACGTCAAATTCCATTTTTTTCTCTCAAATGTTTACTTTATCTAAAATGGTTTCAATTTATTTCTCATAATTATGATCATTTAAATCGCAACTTAAATTGCAATTTTAAATATACTTTTTATACACAATCTAAACATGAAACTTAAAAAAATATCACACAACTGCTAGTTTACTTCTCATAATGCTATTTTTAGCAATTGGGACTTTTTAAATTTCAAAATACAACCGTTCATATGTGGTTCGCACAATTAATGGCACAAATGTTTCGTATAATTGCAATAATGTCTTGTAAATATCGATGATCAATGTCTATAGCTTGTTTTCATATGATGTCATGCAAATGGAGGGCAGGAAGTGATTTGCTGTATTTAGAGAGCACTATAACAAACTCAAAATGCCTATGTTTTGCGGCGTATATCGTTACTTAAATCGATCAAACCATGAGGAGTTTTATCGTGTAGCAAAAATTGTTGTTCATGATGGGGGGGGGTTTGCTTGATATTGACCTAAAAATTCCAGAAAAACGGCTCAGGAGGAGCCGAATGGGAAAAGTGATCACTTCGTCAAAGGTGAGTTAATACAACTTAAGTGGCTATGTTTGTGCAACGTGTAATGTTTCCGGACTTTGTAAAGTCAAAGTATGTCTGCAAGATGAGGTCGTTGCTGATATCTAGTGCCTCAATGGCTGGAAAATCTTTCAATTCAGTTCGCTCCTCTTCATAACGTAAGGATCACGTCCAACATATGTTTGATTTTTTGTTTATATCATTCTCTTAGTGTGTAACTCCTCCATCTCGTCCATTGCGCTCTTCACTCCCTGCCCTCCATCTGAAATTTGCGCGTCATCATAATCACTTGACTGAAATTCAGCTATTGTATATCTCACGATTGCAATTTTTAAATCTTAAATATTTTCTAACTTTTCATTTAAAAAGATTCAATCTCTCAACTACAACTTTATTTCTCATTGTCACTCTTTCTTGTAAATTTAGGTTTAACTTTAAAGCAGAATCAGGCTTCCATAAAATTCACCTCCATGTCCTTTTTACTTTGGGACAAGATGTACCACCTGAGACAATCTTACCTTGCTTCCTGAGCACTTCCTCTTGCATATAGTTTGCCCTCACATTACAAAGGCTAGAGCTGGGACATGCCTATCCGTGTTCATGGCCATGGGGATTTTTATGCATGTGTTTGACTGTAGAAACCACAGAGTTGAGCCTCAGAATCTCAGGGGTGAATATCTTCTTGGGGGACATACAGTATATCAGGGTCAAATGTCAACTTCAGCGTGCTGCTTCCATCTGCCGCACAACCTCTCGACTCCGAGGCGAGTGCCAGGGCACTTCTGTAGCCAGGTCACCTTGCCTTTCCAGAAATGGGTCAGGACGGAAGGCGTCCCTTCGGTCCGTTTGCATCCTGAACGCAGTCCAGCCTTTGCTGCTAGAGGACACGGAGGAGATTGAGAGTGTAGGAGAGGGTGAGACACGAACCATCAGAGCCAAAGGACAAAAAAAAAACAAAAAAACACACACCTCACACTCACTGACAAAAGAGAGAAAATACAGTGGGTCCAAATCCCCCAGCTGTGGGCCTGTCGTTTTGCATAAGTCAGGTATGTGTTTGTGGATGGGGATGGCTCATAACTCTCGGCAGGCTGATATTAAATCCGTATGCGCGGAGACGTGCCCCCGGACAGTAATGGATTACCTGGCCCTGATTCCCTCCCAGCCTGGCTTGGCTCAGCCCACCGACCCCGACTGTCTGGAATGTGACAAGATAGCGGGAGGCTGCCAGGGCTGCCGGGAGGCCAGATTTATCTGCGCTGACGGATGATAAAAATGTCAGGCCACGATGTTTGGACTAGGTCGTCAGCCGAAAGGCCTGCCCACAACCTCCACACCGGACAGGCCACCAAGAGATACATAGACATGTGAGCAAACATACAGTATCTTCGCTATCGCTCCATCACATAACCTGACCCCCACCTTCAAGACTCACAAAACTAATCTGTAGCTCGATCTCTTCTCTTTTTGGGCCTTGCTGCCTGAAAAACACCTCAGGTAGAGAGCTTTGGTCCTCTGTTGCATCTTTCATGAACACTGATAACATCACAATACATGTGATAGCACCATTCCAACACACGCCACCCACACACACAGGGCTCAACAATAGGGATGGCTCTGGGCCAATGTGAGAAAGTTTCGGGCCGGCTGACAGAACTGTCATTTCCAGCTTTTGTTTGTTGATCATGTGTCGTCATGCCTTGCAAACCTAACCATTTCTGGGAGGTAAAGAATATTAAGAATTGTGCTGGTTTAGATGTGTCGCCAAAGTAACGATACACTCTAAAAAATGCTGGGTTGTTTTAACCCAACTTTGGGTCAAATATGGACTAACCCAGCCGTTGGGTTAAATTTTTACATTACATTTTTAACCCAACATTTCGGGTTTGTCCATATTTGACCCAAAATTGGGTTAAAACAACCCAGCATTTTTTAGAGTGTACCTAGCTGGCCAACACAGATGTGGTTTTAGTGAAATGTGAGAATGCCTACACTTTAAAAATTTCTGGGTTGTTTTAACCCAACTTTGGGTCAAATATGGACAAACCCAGCCATTGGGTTAATATTTTTAATTACATTTTTAACACACCATTTGGGTTTGTCCATATTTGACCCAAAGTTGGGTTAAAACAACCCAGCATTTTTAGAGCGTAGTATTGGAAACATCAGTTTGAATGGGGTGAAAATTCTTAAATAAATCAGATATGATTTTGTACTGTATGCAATCATTTTCCAGCAAAATGTCATTACAGCTGGATATTTATTTGATTATATATTATTACATAGACATTATATTTATATTAAATTATTTCACACTCTAAAAAATGCTGGGTTGTTTTAACCCAATTTTGGGTCAAATATGGACAAACCCAAAATGCTGGGTTAAAAATGTAATGTAAAAATTTAACCCAAAGGCTGGGTTAGTCCATATTTGACCCAAAGTTGGGTTAAAACAACCCAGCATTTTTTAGAGTGTAGTTGATATTCATATATATATATATATATATATATATATATTAATATTATTATTACACACATATATTAATATGAAATCAAAGTTATGTATACAATGTAATATCATATATGTTTATATAGACAATTACTGTAAATAAAATAATATACACGCATACACACACACACAACACATAGTAGTTAAAGTAAGTAATTGATGACTAGCTACTAATCTTTAACAGTGTAATTAATTACTTTATTGTCCTAATTACTTTCTAAATCCCATATCGGTCTTGACCAGTTGAACAATACAAGGGTAGACATGAAACTGCTCTTTCAATTCTTTCAAATAAATAATATAAAATTACATAAATTATACTTGAACGGACCAGATTACTTAAATGGAGAAGGGTTAAACATTTAAAATATAACTATTTAGACATTAGACTTTCGATTTTTATGTTCTTGTTTCATAATTGTCCTATACAGTATTTAATACAATTGCATCAGTAATTGAAACAAGTAATACACACGGAATTGAAATTAAATTACAGAAAAACTGAGAGTAATCCCTTATATGCTTTTTCCAAGGGGAAAAGTAATTCAATTACAGTAATTAATCACTTAATGAATTACATCCACATATATATATAGGTTTACAGTAATTGTCTGTATATTTAAATATGTGTTTAATTAGATATTAAATTATATACATAACTTTGTTTTCATTATTATTATTATTAATAATAATAGGAAAAATAAGAAATGCAATACAATTTAATTTGACATTTCATAACACTTATTGAAAAACAACTGAATGTTTGGTATTACAATATCATATAGTGATACTGTGGATACTATAGATATTGTGTGTTCTTTAAGAGCCTGCTTGGCATCAGGCCAAAGTCCACAGGCTGTGTCCACGACAACAGAGGGATGAGCCTTTGAAAATCAACCAGCGGCCCAATTATGTCCTCCTGAAGCAATTATGCCCAATGACACCAGCTTCGCCCCATTCCAGATGCCCTCCCCAGCCTTAATTATGTATGCTAATGCCGAACCCAAATGACATCACTAAACCTTCTGCCAGTAGAAATAAATCACACATTTTAATAAACATCTTTGTGCAGAGGATTAGCTCACCCAAAATCGCACTTTTATGGTGCTTTTGCATCCTCTTTGAACCTTGAAAGCCTCAGTCCCGTTTAACTGCACGGAAAAGAGCAACCATTACATACTTCATAATTTCTCCATTTGCTTTCCACAAAAAGAAAAGTCAAGTCAAGGAGGTTTGTAACTACATTTTGATATGACAGTTCATTCCTTGGTGATCTATTCCTTTAAAGATGTTCTGTAGTCGAGCTTTGCCAGCATAGATCATCTGCCATCTTGCGTCAGTTGGAGGTTAAATGAAAGGCACCTGGTTTCGACCCGCCTTGGCCCGCCGCAGTGAGGTGAACCCAAAGGAGGTGGAGGAGATTGTGTGCCCACTGATAGGTCTGGCCCGCTGCATTTAATGATATTTAAAAGAAAAATATGCCAGTGTGATGGTTTAACACTGATTGATAAGGCTGCCAGAGGAAAGCAGATAAACAAGCAGGTGATGGATTTGCCGCTCTCAAAGTGAAGACATTATGCTGTGTGCACAACCCCGTGCCAGACACCTAGGAGCAGTGGGTGGCCGGAGGTTAGCCATTTTGTGCCCACTCAGTAATGCAGCTTTAATCACTCCCTATATTTCCAGTTAAAAAGGAGGCTTAATGAGCCAGTTTCACAAGCCCAGAGAAACTGATTATTATCTGAGAATTCCTACTGAGTTGGTGTTTGTCCAAGTCTCCATCGCCCTTTCTCTACATGTCCTCTGCTCTCTCAGTAGATGGCGCTGTTGTCCTTCTGAAATCATCAGATTGCTGTCAGAGCGAAGTGCCAAGTGGCTTCATGCTAGCATATTTTCTCCCTCCTGTCCTTATACAGCATGTGTATGTGTGTGTGAGTGTGTGTTTTCACCACACAATAACTGTAAGAGTTCTTCAAGTGTTTATAGAGTTTGTACTGCCAAACCTATCACAACATATGAGTGCACACTCTAGTCGGCCTATCACAGCTCTTGTAACAAGCGCTAATTTAAATTTCTCTGTAATGCGTCTCTTTACACTATCAATGAGTGAAAAATTACAGTTATAGACCTACATTTTGTCATTTAAAATAATGTATGGCCATTTTAATAGTTGATGAGTCACACGGTGCTGTCTGTCTCTGATCCGTCTGCAAGCATATGCTACTGAGCCGCTCTCTCCACTCAGGGCTAAAAACATTGCACAGAGCTTGATTGTCTTTCTATCCCTAACTCTCTCTCCCTGGGCTAAATGCACAGCTGTAGACACCACGAGATGGCTAAATGTACAATTGCCAAAAGCAGAGATGGAAAGAATCTAGGGAAGAAAGACAGTGTGAAAGATGACAAAATGCAATAACATCATACCTGTTATATTATGTGTGTGTGTGTGTGTGTGTGTGTGTGTGTGCTTGACTGTCCATGCGTTTTGCTTTGTGCATTTTGTATATTCAAGGCCGACGGACACAGATACTGATATTCCTGTGAGTGTTTCTGCATGTGTGAAGCTTGCAGAGTGTGAGGAAGCAACTTTTCATGAGGCAAAGGCACAAACTGTGAAGAGATGGGCTTAATTAAAATCCACATGAATATGCATGAGACACTTGTACGGTTCCAGTAATTACATATTGAAAAAAGGTTTCATGTGCTAGTGAGACGCTGGCGTAAGTATTCTTAAGTGATGTCTAATTCCAGCACGCCGCACGGCACTGATCGGAAGGGAGATAGAAATTAGGCCTACTCTCTCTTTTTTAAAAAAAAAAAATAATTAAAAAAATCTAAAACGAAAACAGAAAGAGTGCAGGAGAATGTGAAGGTTAAGGTGTTCATACAAACTATTGTAATACACTGATGAGTTATAAGCGAGAAAAACACCTACAATCTATGTTAACCAGACACAACAGTTCACAAAATGAAGCTTTCATCTTTGCAGAGGTAAATATTGGTTATTCCTGTATATGCAATGCTGCTATTGCATGATACCTTTTGCAACGTCTGCCCACACAGTCTCAATATAAACCATAAAAAATGCACAATTAAAATGGTAAAGGTGCACTACATACAGACTAGTGTGTGTTGCGCTGGCCACTGTGGAATTTATCTTGGATAGTGACACCTAGTGGTGTGGATGCAGCATCAAATAAAGTTTTGTTACTAGTGACACTGTAGAAACGCTCTGCTCAAGGTTAGTTATGATGAGTTTATTTTATCAATGAAAATGTTTGCTAATAGGAAGTTTACTGAAATAAAGTCATAAATATTCAGCTGAGAATTTGATTTCAAGATGGCCGCCATGAGCCAACCAGCTCTATGTAGAATAAAATCGCATCTATCAAGCTTACTGATTTTATTATTGTACATGACTTTAAAAATTTTTTTTTTCTATTTTACAATTACTATTAAGAGCTAAACTTTAATTGAAAAAAAATAATACTTTAAAACATGTAAGAACACAAAATATTCTCCATTCATAGATGGAGAAAGCAAGGGGACTGGAAAACAACGGAAAAAAGGGGCAGCTAAAAGGGACTGTTAAAGAGATTCAGAGAAAGATAGAATAGGAAGTTGGGAATTGCAGTGGCAAGTATGATAGGATGGTTAATCACCACTTTGCCCTGCTAATTTTGCACCCCCGTGGCAACAGAGCATGTTTTATTCAACAATTTATTAGATCCCTATCCATTCTGGCACTTAACACGCTGAGTCCACACCGCTCCACCATGCACAGTGTCTAGATCCGCCCAGCAGCGGCATGGCCTGTCTGAAGACCTCCCAGCTATCATTTCAGACCGCCGACAGAACAGCCAAACATCATTACATTCAGACTGTCTATAGACTGAACCAACATCATCACTGCCGTTTTCTCTTTACCGAATTATCCATCGCTGCAGTGTCTACAAGCCTTCCAAACATCACCCACAGAAAAAAATGGGAGGGAGACGGAGGTAGTGTGAGAGAAGGGCTGGGACAGCAGCACTAGGCAGGGTACTAATGGCTCCCTGAGCTGAGAGACTCTAGCATTATGCAGAAACATGCTGGCCATATGGAAAAGACAATGAAGTACAGTAATTAAAACAGAACAAAGAGAGAGACGCAGTGTGCCATAATTAGAACACTGATTAATCAGCTGATAATTTTACCTTGATTAATGTTCCTGATTTTCTTTTCGTACTGACCTGAGCCAGTTGGGTACGGTCCAATTAAATTTAAATTAAGCGGCAGAAAATTCTACATCAGAATAAGATGTCACAGGACAGGAAAGCTTAATTGTTTTAGTGGTATGAACAATATGCAAAATGAGACCTTTCTGGGCAAGTGTTCTCAATATGCATGCCAGGTGAATTTAATTGTTTATATAGATAATGTGATATTTGTTATATTATGTAAAGGACAATGTAAGGTTTACCTGAGGTTCTTATCATAAACCTCAACAGGGTGATCATCTTTAATCAAATTAAAACAGTTTTTAACTCCAAGGGCCCCCAGTGTCAAAGACCATATTTGAAGGCCACAAGGAAGTAATGGAATAGTCGAATAAAGTCGTTATGGTTTTTTTTCGCACAGAAAGTAGTCTCTTCGCTTGATGCGCTTATAGTGGAGCCACTGTAGGCACATGGAATATTTAAACATTTTCTTTAATGACTTTCTGAGCCGTCAAGCATCATTCCCTTATGGGAGCCTATGTCGCAGTGATCCACCTCTCAAATTTGATCAAAAATATCTTAATTTGTGTTCCGAAGATCAACAAAGGTCTTACAGGGTTGGTAAAGCATGGGGGTGAGCAATCAATGACTTAATTTTCATTTTTGGGTTAACTAACCCTTTAAGCACTCTAGAGAACATAAAATATCAATAGCTGAAAAATAATGTTCAATCAAGTGTATAGTTTTTCAGAGCAATGCTTGCTGTTTTTAAAAAAAAGTGCTGCTCTAAATAACACACAAACATCCTCTCACACCAATTACCTGCTCTTTCTAAATCAACTTTACCAATAGGCTACACTTCCTCGAAATATCAATGCACCAATGGCTGGGCATAAAGATGTTATTTAGTACAAACGAGAGCTCCCAGCAGCCCGACACCCTGGGTGGGTCCCCTTAGAGATGCCCCACTCTGACACCAACTCCTCAATCACAGCCAAAACTAATCTGTCCAATATCACACAATGGCAGGTGCATTTATTCTGTCAATTGAGAGGAGAGGGGAAAACAGTTGGACGGCTAAATGAAAAAGCTGGCTCTCGCGTTCTCTAGTGGCCTCTCTGCGCTCCTCTTTCGTCCGGGCTGAGGCTGTTGGCCAGGCTTCAGTTGATTGGCTGGCATCCAGCCCCTGTAGAGTCACTTTGGGCAGGTCCTGCCAGCCATGTCAGCGTGCCAAAGCCTCCTCCACCAGCGTTAGTGGAGGGCACCGCTACTGTCACCAGCGCCCCAGCGGACCCGACCTGGAGCGCCGTGTTAATTCACTCAGATCTATTTAAAAGCGGGTGACAGCTCTGTTACGGATGGAGAGGTGGCAAGGGCAGCTGTTCCCTTGCACACATACACAAACACCACTGCAAATATCCAAACTATACATAAGGCCTTCATGTTGGCAATGCACAAAGCGGCCTCAAAATGTTTTAGACAAACACTTAAGTGTATTAGGATACATACTGCACTCACACACGCTATCATTCAAGGTACCAAGGTTTAGGGTTGGTAAAATTCTTTACATGCTGAAGTCTCTAATGCTTGTGATGAATCAAAATAAATATATTGCATTCATTTTTAAGTGGAGCTTAATACTTTTTTGGAGTCACTGCATGTATGATCTTTTTGGGCAAAATAGAACGGTAAATGTAACCCCTGAAGCATACACTATAAATCCTAATTCAACCCAAGTCATAAATTGAGCAGAGGAAAACTGAGAACTGAAGGGAGAAAAAGTGGCATAAAGAGATAAAGAAAAGGCCTCCTGTGATCTTGATATATGAGCTTTGTTAAATTAACGTGTGGTTTCCAATCAACAGAGGCACGCCACAGGGCTTCTCATCAATGCGAACAGAAAAAAGAAGCTCATCTGTAGCAGTCGAGCAGGGAGAAGCTGGGAAATGATCCAAATTTTGACTCACAAGTTTATAAGCAATGACCCACTCCTGATGGAGGCCTCCAAGCTCATCTAGGCCCTTTATCTTGTCTCTGGTGGGACCCCAGCACCATCTCCATTGGACCAGGCTTGTAATTGACCATTAAGGTACCACAAACATTTTTCAGTTATCTCCCAATGACAATAACAGCAATAGTACATGACAACATTCCATTAGTGTTCAATTTGAGCGCAGATGGGCACGCATGTGTGTGCGGAATACGACAATGAGCACGGCGTAAAACATACAGAAATGTCTTCGCACATCGGCTTCTTTTGTTTCCGCTCTGAAAATGAAACCAAAATAGGCAGAAGATGCTTGGCAACATGCAAATGTTCAACTATCACTGGTACGTCTGATGTGCAGTGAGCAATGAGACCTTGCCTCTGTCATATGCTGTGTTTAATTACATGGAAACTTTCCTGTCCTGAGGCCACGGCAGCGTAGTGTTTTGACAAGCAGACCCTCGCGCTGACAACGTTTCTCATGGATGATTTGGGATAAACTACACTCAGACATAAAAGATTAGTCCATTAAGAGCAGCAAACGGCCCTGTCTCATTGATATTCAACGGCGGGCAAGTGGTAAAACAGATTATCGGTTGATGGAGCCTTCATTAATTCAGTTCAGTCTTCGGGTTGCCTGTGTCCTGTTTGCTTCTAAAACACCACAATTGTTACTGATCTAATAAAATCATGAGATGAAATGATGAAATAAATAAATACTTGAATGTCTCCGGCTCTGACAGGCTGACAGCAATAAATCGGAAATTAGCCATAAAGCGTAGTAAAAAATGTCGGAGGATCTATCCCGCTGGCGTTTGATTGGACTTGACACGTCTATGAGCAGGTGCACGTTTATCGCCCAAGTAAAACGAAGAGACTTTGCCCATTTCAATGCCTGTGTTAAAACAAACCATAAATGGTGCTGTGAGTTGTTTGGGAAAAGTTTGGGAGGGTTAGGTGTGGGAAAAAAAACAACACATAATATCCCAGTCCACATTTAGCTCCGATTGTGCGAGACATTTTTCTTCCATGGCCTTTTTGATATTCTAATAACAGGCGGTGAGCTGGACGCAGGTGTGGTGTTCTGGGCAATAACAAGGCCTGAATAATTACCGCCGCCATATCCATAACAGCCCCAAAGCTCAGAAGTGTGTTCAGTCTGTGGAGCCCCTTCTCTCCGGTGTGGAATCCGCCCCTTCGATGGTAAATGGCAGAACTGGGATCTCTTCCAGATTTAGTGCTGCCCAGTTAGAGAGAAATAAAGCTGGCAATCCTCAGGAGAACTCTCTAATGTCTCTGTTAATTGTGAGTTATGGGTAAACATTGCAGGCTTGCCGAGGTCAGACCTGTCAGCAATAATACTTTTCAGGAGGAATTTACGAGATGGCCCTGTTTATTCCGCTATAAAAGGAAGTAACAGAAGGAATTAGACACGGTCTGTTGTTGTCGTTTCTTTTTGCCGTTGTTTGCTCATGTCAATCCTTCTTCCTGTCATCTCCTGATTCCCATTACGCAAAGAGAGAGCTACTTATCTGCACAGTGTGACAGTGCCAGTTTGGGTGGATGAGGTACTTGGGCACAACGTGGGAGAGAATGATCTCTCACATGTCTGACAAGCTCAGCTATAATGACAATTCAGAACTTTAGCCTCATTTGCCAAAAAAAACAAACAAAACGAACAAAACTGTTATTCAAGGGTCAATGATATGGCGTTAATTTTTTTATTCTAAAATAATTCGAAATAGAATTAATTCATTCAATGACATGCATACCACTTAACGAGCAAGTTTTAATTTCTGAATTAAAACTCATTTTGTTTTTTGTTGGTACAAAAATAAAGTGAAAAATATAGAGTCTGCTAAATAAATAAATAAATAAAGTAAATAAATAATTGGTACAAACTTATGATAATTAATGAATTACTGATTCAATGAATATTTGAATACTTTTTTAAGTCTTGAAATATTTACGTTTTTTTTAAATAATAATTTAGATGTACTCAAGATGTAGCCTACAAATTACTTTTTACTAGATGGTTAAACCACAGGCCATTTAAGAGTCACTAAACTGAAACTTTGCCTCACATGGATCTGAAAAATAGTTGTTCAAGACCACATGAAACCACGTGAATACAAATTCAATTCTAAAAACTTTATCATGAACATTTGTGTCATTGACCATCGTTATGCTTACACTTTTTATTCAAACCACATGTACGGACAAAATACAGTATCCAGTAGAAAAATGCTTTAACATAAAAACACCTTAGTATCCCTATTCGAAAGACCTACATTCTCATCTAAATGCACCTCAAAAGAGCATTTAGGTGTGATAAATGTTAGAGATCAGGGGATTTAACGTGAAGCCTTGAATTGTGTTCGTTTGAGGAGGCGAGGGCAGTTCATTCCCTCTAGACTGAGTCAAATAGAGAGATCTGGGGATGTACGGTTATTAAGGGAAATGGTTCTTGGTACTCTCTCGTGGGGGCATCCTCTGTGGGAAAGTAGAATTAGAGGCGTCCAGATTCAGACGCGAGCCATAGAGAAGCTCTGTATGAGGTAGTATTACTTTAACAGCTGTGTAAATAGCTTTATTTCCATCGTTGGCTGGAAGACTGGCTGCTAACCAGCTCACAGAGTCAACAGAGAGCTAATGATATCAAAGCCCTCCACACTTTCATTCAAAGCTCTAGAACGGACAACAATCTCCTCTCTACCTCTTCCAAAAGAGCCCAAGCCATGTTGGCAGGAGGTGCCGATGAAGACAAAAGCACACCGGGGAGAATTGTTAATAAACCCAAGGACATGGAGAACAAGTGTCTTTCCATCAATCTCCATCAGCGACGGGACAGCAGACGACAGCATGAAAGACAACAGCCCCACCTATATTATCATTCAAAAGGTGCCTGATGTAAGAAAAAAAAAAAAAGAGTCAACTACGAGAGGAGCAGACAAAGAACACAAAGCACGCTAAAACGTGTGGATGTTTGATTAATTTGCTGGATATGTCGCCAGTAAGGAAGTACAACAGAAAACATGCGTGATGACAAATGCAGGTGCCATGCTACATGATATAAAACGCCTTGCCAATTACCTAACAATAATAAATCATAATGAAATCTATTGCAGACGTAAGGTTATTGTGAATTTTAAGATAAAACTCATGCATGCCAGTATACTAATGCATGCAGTATACAAAAATGTTTAACAATGGTCCTTAATGCAAGAACTTAACATGCTGATCGTCAACATACTAAAAGTAACTGTTAGCATACTAAAACCTGCTTAGAGAAGCTAGCCCATTTAAAGTCATGTCGTAACGGAAGTAGCAGCACATCTTTTTCCTTATTTGCATTGCTGATTAAATCGAGGCAAAATGAGAGTTTGCAGTCAATTGTAAGAAAGGGACATGGTTTAACTTGACTCTTCTACTCTTCCTGATGTTCTAAAAACAGAAAAATTGTTCAAGAAACATTGTCAAAATGATCCCCATTCACACAGAATCCACGAAAACGATTAAAAACGCTGAATTATGCTGCCAACCCAGTAGTTGGCAATGTCCCTTTGTAAAGAAAAGCTACATGCCTATAGACTGAACAAGTAATACGCATGCACATGATGTCACCGGGTTTTTGTAGCTTACACAGAGACAGTAATGGTATCGTTTTCAAAAACTTGCACTTTAAAAATTGTTTTCAAAATATCACATTTTCAGGCCCCCAAATGCCATCACGTAAACGGCCCCTAATCCAGCATATGTCAACAAGAGAAACCTGAAAAAAGGAAACATGTGAACAAATGAATTATTCACTGTAAGATCAATGACATGCATTTATAAAATAAATAATGTGAATTTCACTACAATTCAATAAAATTTTAAAGCGCTTTTATTTAACTTTGACAGTCTTAAAGTAAATAATAATAGTAAAATAGCCTACTTATTTACCAACGCATTCTCACCCAAAACCTTCTCACAACACTTAGTTTAGAAAACAAAGTGATTTTGAAAATATGTAAATTTGTACATTTGTGTCATTATTTTTTTTCAACAATGTTGATGTAACCACAAAGATTCACCAGCGAGCCAAACATGAACAAAAAGTGACAGAGAACAGACACAAAGGCATCAGCGGCCTTCCCTTGTGCTCCAAACTCATAATAATCCAAGCCACCCGGTCCACAGGACACCAAACCCAACCCCACGTCACCCTGTCACACACGTGTCCATCTCAGGTCCACTTTTCCCAATCTGTGGTCTTACTGCCAACCTCTCCACCCCTCAGCCCACATGAAAGAGACACTCAGGCCTCTAAATATATAAAAGATGCAAATGACGCAAGTGACTGACACAGCATAAATAATCCATAAAGGCACATGAGAGGGAATGTGAGCAGCAAGACTGACTGTAATGATAAATAATGTATTACAGGAGACAGGCCTTGTTTATTTTGGTGGCTTGTGTGATTCCTCACAGACAAATTATTCCACCTGTGTGACTGAGAGGCAACCGTAACAGACAGCATACTGAGGAACGCATTCATCTTCTGTGTCTGTATGTTATTTGGTAACTGGTACTCCCAAATATATAAATAAATCAATCCGTATTTTTATCTTTTTTTTCAAGAAAACAAATATCTAGACACTGCAGAGTTTTTAAAGCAATTAACCGCATTCAATTATTTGAGATTTATGCTTAAAATAACACAGTCTCATCCCAAAATGTCATATAACTGACGTTTTGGGACGTATTTTGACCATACGTCAATATCCGCCTTTTTAGGGCCCCCTTAAACGTCGGTAGATGGCGATCCCGGGCCGTCATACAACTGACGCTTTACCTTTAACGTCAGTTAGGTGACGGGTTAGGTTTAGGGTTAGGTTTAGGTATGGGGTAGAGTTAGGATCCCATAACCTCATCTACCGACGTTTAAGGGGGCCCTAAAAAGGCGAATATTGACGTATGGTCAAAAGACGTCCCAAAACGTCAGTTATATGACGTCTTGGGATGAGACCGGGTTGCTTAAAACAAGAACAATTTGGATATGATATATATGTATATAAATTGAAATCACACAGTCTCTATAGAAATATGTGAAAGTCTTATACAGTTTTGGTTCTCATGTATTTTGTTTTAAAAATGTTGGAAGGAATTTGTACTGGGAAAAAGAAGAGAAAAACTGTGATTAACAAAAATATTATTGCAGTCTTGTACAAGGCTGAACAGAATTCAAAGTCTCACTTTCGAATTGTGAAATGTAGGTGTAAATACATATAAAATGTCCATGGTGGATGAACACCAATGATGACTGAAAGAATATTTCTGTTGTGGAAAACAACCATAACAAAACATCTCTTCACAGAATTTAATTTGCATCCCAAGGGAGCAGTATCTAGGTAACCACATCAGTTTGTGGCTCTGAAATGGTGCTGATGGTGACAGTGTTAAATATGCCCAGTGAAGCACACCTCAAAGACTGACACACACACACACACGCACACGCCACTCTGTGGCTCGTCACTACTATCCTGGACACCCGGAGGTGTGAACCACGCATTGGGCTGAGAAGCAGAAACACTGTGAAATGTCCATACAGAATTAGCAACAGCAATTAGTGGCATTTCAACACAAGGATGAAAAGAAACAGGCCGGACCTCAAAGAGCCTCATCATCACACAGACTGACAGCTCTGAGACGAGTGTGCCGAGGAGAAGGGATGTAAAATGGGAAAGCTCAGTTTTATTCAGCCTTGTTTGTCATTGTAAAAAAAGGAGTGATGGAACTGTTCATTGACGAAGGCTTTTTTGATTTTATCTGCGATAAGATGCCAATGATAAAACACATTTTTAAGGCACAGAAATGTGACCAGAAAAAAAATAGCACTGCAAGAACTGATCTGATGCATTTGGATCTGCACTAAGCCACTTTGTTAGCAGGTTTTGTTCACTGAAATGCATGCATGTTAAAAATTAATTATACAGCCACGACATAAACAATATTATGCTATTTATATTTGTACCAACACAAAGAAATTTACTGGGGATTTACTTAGCCTATGTGCAGCGTGTTGTTATAGCAACATAGAACATGTTTCTACTACATGGAAAATTCATTACAATCTCTAACATTAAAATACACAACACCAAAACTTGTATAGTCAGTATAGTCATGATATGCAATTATTTTAGTAGCTTAAATGTGTATGTAATGTATTTTAAATGCTAATATCTTTCATATGGGTTTGATTTTAATTAATATTTATTACTCTAAGTATAAGAGTATAAAACTCTTATGACTTACACAGAATATGCCCATGTATATTGTACATGCTTCAAAGTGTTTCAGACTAAACCCTGAATATATTTCAAAATTGTTTTATGAAATAAAGTACTGATAATGAAATGTTTTTTTAAGCAACAAGCATATCCAAATGATTTTTTGAAGGATCACATTGAAGACTGCAGTAATGATGCTGAAATTTCAGCTTTACCATTGCAGAAATACACTGTAAAATACACTGTGCTTTATCTAATCAATAAAATCGTGGCAACAGATTACAAACAGTATTATTAATTAAATTGAACAAATTAGAATTGAGTAATACTTAATCAAATTATTCCTTAAAACCATTTAAAATGAGTAAAGTTTACACCAAAAAATTAAACAAAAATATCTGAATAACAGACAGACGTCAAAGATTAATTATTTTATATTATCTTTATTTTAAATTGCCAACATTGAAGACACCTGATGTTAACAAGCAGAATCACGGAAGGAGAAAACTGTCATTTTAAAACAAACCTAAAACAAACACTGAGCACCATAATGGTGACTCAAACATACTTTTAAAAAAAAAAAGTTTTACTCATTTTAAATGGTTAAGTTTTAATGAATTAATTTGATTAATTGTTACTCAATTCTATTGTTAAATTTAATTAATAATATTGCTTGTAATCTGTTGCCACAATTTTTTTGGATTAGATAAAGCGCATTAATTTTTACAGTGTTAAAATATATTTAAATACAAAAGGTGTATCAAAGTCTAAAAATATTTCTAAATGAATGCAGCATGAGCAATACACACTTCTTTCAAAACTGGTAGTAATTTTTGCACATTATTGACTGAAATTAAATGCAATTCCACAGTGAAATGGACAAAAAGAATGAATATGACATGACGATAAATGCATTTTAACGTCATTTACATTAAATTTAAAGTCAATAAACGCTGTTTATCAATATGCATTTTTAGCTAAGGGCAGCTAAAATCACCAGAGCTCCTGAAGAGAAAATGGAGTCGAGAGAAACAGAGTCATCAAAGACTAACCAGATGCCATGAGCTGATGGGAAGGAAAAAGACAAAAATGAAAAGCCAACACACAGAAGCAACAACTCCTGTAAGAAATAAAACGGGGGTGTGTGTGGAATAAATCTGAAAAGAGAACCGTTTGAAAAAGGAAAAAAAAAGCATGTGTGCGGGGGTTTTAGAAAAAAGAAAAGAAAAACCGAGACAGGGAGAGATGGTGAGAGATTAAGAGAGGAAGAGAGTGAATTCCATCAACGTAGGGGTGAGATGATGGGGGGATATGGGACAGTAGAGGGAGGGGGCACATCTCGGAAGGGCAGAGCAAAGCGGGCACAGGTGACTGTCATGTGTGATGATTATTATTACTGTACACCTGCTCCTCCACACTAATTAACTTTGGATATGCAAATCAGCCCTATTGCATCATGGCCTCTCTCTCCTCCCCTACAGATAAGAGGATGTTCAGCTGCTGGATTTAATTAGGATAATGAACGGTCGGACCGCTGAGGGAAAGAGAGAGGAGGAGGAGAGGGAGAAAGGGATGAAGAGAGAGAGAGAAAAAGAAGAGGGAGAGAGGTAGATGAATGAAAGTGAAGCTGGATGAGACGGAAAAGGAAGAAATATGTCAAGGGAGAGGCAAAATTAGACAAAAGATAGAAACAAAGGGGATGATGAGGGGGAAAGTCTGGAGTTTTGATTGAAGAGAGATAGAGAGATGGATGGAGGCATAACAAGAAAGAAAAGTGAAGGCGGGAGGGACCATACCCACGCAGAAACCCCTCCCCAGCTTGAATTCGAACGATTCGTTTGAAAGAAGAACAAACAAACAACAAACAATACACCGAAGAGCGCTCTGACACACTTTTATAGGCCGTACTTGCTAATGCGCACACTTTCCGTCATGCTCTAAAGTCTCTATGGTGGTGGGTGCGGATTGGGGAGCTCTCACAGGGCTGGATTGATGAAATCTTCGGAGGAGGACCGGAGCGAGGCTGCGGCCGAGACGGTGGGTGTTTTGACAAGGACAGCGGCCCTCGTGCCTCCAAGTCAAAGGAGAAACACAGACAGGCCGCGCCAGGCCTGGACCGCACAGGACAGAGCCGTGTCCCGTTAGCCGGTTACCCGTTGCAAAAAAACAAACTTGTCAGAGTGTTAGTCTGCATTTCCAAACAGCCAAGTTCAGGACCTCATTGTCCAGTTTTATAGCAGCAGCTTTCTTTTTAATAGCATATCAGCTGATGAATTGACGGGCTGCAGAATGATAGAGTTGCTGGGAGTTTAGAGATCTGGTGCTCAGACTAATTGCCCTGTCAACACCAGGGCTGGAAATAGCCCTATCTCTGAAATGGCAAGAGAGAGGATGAGAGCGAGACAGAGAGGGAAAAGAGAAAGAGATGGAATGATAGAAGAAAAGGAAGATGGAGATGATGTGTGTCCAAGGGTGAGAGAGGAGGAGGTGCCATTCGGTTTCACTATCTCACTCTCTTGCATGACAAATAAAGCATTAAATAATCAGACTCACAATACAAGATTTTTCTGTCATGATTGGACTTTGCGTTTTCATATTCAGTTAATGATATTTTCTCTCTTAACCTTAAAGTCTCAATCAAACAGAAGTAGCGACAGATACTTTTTCTTATTGTGATGCACATCTGACTATACAGGATTATCGAAAAAGAAGAACATTTGGGGTTCTATCGATCAGTTGTTCAATGGATTTTGAGATGTGGGCGTTGCACAATGACAACGTTTACGCAGCCAATAACCCGTTCAAAACCGGGATAGTAGCAATAACCCGGTCGCGAACGGCAATGTAAACACCGGCAAAAACCTCAACATTGCTCATACCGGGATATTATACCTGCGGTACCCCTTTTCTAACACGATTTTTTTAGTCATGTAAACACGTATCGGCATGTCGCCTAAGTGATTTGTGTTCTGCGCATGTTCTATTTGCAAGGAATCATGGTCTTTTGAGTAGAGAAACTTCTCAGCGAGCTCAGTAACGTTCCCAGCAACAAAGGCGATCTCTATCTGCCCCGAACTATTCATTATCCGCGTGCTGCTGTTGTTGTTGTCTTTGGATACAGGAAGAAGAATCAGAAATGACGCATATTGCGTCTTAAGGTTGTCCGTACGTCTAGACGCGATATTGCAATTCCATGTATACAGGAGAAACTCTCTCTGCTCACGCATGTATTATTCCTAATGTTTCAGAAACCCGAAAAATGACCTTAACCCGACCACAACCCGAATATTTGCTGCATATAAACGTACAGATCAAGCTTTTAATGATGTTTAAATGTCTAGCGCTTTTCCACTGCTGTTACGGCTCGGTACGGCTCAGTACGGTTCGGCTCACTTCGCTTTTCCACTGCGTGGTACGACTCGGCTCGGCACGGCTCGGTTCGCTTTCGCTCGGTTGCTTTTCCACTGCAGTTATTACCACTTTAAAGTGGGTGGGATTAGTTTAAAAGCAGTCGATGAGCGGTGGATGTGACTGGCTATTTAAATCTAGCGGGTTTGGTTTCTCGCGTCGCAAATACAATGACGCTGGTAGTGACGATTCTGTCTGACCAATCAGTGATCTACAGTGTTTCACGTCACATTTTAGTATCGGTATGGTACGCTTGGAACCTCAACAGACCAGGTGCCATTTAAAGCGAGCTGAAGCGACCACGTAGTGGAAATGCGCCATAAGTGAACGGAGCCGAACCGAGCCGTAGTTTAACATGCAGTGGAAAAGTGTCAAAAGCGTGCCGTACCGAACCGTACCGCGCAGTGGAAAATTTTAATATGCTTTAAGATAAACCATGTGCAAATACATAAGTCAACACCATTGCTGAGTTTTTTCTCTTTAAAACTGCCGTAAACCATAGACGGTCTCAAAAACGTGGTTTAAAATCGCTGATGTTTCTGACATCACAAACTACCTTGTAACCAATCACATTAATGTTTCCGTCTAGGAGTTGATCGCTGAGCTGGTGTGAGTGAGTGGAGGCTGGGTAATTTGCATATTCATAGAACCGCGAATAAGACGAGGCAAGTGTGTTACATTCAAGCTATTTTAAAGCATTTTAAGGAAAAACGTTTAAATATTTAGTTTTGGTGATCAAATATGAGTTTTAAGGGATACGATTATTGACTAGGCCTACAGGGGGACTGACACTCTTAAGTGTATCATCGTTTGTGTTTAACAGAAGAAAGTATGTAAATGATCGATTATAATGTTTAGGGCACAAGTTTACTCAACATTTTGATGAACATCTGATGAGCATATGATATTGGTATGGTTTTGAAACATTCACATTACAAAGTATTACAGAAAGAAATATCATCCACAGTTGTTGAAAAACACTAACATTTCCAAATCAGCATTCCAACAAATAATTCTGATCAAAGCACTGACCAATCAATACCCCATACGACAAGTGGATTACACTTTCTATAAAGTGGAAAAACTGAAAAATGAGTCGGTTCCAGATTTGCTGTTATTGTTCTGCAGGAGGAAGAGAGTTCAGGATTGCCTTGCACCGCTGCTTCTCCAGAGCGACCTGCAGCCAGGAGTTCCTCTCCCCCACTTTTAATCTTTCTGCTCCAGGTGATTGATTGGAAAAGGAATGAGCTGTTTATTGGATGCAAGGGAAACAAATTGCTGTTTTAAGTGTGTTGCCTTGATACCAGACATGACTTAAGATGAAGCGTCTAACTCTCTCACTCGTTTTTTTTTTTTTTTTTTTTTCGCCATCTCTCCCCATCTCCCCGGTGTGTGCTACGCACAAACCTTCATTTGGAGAGCTGCCAACGCAATTCCACTTTCACCCGCTGCATAAGTGTGCACTCTCACACAGCAGCCATTTAACATGGCATCTGTTTCAGATGCCTTTTATCAACCTATAAAAATCAGCCCTTAGGTTTCCCGCACACGCAAGCGAACTTGTGATCTGGGTGAACGGTGAATTTCGCTTCGTAAATAGAACCGTAACCATCAAGAAGTCACTCCCAAATAATCAGGGATTTGATCGCCGGGTGAATAGCGGGGGACGTGGAAACACTAATAGCCAGTAAAGGGTTATCATACGAGATTCAGATACAGACAACTGCTGTCAGCTTAGTCGTACATTCATTAACACATGTTGGCAGATTTCATGACTACTCAGCATACCTGTCTAGACACCTTGATGGTCTTGGATAAGAGCCAGACCTCCCACATTACCGGCCTTGTTGTGTGAAGGACATATGGAACCATCTTGGCACAGGCTTGGCACACACTGTGAGGTCATAGTCCACTGTGGACGGGCCGTAATTACACACCAACCTGATTGGACATGGACAGAACTCAGATGGGATAACAGGCCCAGCGCCACCACTGATAATCAAATAGAGAACTTTAAACGTACAGTACCATGCAGTTAAGCAACCAGGACCAACATCCCCCATCCCATACTTTTTTTTTTTTTTTTAAATGTTTGTGTGTTCCATGTGGGGCAGAAAACCCTGAATATACGGTTCACTTTTTTTTTTCAATTGGGGGTGCACAATTCTTTCAACGAATCGAATGTGGAAACCTTTTCCAATAGGCATAAGGACCTAAAACAACTTGAACAATGTGCATTTAGATTAATCACAATGTCTTTGTCAATCAAAACGCAACCAGTTTCACGTTTATCAGATTTATGTTAAATCTCCTGTATTTCCCCCTCCTTTATTTTATTCTTTCCCCGCATGAACGAATGTGCCGGTTCTCAGGAGAAAATTGTCACATGACCTACTTAATGACAATCTGTCTCCGCGCTCACATTTCTCCACTCGGCTTATTTATTTGATAAAGTGCGATGCCTTTCCTTTTGTTGCCCTTAATCGGAGCTTAACGTCTTTACTCCGAGATCAATAAACTTTATGAATTATTTTTCCACCGTCTATTTTTATGGTTCCTTTTGCTCATTAGCATGGCTGGCTTTATTAGCTGAGGTTGCCAGTGTCTTTAGCCGGTCTTGTGTTCCTTAGGTACAGTAAATATCACTCATGTTGTAATTAATATGCACACCCTCAGCACTAATTAAAACACAGACCCCTCCAACCAGCTGGGCCCAAGCAGAAAGAGCGGCAGTCGTGCCGTAATGAACTTGTTGTAAATGTGAGCCCAGCCATCGGATATCATATCCCTAGGAGCTGACAGCATGCAACGGAGGGAGAAAGTAATAAGATCCATGAACTTGTTAATACCCACCCAACCATCCAGAAGCAAACCCCCACCATCTCTGGAAAGAGAGGATATTTTAATGACACATCTCTAATTAAAGCCTTACTTTATCTCCTGTGTTTGCTTAAGAGCGATTGATGGACAGCAAGAGAAAGAGAGAGAGATATCTCCAGAAATAAAATGTTCATAGAAACATGGAAATTTTAGAACTTTGTTTAAACTAAAAACTTGTCTAATGCATTGAACAGAAATATCTCTATAGGCATATACATGTTAATTAACACACAGAAAGTGAATACACAGAGGTTTAACCCAACATATTAAAATGCTAATTATAACTCTTCACAGAACGGCAAGTCAATACAATCCCTTAAAGAATATTCATATAGGGATTACGACCCCTCGGTTTTTCATTAGTATAGAAAGTTTACTTTCTGTGTATATTGTAGGAGACTTCTCCCGAATGACCCCCTGCCTTACAGCCTAATCTGTTATAAATGTATCTTAGATCATTGAGCAAACAGTGGGAAAGGTCAAGGCTATAAAAGAGGAACAGCGGAGAGTCTGAAGGAACGTTCACAGAGCTCCCGTCTCACCACTAGTCTCTGCTGTTGGATCACTTTTCAACCCTTCATGCTCTCCACAATCCACACAAACCTGCGTTACTCTGCCATGAAATGTGGTGTTTTTATTCCAGAGTTTGTTTGAAGACTTGAGAGGTCCAAAATGTGTGGATGAGAGCGAGGTCGTTCTTGAGGAAGCAATATACAGTAATTGTTGTAATTGACTGAAGCTTCGTTTAAGGACTTTTTTTAGGTTGTAATAAGTGCTTATTTTATAAGTTAACATTTTTAAAACATGTTTATGTTCATGGAATAGTTCACCCTTAAATGATTATGTTATCATTTACTCACCCTCATTCCAAACCTGTATGACTTTCTTGCTTCAGTGTTGAGAAATGTCTCATACAATGGAAGTCAAAGGTCGCCAAAGCCATTTTGTTACCAACATTTATTTAATACATCATCTTTTGTGCTCCACAGAAGGAAAAAAGTTCATACAAGTTTGCAATGACATGAGGGTGAGCAAATATGACAGAATTAAAATTTTTAAGGTGAACTGATTTCACTAGCACACTTGCTAATTCATTTCCACCTGCCCGAAAGTCCTGATGGCAGAGAAAACTTTCATCAACCACTCAAAATGCTACGAGGTGCAGATATCACTGCGGTTTAATTCTTGATGCTGCTAAACATGTGGTCTAAGCTGAAACTAATGAAGTCTTTCTAATTCGGTTATAGTTTATTAATGTCAAAGGCACAAGTCCATTAATCAAGATATAACACAACTGTGTGCTGAGAGAAATGGCTGGATTTGGTGCGGTAATAAGATCACATTCATTTTAAAGGTCTGCGATTATCACCGTGGGTTCCCAGGCTCAAGTAAGAACTCCAAAACCGATTTTCATTCGGCACTCATTAATATGCAAAATTATTCAAATGAGATTGTAATTAAGCATCTACTCAGTGGAAACCCTTTTCATGATAATTTATGATAAACTCTGTAGCTGCTTTGATTGAGATTGATTTTTCGGTGCAGAGAAACTGTCATGAATACAAAACTGATTTCTTCCCCTTTCTCTCATCTGCTCAGGTATACAGATGCAACATACCCTATGATTATTATGATGTAGGCAGCTTAGAGATATATTAAGCTAATCTGAATAAATTCATCTGACGAATCGGAGGAGAAATGGAAATCCTATTTTTCATGGATTTTTAATGGAAAATCTTCATCTGTACAACCTGTTTCTAAGACCTTAAATACTATAAACATTGTGCTTCAATTAAAAAAAGAGAGAGAGAGAGAGAGAAAGGGAAAAAATAGGAGAAGATAACTGGACTATTTTACATTTGATGCACGGTTGAACAACGGCTTAAGAGAAGTAAATGGAGGGCAAGAGCATGAGAAGAGAGAGAGGGAGAGAAAAATAGAAAAAGAGGGGAATTATTATAGCCCAAGGGTTTCTGTGTTTCTCATAGTCATTCCCTGCTCTTAACAACCCACTGGAGACCAAATTAAAAAGGACTGTTAACTTATGAGGTTCACAACTGAACCACACACAGTCTAATGCTCGCTAATGCCTTTTGTATGATCTGATGTACTGAGAGGCAGTTAAAATAGCTAAATGAATGCCCAGCGCGGGAGGTCAGGCTGTTTCTTCACACACAGACCTTAACAGCCATGCAATTCAACATTGATTTTATCATGAAACTTCAAATAAATATTTTCTACACTGTGTAACCATACTCCAATGAATTCAATGCGAGTAGATGTTCAATCGTTAATGTGAAAGCATGTTGTGTGTTTATCCTTGAGGTGCGGCCTTCATAGGCGGAGACAGAAAGCAAAGAAAGCTGATGAGGTGTGGGTGGATACATGGATGATAATAGGCATCATAATTAAGCAAACCTAAGCGAGCACTTAAGGGACTGTTAAGACGACTGTTATTAAGGCAAAACATAAAAGGAAAAGTTAGTGTTAAGTAAACAATATTATTGTAATTGGCACACAGGTGAATAATTCAGCATAATTCTCAAAGCTTGTTAAGGTTCCCCAATGTGTACAGCTAGATAAACCCTATGCCTTTCTACTGTCATTCAACTCAAAGATTTGGGCTACTATAAATATCGACTCAGATAAATAAACAGATGTAGTCACTGCAATCAGAACTGAAGACTGGATTGCATTTTCTAAATTATTTTGCAGTCTTTTGCCAATAATATACATAAACAATGTGCACCCTTAATTCTTGATTTTGTAAAAGTATACATTTCCGGTCAAATTTTTGAGGTCAGTATTTTTTATTTTATTTTTTTTTACTTTCTATTCATTATATAATGCTTAACAGGTCATCAGTTATTGTACATTCAAGTCAGACAATTAGAAATTATCTGACTTATTAAACTACTGATCTTTTCATAGCATAAGCAGCACATTATTAAACAGTTTCAGTTCTGAATGCTGAATTGTCAATTCAGCATCAGTCATGCAAAAAAAACTGAAATGCTGACTTGACGAGTCTGCACCCATTGAGAACATTTCCTGTTATAGTTTGTGGAATAATGTCTTTTAAAAAATTAAAAAATTAAGAACCTTTCCTGTTATAGTTTGTGGAATATTGTCTTTTAAAAAATTAAAAAATCCAACACTATCTCACGACCAATTCGTACGAATTCGACGCATGATTAAAAAGTGGCTAATTCGTACTAATTCGTACGACCTCACTCGTACTAATTCGTACGATTTGTCTAAACCCACGTGATGGTTAGGTTTAGGGGCGGGGTAAGGGGTAGGTCATTCGTACGAATTCATACGAATTGGCCAATTCGTAAAATATGTACGATTTAGCAAAATCGTAATTCGTACGAGTGAGGTCGTATGAATTGTTACGAATTAGCCACTTTTTAATCATTCGTCGAATTCGTACGACTTGGTCGTGAGATCGGGTTGGAAAATCACAATTTGACCTGTGAATCCTTATTGCTGAAATGTTTTTGAAACATCAAATGCATCATTTACTGTCTACAACAGTGGAGACAGTGCTGGTTTTAGAGGCAAAGCCAGGCCTATATAAACAAAAGAAACTTATACCCTTTAGTTATGGGCATTGAGGTCACAGATCATGGCTTAATTGTGAGATGTGAGCAGGATGAGAGAAGACACTTGTGGTCAGGCTTAGAGAGCTATAGAGGGGAGACATGGAGAGGAAAGAAGAGCAAACTCAGAAGGGTCGACTCAAATCAGCTAAATAAACCACACCGCACTGACCTGCCTTCAATATAGCAGCACTGCTTGTACTATCAAACAAGCACGATCTTTTAAAAAGAGTGAAGCCAGGTTTAGTGATGCCATTTAATTTTCTTAAATGAATAAATTAGTGCAGAGCTCTTAAAATCAACTGAATAATAGGGGAGATGTAGCCTTTGTAAAAACTTTCTTGATATGCACAATATACTTAGCGTAATCAGACTAGCATACCGTACAGATGTACTCTAATCAATGTCAGGTCGGGACAAGGTCATGCCAATGTACAATGTAATTTTGTACAATTTATAAATTGGTCAAAACAATGTTTAGATAGCTGTTTTAGAGTTTATTGAATTGAGTTGGGATTCTTAAAATGATTAAATAAATAAAATGAATCATTAAATATAAGCTTTTTCATGCCAAATACAATGTGACAACTTGCCCTGCTCAGATCAACGTGCTTTAATGAGGCATATCTTTGTTTTTGGGCAATAACAGTGAAAACGTTAAATAGATTTTTCACAGCCAAGACTTTAAGGTTTGTGCCTATACAGAATTGAACATTTGAAAGCAAGCATACTCTGAGAAATGTTAATGGAGTAAAAAAAAAAAAAAATGAGAACTGCCTCATCAAAAGGTACATGTGAAATTAAAAAATAAACATGCCACAGACAGACCCATGACTGTATCTTTTCACTGAGTGATGCAACTGAAGAAAACACATGCAAATAGAAAAAAACACCAGCAAATAAAGAAAACATCTTAATCAGCTTGACAACACAACCATACAGAAACGCACTGCAAAAACTCATAACGCAGCCAAATACAGAAACGCATTGCAAATACTCACAACCAAATGCATTGCAAATACTCACAATACAACCAAATACAAAATGCATTGCAAATACTCACAATACAATCAAATACAATACAGAAACACACTGCAAATACTTACAATGCAGCCAAATACAGAAACACAATCCAAATACTCACAACAAAATCAAATACAGAAACACAAAATACAGAAATGAGCTATAAATACTCACAATGCATCCAAATACAGAAACTCACTGCAAATACTCACGACGCAGGCTCAACCCAACCAAAGACAGAAATGTGCTGCAAACAGATACAACACAATCAAATACAGAAACACACTGCAAATACTCACAACATGACCAAATATAGAAATGTGCAGAAATGAAAGAAAACTCAATGCAAATAAAAAACACCAGCAAATTAAGAAAACATCTTCATTGAGAGTTGACCTCTCTTGGCCACCGTAGATGATTAAGTAACCATGACATCAAAATTTATTTTTTCGTTCACCACATAGGAGAACATGATTTCACAAAGTACTCGTTCTTTCTTGAATCAACATCTTTGGTGATCTCACGCTTCTACTTCAATGTAAATCACCCATCATTTCCCTATGAATGTATGGATAGTATGTTAGGGTTAGGTTTAGGGGTAGGGAGAAGGGTTAAGACTACATTTTCGGACAAGAATGTTGTTCCAGAATCAACAAAATGTCGATTCAGGAACATGTCTTGGCAAAATCACGGCAACCTTTCCTCATAATCTCTAATCAAAATAACCTCCCCTCCCTCTCGCAATGACATCTCTTCTCTGATGACGTCACTCACGTGAGGTTGCAGCAATAACAAACCACAACGATCACAATTCCAATGAACAAAATCAAGTCTCTCCCTACATTTCTTCTATATCGAGAAGCCGTTTCACTCGGGTATACGTCACAATAGTGATCGCAATTTCCGTTTCATGCCAAGTTTAAGATTAACAGATTTTATAAAATAAAACATGTTTGCGGATGCCAAGTACATACTTGCAAACCTAAATTTCACAGACCAAATACAGCAAAAGGTGTCAGAAAGTCGGTGATGGCATTGCTGCTGCTGCTTTCCTTCACATCCAGCAGTGTGTGGTTCTAATTGGTTGTCCTGCAGGGCAAAGAAGAGTGCACATGTCTGGGGACACCATGTCAAAGCAGCATAGAAGCATGTGCACACGCTTTCAGACAGAACTCCCCTGTGTCTGACTCTGTCCTCCTCCTCTTTCTTCCGCTTGCTCTCTCTGTCTACCTGACCCTAAGATCGATCAGTCGCACAGAGGCAGGGGCTGGCCATGTGGACAGCAGGGTTGACACAAAGCTAAAGGGGCTTCTTGCCGTCTTACCACACTCATCCAGGCACAGAGCACCAGACAGCTTAATTAACCCTGGGAAACAGGAACTACAAGTTACAGCCAGGCCTCACTGTGTGTTTGTTACAGAGGGAAAGAACTGCCACATAATGCTATAGGAAAGAGTAAATCTACATTTCTCTCTTTCCTTTTCCTATTTTTATAAATGTGGTGGCTGCTTGAGAAAAGCAGCGTCATAAGGCTGTGAAGATGAACAAGGTGTTGGTGCGAACACAGTCTCATCCCAAAAAAGTCATATACGCTTTGGGACGAATTTTGACCATACGTCAATATCCGCCTTTTTAGGGCCCCCTTAAACGTCGGTAGATGGCGATCCCGGGCCGTCATATAACTGACGCTTTACCTTTAACGTCAGTTAGGTGACGGGTTAGGTTTAGGGTTAGGTTTAGGTATGGGGTAGAGTTAGGATCCCATAACCTCATCTACCGACGTTTAAGGGGGCCCTAAAAAGGCGAATATTGACGTATGGTCAAAAGACGTCCCAAAACGTCAGTTATATGACGTCTTGGGATGAGACCGGGTTGTTGGTGCAGACGGCTTGTAGAGCAGTAAATCATCTTAGTCGCAGCAGTAAGAACTGACGGCAATATTTAACAGTGCTGGGTTGTTTTAACCCAGATTTGGGTAAAATATGGACAAACCCAAAGGTTGGATTAAAAATGTAATTTCAAATTTTAACCCAACTTCAACTTTCACTTTCAACTGTACATATTGTAATTGCATTTTTAACCCAGCATTTTATAGAGTGTGGACTTTTAAGGTAATTTTGTTGTTGCCATTTAACTGGATTTTAATATCCGAATGTTAGTGACAAGAACAAACAAACAAACAAAAAAACGTTTAGATATAAATCTCCATATGCAATGGACACCTTTTTGGCAACTCCTTTGAAAGCATCTTGAGTAAAACAGCTTTGTATTTAAGGAAGCACATATAAAACCTGAACTGGAAATAATGCAACCTGTTTTGCAGAAAATGGAAATTTGTTGCTCATATAACCCCCTTGGCAATTGATCCTTCTGAAATCATTCTAATATGCTCATGTGGACTTTTTTTTCAAGATTCTTTGATGAATATAAAGTTTAAACAATGTACTGTATATTTGTAAATGTGTTAGTGTTTTCTGTCACTTATGGTGAATTGAATGTGACCTTCCTGAACAAAAAAATAAAAAAAAAAATAAAAAAATTAAATTACTGACCCCCAATCTTTTAAACGGTTGTGCACGTTCATCATATTCATGCACAGCTTCATAGCTTATGAACATATATAAAAGATTGCCGCAGAGCAGTTTTAAAGGTGAACTCCGGTCAATGTTAACATTGAGCTCATATTTTTGTACATTTGGAGTGCTGTCGGTACAGACAAAAACAATAAAAATAGATGTTGCCTACACCGTGTTTTCGTCTTTTTAAAATTCGCACCCTGTTGACTTCAATGGGGCATGTTCTAAACCAGCCCATTCTCACCCCCAAGGCGTCACCTAACTGACTTGGGACTGACTTGCCTTGGGAAGCATTTGACCATGCTTCAATATCTGACGCTTTAGGCGCCCTAGTTAGATGACGCCCTAGGATCGCGTGTACCCTACCCCCACCCCATACCTAAACCTAACCGCGTCCTCTAACTGACGCTTTCCTTTAGCGTCAGTTAGATGACGTCGTAGGATCGCGTCATGTAAGTGACGCTAAAGGGCGCCTAAAACGTCAAATATTGAAGCATGGTCAAAGGTGACGCCTTGGGGTGAGAATGCGTTGTCTAAACCTGCTTTTTAGCCTCTTAACATCCTTGATTTGTCATTACGAGTGCACAGCCATGTGAATGGTGTTATTAAGAATGACCACGGTCAATCTGACTGCAGTATATATGAAAGATATTAATAAAAATGATGTTAATTCAGCCAGCTCACATACCTCTATTTGCTTCCTGTTTTCGGTCGAAGCCCAGAGTAATCGAGTGTCGATCTCACGAGTGCGATCGATTGGTAAATATCATCTCAAACCTCCTACGTGTGTTCAACATTTGATTTAGATGAACTATCCATTTGAGCTGATATTCTCAGAACACCACACAGTGTTGGGTTTTAGATGATATTCACTAATGCAGGTTTAGAACATGCCCTATTGAAGTCAACAGGGTGCGAATGTGTAGGCAACACCGATTTTTGGCGTTTTTGTCTGTACTGACATCACTCCAAATGTAAAAAAAAAAAAAAAAAAAAAAAAAAAATGAGCTCAATGTTAAAATTGACCGGAGTTCTCCTTTAAGGCTCAAATAAATACTATTTTTATTATCATACACACTCAATAATATCAATAAGTTCTTTCTTAATTGTGGTTTAAACTGCAGCTCCTCTGAAGGACCATTGGCCACTTGAAAATCAATGGAGATATTATGAAGGCATGTAAATGATTGACACCCAAGGGGACAGGAATAACTTAAAGGGAGATATTTCAATGTTACAGAAAGAAATCATAATATCCACACAGGTCCTGTGCTATCTATTGATTCAAATGAGTTGGACTCTTGCTGGATTGTTGCTATGCAATATTCTCCGATTTTTGCCCCACTCTTTTTTATTATTTGTTTATCTAGGACGGAAACATAATAAAGACCACTGCAGAATGCACAGCTCTAAAAGAGAAAAAAAATTACATCATAACCACCAGCAATCTGCACAAATAGTGGCACATCATGAAGAGATATATAGCCCTAAATGAAGTTTGGTTTGGGGTTTTACATTTCAATTTAGCTTCAGGCCTTAGAGACATTACGGGCCTAATGTACATCTTGGTCAGTGCATGTTCCCTGAAGCAGTCCGCATGCTTTATTAGCAAGTCTCTGGCCCCTTTGTGTAATAGCAAACCAGTCTCTCATTACTGGTCATTAGATTCATATTACTTGTATTTGAAATAGTAATATATCTTGCAACCATAACTAGTTTTAAAGGCCTCATAATGCACTAAAGAGAAAGAAAATACTCGGAGCAAAACAGTTTGTAATTGGAACAGTGTAGAGGCTGTTTGCTTGTATGGACTGCTAATGTGCTTCTCTTGTATAATAACTTGTACAATCAGTACAGAAAACCGACTGAAATAATCTTGCATTTAAGGCATACTTTGACTCAGAGGAATCATTTCCCAGGCAATGCCTTGGGGTTACAATATGATAAGTCGACATGTAATGCAGACAATATTAAACAGCTTATTTTAGTGTGCTGAATGCACTTGATAATGGAACTGATGCAATGAGACCCATACTGGGAATAAGAGAGAGAATTTTTAGCATCCTCAACATTTATTTTCTTTACAAGCTAATAAAGAACTGCACACATGAAGAATACTAAGCATGTGCTGAAAGCCCCAACGCAGCCAACATTATACGGCTTGACATCTCTGCTTCTTGCCAACCACGTGTGTCAGTGTAATGATCTGTAATAGGTCAGGTCATTATGCACTTTTACATTTGCATCTGTAAATGCTTCCATAAATACACCACTTTTTTATTGTGTAGTGTTATGTTGTGACATTTTAAAATGCATTTTCCTCATCCGTTGCACACATTCTTATTTGATGCTGATGTTTCCCTTTTCAGAGTATTATTGCTACATGACCCAAAAAGGTCAAAACCAACACAACTCAATCTTACAAAAAACAGAACTTAGTCTCATGGATCTGCAGTAGCAAAAAAAAAGTATTAAAGTATCATCCTTAACTTGTTAGAATCGTGACAGTTGTATTTTTCAAAATGTTCTCAGAAGCATTCAACGCGTTTTACAAATATTTTTCAAAAATCAAAACAATTTGACATGTAAATTAGACAATCAACATTTCAACATGGTAAACTCACCCAAGTACAACATCTTAAGTCCTCCTCTGAACTTTGACCATGGAAGGACTTTTCCACAACTTTATATATTTTTTAAAATAAAAGTGTTAACATTGTTTATTTTTATATTTTTCATTTAATCTAATTAATTACATATTGTGTTTTGCATTATTATGTCTGGTGTTTTGCATTTTTCTAATGTTAGTCTTTGCATTAATGCTAAATCTGGAGTAAAATTTGTAAAAAAAAAAAAACAGTCAATTAAGCTGAGGAGGATGAATATTTTATTTATATTAAAATATTTAGAAAATTATAGCTTTTATACAGGGTTCATTATATTTTATTCTAATTTTGTATAATTTAACGATTTAAAGGTCAATAGAATAAGGTTTGTCACCTCATTTTGAGCATGTGTGCCTGCAGGAAGTGACAGACAGAACGTGAGAGAAAGCGAAGTGTGGCTTACTAATATTGTTAGGACAGTTTCACAAGGGGCTTATCTGTCACTTCTTGATGGCCTTGGTGAAAATTACAGCCTGTCCGTTTACAGTCCATTTTGAGTATACATAACACATTAAGAGACTCATTATCTATTTCAGACCATATGGACCTGGGCTGAGGTGGGTCACTGCAAGGCCATCCTAAGCTGCTCTCTCTAATTGCAACAATTATGCCATCCTTATTACAAGGGGCATTTATGGAAAATGGTGCCAATGCCCCTCAAGATTGATGTCACTGCACTCTGGACTACAAGAGAGCCTATGGAGGTGTGTCCTGCAGCCCACTCAGAGCCCAAATGTGCTCATATCCCAGTGATTCTAAGCTGAATGTGACAGGGATTTTTTCAGAAGATCTAAAGTTGCATGCCTGTTTAAAATCACCTCATCTATCATCAGATTTAGCTGACTGAAAAGTATATCTTTGTAAGATTTTAAATCAAATAGTTCTTTTGAGTTCTTTTCAATAAAAAAAAAACTTGTCTAAACTATTCACTCATGAAGTACACTGAATGATTTATTCACAAATTAAATTGAACAACTCATCCAGGATGAATGGGAATGAAAAAAATATATATTGTGTGTTTGCTTTAGTTTCCGTTCCCCACTTCCGAAATCGCGAGATGTCGAGGAAAACATTCCACTGTAAGTTCAATCAAAAAACATAAAATGCATATTTTATTGGTGCAAATGTAAGTAGGGTAGTGTTTGTGTACAACATTTGCAACTGCTTTTTATCACTTAATTAGAAGCACCACAATTTTAAAATTAAAATTTCTTCTGTTAGTTGCATAGCGACGTCTGAACAGACATGAAGTTTATTTTAAACTTCAAAGTATTGAAAAAAAAAGCTCTGTAAACAATTTTTTTTTTTTTTTTTTTTTTTGCAGGACTATAAGTGCCCTCATGTTTCCATTGTGTCTTGTCTAGTTTGTGTAACTGCTGTTGGTAAGTGTCATGTAACCAAGTCAAATTCAGGTTTTTTGTCTGTGTCTGTGTCAGTGCAGTGTCTGTTCCGTGCCGGTGTGCATTTTGGGGTCAGTGCTCGTGCCCGTTCCACTGTGTCTATGTGGGTGTGTCCAAACCGGTGCCGTTGTCCGTTTGTTGTCTGTGCCGGTTCCAGTGTCCGTTAGACATGTTGGTGCGTCAGTTGGTGTGGTGTGTAAGTTTCGGTGTGTCCATGTTGGTGTGTCCGTGCAGGTTTCCGTGTGCCGGTGTAAGTTTCGGTGTGTCCATGTTGGTGTGTCTATTCCGATGTTCATTCCGGTGTCCGTTTCTGTCAAACGTGGAACTTATGCATGCATATAGCCTATTGGCAGAGGTATTTGTACACCATTGATGGCATGAATAAAAATATTGATTTTAAATAATAAATTACATAAAAAGTTACATATAGTTCCTTTAATGTTCCCGACTGACTCAGTAGTCCCATTTAGCGACTTGTTAGCAACCGCCTTTTTCAAGACAACACCTTAAAAAAGCACAAGTGTAATGATGTATTTTATGTCATAGAATAAACCTTATTGAGCCATTTAACCAAAAACCCATTAAAAAAAGTAAAAACCACTGCTAAAATGCTAACTTGTTTCCACGTTTTGGCCTACAAAAAAAAAAAAAAACTTTTTTGATGTTATTTTCTTGCAAGAAATTACTATCATACTAATTAAATATGAATTTGCAGCTTAAAACATAATAAAACAAATAAAAAACAAATAAAACAAATTGCCACAAATAAAACATAAGATATGTTTCTGACATTTTTAACAGCATCTGATATTAAATGTGCAAAAACCACACAATCCAAACTATGTAAATCATTTTAGATGTGTATGCAAATTATAAATACACTGGTTATAAATTATATATAAACTGTGAGCGCAAATATAAACTGTGACCGCTTGTGATTCAGTTCTTTGCAGCAAACTGTTCGAATGAATCGATTCGCGAAATTGAATTGAACTTCTCATCCCATTTGAATGACATCGGCGCTGGCCTGTGATAAAACTTGCTTCGGTGTTGTTCCGGCTCTCTAAGTATTTTATTGGTTGTTGAATATGAAGGGCACACACATCTCTGTTTTTGATTGGTTGGTAAAGATTTTGAACCGATGTCAGGGGAGTTTCATTCACTTTCAGGAAGTCGCAGTCTGTTGCGATGAGAACATCCTGCACTGACTGAATGAACTGAAACTGTGATTATCAGCATCCTTCCTCTGTATAACATTATACTTCGTATTTATTTTGTTGACATGCTTTTATAAAGCGACGTTATTGTTATTTCTAGTTTGTTTGTTAAACAGTGGTTAATCCATTAAATGAATGACAGGAACTTTACATTGCTCTCTTCTTCTGTCATTAGGATTATTCGTTCTGAAACTTTCTGTATGACAATTTAACACCATGGCTCCAAAGAAATACACACTACCCCGTCCACTTCCAGACGGATGCATTTTAACAGATTCAGAAAAGAAAAATTGGCGCATCGGCAAAATCATTGGAAAAGGTGGTTTTGGACTGATCTACTTGGGTAATGACTTTATATTCTGTGTTAAAGTGAAACGCCTTCATCATTTCACTTTCAGTTGATTTTCATTTCATTGTGGCCCACATGGTGGCACTTTAAAAGAGTTTAAGACCTGAACATTTATATTGCTAGTGCACCTTGAAAATGACGTGCTTTTTTTGTTCAATATATTAAGTTTACAGTAGTGCTATTTTTTAATGTTTAAAATAATGGACACAATTTTTTTTTTGTTTACGTTTTTATAGCCTCTCAGGATGTGAATGTCCCTGTTCAAGATGACACTGATTTTGTGATCAAAGTGGTAAGAAATATATTGAAATAGTTTGATGAGATATCACCCAATACAACAACTTCTATATACATTTTCAGGAATATCATGAAAATGGACCTTTATTCTCAGAATTGAAATTTTACCAACGAGCAGCAAAGCAAGATACTAGTAAGATTCTTTTTTTCCCCCCACCTTAATTCTCTCCATATTATGAAATGTAATTCTATTGTTATGCAAGACTTTCATTTTAAAGCACTGTAATCTGTAACACTGTATGTGAAACATAAACCCAGATTTTATTATAGTCAAAGGATGTAGAGAAACATGTGCGTGTTTGGAGTTGTGTTGAATGAAAATACTGAAGACCCCTCATCTTCATCTGAGAGTTCTCAAACATTGAAGTGCATGTCACTGATGAAGTGGCTATAGATGTAAATCAGCCTGGCTGGGCGAATTAATAAACCAAAGCAAACATGCACCTCTGTGGTCGTTAGTGCAATCCCAGCTTGTTTGAGCTCTAATTCAGAGAGAGTGACCAAATTGCTGATAATGATGCTGGTTTCTCCAAAGAGCCCCTGACCACCTGTCAGTCTGGTGCACAGCCAGTCAAGACAGATTTCCCTTCCAGCTAGGCTGGAGGAAGTCCTTCTTTATCAGTGTTTGAGAGATGTGTATATGTTTATAATCCAAGCAAATGTATAAAATGGCTAAAACATTTTAAAACTCTAATATCACAGTGAACAAATGGAAGAAGTCTAAACACCAGGAGTTTTTGGGGATCCCAACTTACTGGGGGTCTGGACTGGCTGAAAATAACGGGACACGGTATGGAGCTTCAGTTTAACTAGGGTTGACCGTATATGACCACAGGGATATAAGGAATGCATTTCACTGTAGTGGTATATACGTATATATATATATACATAATATACTGTATATACACACTATATATATATATATATATATATATATATATATAGGGCTGTCAAACGATTAATCACATCCAAAATAAAAGTTTGTGTTTACATAATATGTGTGGGTGCACTGTGTATAATTACGTTGTATATATATAAATACACAGACATGCATGTATATTTACGAAAAAATATATTTATATATAAAATATTTATATTTATATATAATATAAATTATATTTAAATCTATATACAGTATATACATGAAAATATATTTCTTAAATATATACATGCATGTGTGTGTATTTATGTATTTATATATATATATATAAAATAATTATACACAGTGCACCCACATATATTAGGTAAACTTAAATTTGGATGCGATTAATCGCGATTAATCATTTGATAGCCCTAATATATATATATATATATATATATATGCAATTTTGTATTGGTGTAAATTCCTAATTAAATGCCTGCTTTTGGATCAGCCTCAGCAACTTTAAACAGTGAAACTTTGTTTCCTTGTCTTGACTTGTGTGGGACACATTCTGCTTTCATCACTCTCATATAGGCCTACATAATATAAAACAGTCCTGCCTGTTGATAAACAGAACAACAAAATCGTTATGTGTCATGTTTACACAGTCACATAGGATACTGTCATACCGCCCAGCCCAAAATTTGACATTAAGGTCAAAAACATTAATTTCACTCATTCACTTTTTTTTGTTTCTATATTCTTTTGTTTCAATTGTATATATAAGTCCATTTAAATGTTGTTGTCTGGTTGTATAGGTACAGGTTTATGGTTATGGATCGGCTGGGCACGGACCTGCATAAGGTGGTAATGGAGAATGGTGGAAAGCTGAGGAAACCCATCGTGCTACAGTTGGGTGTTCTCATGGTGAGACGCAGCTGAACTTTGTTCAACATTTAGTTAGAGCTGCTTGCCAGTGTTACTTTAGTAAGATTTATGTACTATGGTTGTGTGCTTGTTTTTTTCCCCCTTCTATAGCTTAAATTTATTTATTAGTCATTTTAAACTTACCGGTATACTTATTTTTTCCCCACATAGCTTCAATACAACATTTTTAATTTTCATTTAAGTTTTTAAACGTTTTTCATTCAATATTTGTATTTTATTTTAGCTTTATTTAAATTAACAAAAGCGATAACTAAATTGCTACAATTTTTAAACCTATTGTAATCGTGACCATTGAATATGTGACCTCAGTTAGGGTGGATTGGACATGGTAAGTGTGACAAGGCAACATACAGTATTACATAATATGGTGGGTTTTTTTGAGTAAGCTTTTGTTGTATTTTCTAGGAGTCCGGCTGCCTTGCATCCAGCTCATCTTCCTGTAGGTCATTATGAGGTTACTAAATTATTCATTTTAACCTCTCTGTCACTTTGCCCTTAACAGCTGGATGTGCTGGAATATATTCATGACAATGAGTACGTCCATGCTGACATTAAGGCTGCCAATCTCTTATTGGGACACAGAGATCCAAGCAAGGTGAGTTTGTATGCACATTACCAGAATCAATATGGGATATCTTGAATGATTGGTTATCTTTTTGGGTCACACTTAATATTAGGTGTCTTTGCACTGATTTGTTGACGTAAGTATATAGTAGTTAATTTAATTACTGTTCATGTACTAGGGCTGTCAAAATATTTAAAAAATGCTTTCAATTGCTTATCGTGAAATTAAGCGTACATTATTTATCTTGTTTAAAGCGTTTACTTTGTCACCATTTGCTATATCCAGCAAAGTAAACTATTAGATTAAAGGGTGATTCTCAAAAAACTATTTTCTGCAAGCCTTTTATCTGCATTATATAGCCCTACCATATGTACACAATACGTGCATGCATTGTGTCAAATGATTGTTTGTACATAGTAGGTAAAGACATCTAATATAAAGTGGGACCTCGTTTTGTGTACTCAAAGGTGGCACATAATTGAATAAGAATGTTTGTGTTATTTTCATTGATCGTCTACTAAGATGGCCAGCCAGCACTGATGACATTTGGAACTTAAGTGTAATAGAGTATAATCAATTAAAGTCTCAGTCTGCTGTCATAACTTGACCCCATTTCCCTCTGCTTTGCTCTAAAATACCATATACAGTAGGAGAGATTCAGTTTGAAAGAAAATGTCTTTGGGATGATTTATGCTGACTTTATCTTTTGCAGGTGTACTTGGCTGACTATGGACTGTCATACAGATACTGTCCTAATGGAGAGCATAAAGAGTACAAAGAGAACCCCAAGAAAGGACACAATGGCACTATTGAGTATACAAGCATTGATGCTCACAAAGGAGTAGGTAATGTGAAATCTGTCATTTATTTAATCTTTTTAAACCACGCTGAGGTATCACCGAGATAGAAACATATTCCATTATGCACAAATGTGTTTCCTGTGTTTCCCAGTTAAAGTCAACATAAATTGCCATTTGCAACCCATGTTACTTTCATAATTTGAACTATTTGCATGTATATAAGTGAAACTGAATATTCAGTGAGAAAAAAAAGGATAGTTTACATAGGGATAGTTTACGTTTCATATTAACGTTAAAGTAAGAGGTTCACCAAAAAGTATGAATTCACTATCCAGTTTAGTCGCCTTATAATGGGGTCTGTTTATGTGGCTGGGACTTGTCTGTATCATGTCCTTAACTTTGGGTCACACTATTGGAAACACATTAACTCGTAAATTGTGTACAGTCCTTTTTATTGGATATTGATTGTTCTATCCATGCTTACTTGGGCAGACTTAATTCAAGAAATCCATAATTAGTCAAAGTCATAACCTGCATCTTGTATGCATTTACTATTAATTAAAGCTTTGATGTTTTGTTGAACTGGGACTCAAAGCCAATATCTCTGCCTGTGTTGGCCATAGGATATTACAGGAGTTCAATACTGAATACACTGTGGTAAAGCTTGCTAATAGCCATGTTTCTGTTCATTTTTAAAGCACATGGAGAAAAGACAAGATATCCAGTCAGCAGAAATTTTTCTGATTTTTTAAAAAGTTTATTTATTTATTTATTAAATAAGTTTAACACGATAATATTTTAAACGCATACATTTATTTTATTGTTGAATTTAATTTGTTTAATTGAACTTGTTAATATTTTATTTTTGGAAATTACATGTTTTTTAAATAATATCATGACTATTTTTCTGACTTTATATAAATAGGGCTGCATACATCAAAATATAAAGCTGCATTTATCTTTTTTATGACTTTTAAGGGGATTCTCACATTTGGAGGTTCATGGCATAACAAAGTTTGAAAACAACTGGCATGACAAACCAGAGGTTTTTACTGTATGTGGATTGAAACCTCCAAATTTTTCTTTAACAGTATGGTGATTTCATAGCATTGGGATGGATTTATATTTGGAGGATGAATATGTGGGAATGCACGTGTGTATTTCTATTTAGATATAAAAGGGGAAAAAGTGCATGAATCTCTGTAGCTCATAACGTGGACCCTGTAAAACACATTGTCTGATACATCAGAAAGTAAATCATGCTCAGGTTCAGACCAAGGTCTGGCTGCTTTTAGTCCATGTTCTTACCTGAAACAATTTGTTAACGTTTCATGTACAGGATTCTACATATGGTCCTGATTCCGTCTTTCTGCTCTGTAAATGTATGGCCAGTTGTACTTTGTAAATCACACTGCATATGGCAAGTGATATAACATTTGAGTTTATAAAAACACCTAACCACTGACACACCAACTTGAGAGTTCAATGTCTTGATCCACTCCCAAAGCTAAACTCAAAGCAACGAGGCCGTAAATTTGACAACCCTTGTTTGAGCCGCTATTAAACATTCCGCAGCCGAGCCGACATCACTGCACTAGACGTCTTGACGGAGGACACTGACAGCTGTTGTGTAGGTCATTAGCACTGACTGCCCTGTAGATGAATGGAGATTGCAGAGTGTTTCTTTTCTTTTGGCCCCTGGCACCCCATGTAGATGTTGATTTGTAACCATGGTGAGAAGTGCAGAGACGGGCACTTCGTGTCCCACTGAAGCCTTTGCTAAAGGCCTAATTATCACCTGTAGGGTTGAATTGAGCTGGCTGAAATTCAGGAGGTTCAAGAGTTTGACATGGCGCTTTGGATAATCACAATAACAATAGGCCATAATTATGAACAACAGCTTCTATCTGATGGAAGGTGTTGTGCTCTGCCTGGAATGCATCGTTCTTGTGGATCGGCCTTTGTATAAGTGAATCGGTGTCAGGACTAGAGCAGGCAGCCCACCCCTTCTGCTCCATATTACAGAGTCGTACTAAATGTTTACAGAGATGGTCTTATTTTGTGCACTTTGGTCCCTAATCATAGTACCCTTTTTACATGGCACTTAAGAGGCATTTTTTTCCAAGGTCACCTGTAAGGGATGTTAAAATCTTTTCTATTAAATTGTGTGTTTGCTAAATTAGTTTGGTCAAGGTTGAAGAAAAATAAAGAAAACCTATATACGTGGCCTAATGGTGTTGCTGGCTAGCGGGCTGGGAGGCTGACTCTGTAATAGGCATGGCAGGATCAATGATGGTCATGGATTTAGGCAGAGATTTTCCCTTTTGATGAATGCAGTCAATAGGTAATTTCTCAGGAGATGGACTGCAGTTACAGTATTGAGTTAATACACTCTCTAGGCACGAACAAATGATGCGCCTTAATTTACCCTTATTGATGAAGTTGAAGCTTTTCATGAAGGGACAGGCTTAACAGGAGGTTCACTCCCATATATGAACGAAACTGACAAAACCATCCCATTCATATTTAAATGTAGCAAACCGTAATTTATTGAGGGTCCTTAGTTTTAAGTCAACTCGGAATTGGTTTAATAGTGTCTGTTTGGTTGGCATAAGACTAATCAGTTGGTTGAAGCGAGGCCGTTTCACACAGAAACTAGACTGGGATTTATTCCTATTGAGTTTATTCAAGTGTGAAAACTCTCTTGGGTTATTTTGAAGACTGAAACCCCTTGTACTTATTCCAAAAGTATTAAACTCTTCTGCTCCGAAAGGTTAATAACAGTTGCATCGAGTTTTTATTTTATTTTTTAAACATCTTTTATTGTTTTGTTCTCATGGGCTGCACGCAAAACAAACATGCACACTGTGACCAGTGTAGTCTGACTTTTGTGAGCTGCTTCATTTTAGTGATTCCCGCAACCAATGACTCTCATGAGCCTTTTCTTTTTAGTGGATCAAAAAGATACAGAATGCATTGTGTAGCCCACTATCCCTTTGAAAGCTTCAATTTCCATTGTTGGTGTTTTGAGTCCTTCCTTGTAATGGATAGTTCAAGAAGATGAGTTACTGATTTGAATCAATCTTAAAACACTGCCATGTATTAGATATGTAAAAACTACGTACAAAACTTTTAATATTGGAATCAAATTTAATCAAATAAAAAAATTGAATCAAATAAAGAGCTTGTGAAACAGAATCAAACTGATTTGGGAAATTGTATCGATTCCTATCCCAGGGTAGAGGTAGAGTCTTTATTGGGATATTAAAGAAATGTAAGAATAATAAAAGACGAAGTGGCCTTGTAAGAGGTTTTTAGAATGCTAAAGTCATTTACACTAGATGGCAGTTTTGTAATGTGTTACGACCGAGGTGGAGGCGGTCTAAGGAGCACATACAAACACTCTCAGACTCTTCTCTTAAGGCCAGCCGAGACCCCACGGAATCCAGAAACATGTGGAAACTATTTGGGCCCAGACATTTATTTCTTTGTTTTACTGCTTGGCTCTCTGTCGGAGAGAGTGTCGGGCTGGGCCACAGGCTGTCTGGATCATGTCAGAGGCCGTCAGGATCAGGTTCCTGGACGAGTCGCCAGACCAGACAAAGAAGGAGGGAGTGTGAGAGAGATGTGAGGAGCGCTGGTGGGAGGAAACTGACCTATTCTTTCAACTCTCAGCCCCTCTAAGAAAAGCCCTGTTAGCCTATGAGGCAGGCCAGGGCACCAGCTGAGAAAACAAAATACACCTCTCCATCACCCCTCCTCCTTCGCCTTTTTTATAGGGGCATATTTCAGCAGCCAATGGACGGGTCATTCAATCAAAGAGTTTTAACTCTCTTCTCAAGCAACACTTAACTTCTTTTCCTTATCTTCGCTTTCTCTAACAGCCCCATCCAGACGAGGAGACTTGGAGGTGTTGGGCTACTGCTTGCTTCACTGGCAGTGTGGAACTCTTCCCTGGCTCTCATCTCTTAGGAACCCAGCTGAGGTCCAGGAGGCCAAGGCCAAGTACGTTCCCCTTTCCACCATAGGTCTAATTATGTACAGTGGCTGCTGATCAGAGGCTTTCTGTGCTTATTCAGCCTGAATTATTCACTCAACTGCTTTATTAAAGCCTTAAAACTAAAAAGGTGTATAAGGCCACATATTTTCTTTCTTGTCTGGAAATTTAAGCAGTGGGGCACACGCTTCAAAAGGATCTGCGGATCATTAGAAGAGAGAATGAAGTTCTTCGGAGTGAAATTTGAAACGTATATTGTGTGATTCTATGAGTCGAAAAGCAAAGAGGTGTTTTCAGATGCATTTTTGCAACAGGACCTCTGTTTAACCTTCCCCATTATCATCTCTTGACCACAGGCTGATGTCCAACCTGCCAGATTCTGTCCTGAACATGTCCATGTCCGGCTCCAGCACGGGTAGGTGCACGTGAGTGTGCAAGCTATTCGCTTTGATGAACAAGGTATGGGGCAGGGACTTAGATTCCTCACCATCCCCACAAGCACAATCTCCTTGCCTCGCCTTCATCAACGGATTCTAGTGTCCCTGCAGTATCTTTCCCTCCTCCACAGGGTGCGAGGGCACGTGCGTCTTCTGAAAAGGGGCTTTGTGATCTATGATTATGATGAGGCCTTATTCTCCCAACCTTGAGAGGCTGGCTACAGCTGGACCAGAAAGATAAGACCTCTAACATGCATCAAGGCTGCGCTTGTGGTATACATTCAGCTAGGCTGCCACAAAGAGAACGCGCACTGGCTTAACACTGCATCCAGCATATTTATTACAGTGAAGAATGAAAGGTGCCAATATTAGACACACATTTGTGTTCTTGTATGAACGGAGAGGCCCCTCTACATTGTGCTCCTGCCACCGTCCATTTGTTAGGAAGATGTGGTTTTTGTTTCCTTGGGAATGAAAATGAAGTCTGCAAACGCAGGTTGTCACTTGGCCGGACATTTGCGAGTGTGTTCAGTAAGCGTCTAGGTCAACAGCAGGATGCATCAACATAAAACATGCAGACCATCTCAGTTGGTGTTTATCTGCAAATTATGCAAAGACTCAACCGCGGTCAACCTCCACAGTGTAGTTTCCAAAAAAGGACACATTTGGGATGCTCTACATCAAGGATATTTAATAGGCTCTATGCACAACTTACTTCCGCATTCTGTTTGAACAGGTCTCATCGCTTCCGGTCCAGGTCTTTTGTATGTGCTTCATGAATTTTTTGCGGTTTTACTCAAGATAACCTAAAAGGAGCGAGCAAAGATTAGCATAACCAATGTCCCTCACATATGCAGATTGATATTTAAACGTTTTTATATTTTTTCTTCTTCACAGTAACGTTTAGATATTTAAATGGAATAAAACGGCAATAACAAAGTGAACTAGGTAGGTTAGCTGATTACCTTAAAAATCCATAGATATCGTAGTCACTTCTTATGGCCGTTAACACTTTCTATGACAAGCGGATGCGATGAGACCTGTTTTCCGGTTTGGTCACGTGACGCTCCCCATAAAGCCTATTAAAGTTCCAAGAGGTGCGGTCTCTAGATTTCCTTCCCACTGGACAATATTTGTTTGGAATGGTCATAAATTTCCATCTGGGTGGCAGAAGTACTTTGTAAAACATAAAAAAAAATAAAAAAAAATTCCCAAACAGTCAAAATAGTCATCATATATGAGTATATTGGGATTTCAGAGCCAAAACAGTGGTGTCTGAGAATTTTTCACAGAAAAACAAATTCATCAGTTGAGCCCAATTGGATATGATTATTAAAGGCCAAGATCAGCTTTTTTCAGGCTATTATTATTTTGTATATTTAGATCCCTATGTATGGCAGAATATCATGTGGCACAAAAGATACTGCATGGGGATTCAGGGTTTTCCTATTTTTACATTTTTCTTAAAATAAGTGTCTACTGAAAACAAACAAACAAACAAACAAACAAACAATGTACATAATAATCAAAACGCCCCATCATCACTAGCAGAAAACAAAATTAACTAGTAATACAATCCCAACTTTGTCACACAAAACAATTAAAATAAAGAGTAAATTACACAAATAACCCCAAAATCATATTACATAAAACTCAAATATACTCCAAACCAAAAATGGAAACTTAAACTTCTGAACTCCAACACCATTGCAAACTTAAAGGACAACTACGGCGCAAAATTAAGTTTTGGTCTAATTACACATTGGTACATAGTCAACCATTCTCTGAGATTTGTTTTCATGAGTATCGAATGTAAAGAGTTTCATCTCTAAAAACGTTTTAGCTTATAACGCTAGTATATGGGGCATAGAGTAATGAAAAGTAAAAATCACTAGGCTCAAAATAGCCCAACACGAACACTGTAGCATAATCAGGGTCCCTACATGCAAACCGAAGCATTGAGAACGGTGTAAGTGTACAGTCCGTTTAATAAGAAGATATTTTTGAAAGACAGTCCACTTTGCGAAAACAGACATGAGCCAACTTTGGAAAACAGTCTCGAGCAGTCGAACCACAAACGCCGAGCCAAGTTCTGGCTCGTTCACATCTCACCAGCGCACTTGGCTTGAAGTTTGCCCCTGGCAACCGAAAGCGTCTCTTACCATCATGGTGACTCCTCACTCTCAATAGTCCAACCAAAGAATTAACATTCTGTCATAATTTACTCACCGTTATGTCATTCGAAACTTGTACTGCACATGCTTCTTTCTTCTGTGGAGTACAAAAGAGAATATTGAATTGATTTTGAAGAAGTTTCAGCTGGTTTTGTCCATATTGTGAAAGTCAAAAACATTAAGATGGTTTGGAATTAATTCATACAAATGGTATAGTCCAAGTCAATCGTTATGACATTTGGTCATGTGACATGCGAGAATTAATGAGGTTTGACTTTATTTGATGTTTGAGGTTTGTGTGTGTATCAATGTTTTGATATGATTTGAAAGTGAATAAAGGCTTAAATTGTGACCGTTTTTTTCAAAAATTGTTCGTGTTGCGCATTGGAAGAATTACAGTCCACCAACCAATTGAGTTGTATGGATTCATTTCATGATACTTGAAAGTTTTGGACCCCATTAACTTTCATTGTTCGAACTGAATTTCGGTGAACTATACCTTTAAGTTTAGCATATTCAGATGTCTTTCTTTCTGACCCCTTGCAGAAATAGCCAGGTTCCTGTCCAGCGTGAAAAACCTTGGCTACAATGAAAAGCCAGACTACCAGGCCTTCAGAAAGATTCTGTCAGCGGCCGGGCCACTGGGCCCATTGGACTTCTCCAGGCCAAGAGTGTTCGAGATGGCCAGGCCAACCACACAAAGGGTGAGTGTGCGATGCTTTGGCACAGCAGCCCGGTAGTCTTAATAGAGACCATATGAGCTGGGGCTGGAGCATTCAGAGCAGCCTGTGGGCTGCGGCAGATTTATCTGTCTGGGAGAGAGAAGGAGATGCTCAGGTTTGGGAACCCTCTTCTGACCCTTTCCCAGCTACACTGACTCCCACTCCTGCTCAGAGCCGTCTGACTGGCCTATTGGCGGCGTTGGAGTTAGACTGAAGTGATGTGGATGCAAAAAAAAAAGAAAAAGAGATTTACACAGTGGTGACAGACTCAGAGTTACCGAAGGTTCTTAGCCTGGGGCCACAGCTCAATGCAGTGTCAAAACCATCCAAGAGAGCTTTTTAATTAAAGCGCTCTTATTTATTGCAATCACATGGACACTTATATTTTAACGTCGTTATGCACATTCAGAATCAAACTGCGTAAAATACACCACACTGCATTCCTGCACTCTATTACGCTGGCGAGAGACAAGAAGGGCACTTTTCCTCTTTAAATGGAATGAGCCGGTGAATCTTGACCGTGGTGTCGTAGGTTAACCTTTGGTGACCTTGCCAAAAGGCTTATTGGCTCTCAAGAGGTCTGGAGTGGAGAGACCTTAATTTCTCTGGAATCACTTCACAGTTGATCACTGCCAACTTGAACCGCTGAACTTTACGAACACCCGAGCAACCCAATTTGGGGCTGTTGAATACACACATTTTGCAGAGGCCAAAAGATCAGCAGTTAGAATTGCCTCTCATTTTTATGTGGAGCTGTCCAGCAATTTGATCTGTGGTTCAATAGAGAAGGCTCAATGGAAGAAGGGTTGGTAAATACCCTCAGTGCTTAGGGTGTCAGTTATTCTCCGTGTGTCTCTGATATTGAAACCACTCTGCATAATGTTGACCCCCTGCAGAAAAACATCTCAGTTCTACAGTTTTAGATTGACCTTAGCATTTTCAAGTGTTTTACAAATAAAGCATGAATCATACAAATGATGATTTAAATAATGTAAGATATGTGCACATTAATGAACTAGACAATAGTGTAAAAATGTTTGAAGCACAGCGCAAACAGAAATTACTTTCAAACCAAGTGGCTTTCCGTTGATCAAGGGCAAATTGCCTTTACCAATTTGAACCCGATGCGAAATCTGCATTTGGAAATGTTTTGCCCTTTCGCAGATTTCCAGATCACCTTACAGGATTTTGCTCATGAAAATTTGGTGAACAGCTGTAAAGTGGTAAATGTGAACGCACCTTTACTTGTGTACTAGAAATAATGGCAAATAGTGACATTGTGGGAAATTAAGTGTTGTTCCACCCTGGTCCATAAAATGAAAGCTAACCAATTATGGTGAAATATATAAATGTAATAGGATACAATTCAAGTTTCGGTGTTGGGCAACATCTTGTCATTCATTGGTTCCCCCTGACTCAGCTGTAAGAGCTTCCTTGGTGCACTTGACTAGTGTTTAACCCAAGAATGTGTTTCCCTGAGATGAATATTAGGTCATAGTTCTGTTGAGGAAGTCTACAGGACAATGTGTGTTGATGTTGGGGCTGCCAATGCAGTGTAGCGAAATTGATCGTTCCTTTTGTGTGAACATTGGTGTTCTTTTTTGATGAGCAGGAAATGGTTGCATTGAAATTTATATAGATGTTTTACATGTATGGAGAGTTCTTACAAAGCAGTGTGCAGAGTCTTTTTCTTCTGACCTTGGCCTCCCTACCTTTAGCACACATGGAAAGCATCACTGTCAACAGCAAGGGCATTAAGATTTGAATCCCCTTTTCTTTGTAGTTGGATTTTTCTCTGTGGTTCTGTTCATCTCCTTCTAGTCGATGTAGTTTCAGTTCCTTTGAATAAAAGCTAAAACAACACCATCAATGTCCCCCTCGTGTCTCAGCTCTCCTGAAACCACGTCAGGCACCGTGAGGCCAGCAGCTCCTCGTGTCACTCCAACACTCCTGGAGTTTATTTTGCCTACAGCTGACCTCGCTGGTGATCTGTGGCCAAATTTAGTTTGGACAGTTGCCACCTTAGGGAGAGCAGTAGATGTCATTAATCAGGGCAGGTCCTCTCCTCTCAGGATCCAGGTCAGGGAGGGAGCATTATTGCTCTTTTGACTCTCTCGCGAACGCTCAGAGAAAGCAAGTAAATTCCCGTCATCTAATTTAACTTAACCTCCCACAGGCTGCAAGCCAACCCAAGACTACCGACAAAAAAACAGCCAGATCAAAGCATGTGGTGTCAGCAGAGGAAGATGATGAGGAAGAGTTGGGTGGGTCCACACCAAACGAAGTCCGGAGCAAGACCAAACGAGCGACACACAAGCAGGTATAATTCAAAAAACAACAACGGAATATTGGTTCTTGTCGGCTAGATGACGTGGGGTGCATTTTTGTAAAGGTTTGGTCAATTTTGTTTTACTGAAAAATAGATTATTTTACTATAAATTCTATTATTTTACTTTTAAATATTATTTCTGACAAAAAATATACATCTTTACTGTCTAAAAGCTAAATCACATAAATTAAAACACAAAAATAACAAATAAAATTGGGGGATTTTTCTGTTTATACATTGTGAAACACACTGTGAAAATGACTGCATTTTTTGTAAAATAGTTTTAAAACACCAGCACTTTTCATTTCTCTTTGATAAATAGAAAGTTCAAAAGAACAATATTTATTTGAAATAAGAACATTTTGTAACATTATAAATGTCATTCCTTTCACTTTTACTGACCCCAAACTTTTGAACGACAGTATAGTTGCCATCTATTAGGAAGATGGTTTCTAACAAAGCTATCATCTTATTTTTAAGTCATATAGTGTTATCATTCAGTGCTTTAATACACTCATTTAAAATATTTGTTGGTGTCATCTTTACAGAGACCAAACAAAAGTGACATGGCTGCTAAAAGAAGTGCTAGGCAAAGGTCTATGCCTAAGGACAGTGATGAGGACCTCAGTGATGAAGACGAGCCCGTCCCTCCACGAGTTCATCCTAGAACAAGAGCAGGAGCACGACACAGACAGGAACAAGAACAAGTAAAACCAACAGTAGAGGACAGGCCAAATGACAAATAGACCACAGTCAATTATTCACTTATTCAAATTGATCAAATTTTAAAAAAAAACATCAAAAAGTCAAAGGAAATACAAAAATGCTTTGCAATATTTATTGTTTGATACAAACGTGTATAACCAGATTTAATATCAGCCCTCTCCTTTATGGTTCTTATAATGTGAAAATATCAAATTTGCTCCAACAACACAGGAAAAGAGGAATGCGGATGTTTACAAGGGAAAGACCTGGTTGACCATGAGGGGGAAAGAAAACCGTCACTATAAGAACCAGCAAAAACATACTCGAAAACTAAATGATGACTATGCAGTCCAATGGGAGGACACTGATGATGATGATGGAGACCAGTGGGGAAGTGATGTCTGTGGATTGGAAGATGAATGGGCTCGGTACCATCACAGAGATGGCTTTGGAAAGTCAACTAGATGCCAGAGAATGTGTATCTTCCTTCTTGTTACGATATTGACTGCTGTTGGTTGTTGGTATTATCCTTACTGGAGACGTAACGCCATATGACCACTCTGAATGAACAGACTGTTGTTAAGTGTTTCCAGTGACCGTTTTCACTGTGATGGGCTGAAAGAATATATATGAATGAATTTATAAATTGGCATGTTTTTTAGCACTAGAAATGTAACAATATTTTAATTGATATTGAATTGTGAACTTTAATAAAGTTATTTTCTTTGCTGTATTTGTGTGATAGAGTTACCTTGCTGCAGTAAGGACATTCTCCAAACACAATATTGAAGCTTTGGCGACTGGTGGGCAGACCTCTCAGCCACTGTGAAGACAAATATATCAATAAAATATTTAAATACCATACAAACACTAACAAATTGCACATTTTTAGGAAGTTATTTTGTGATTGAAATACTGTTAAACTGATTTGCTTACCTCATAAAGACACACTTGATGGAAAGGCTGGCCACAGCGCGGATCATTGCAGACCTGATCTGGAATATCCGACTCAAGTCGATAAGAGTAGCAGATGCCGCATTCAACACTGAAACTCTTGAGTACACAACCACAAAATTATATGAGCTTTCAGTAAAGTAAAAAAATGAAGTCTTAGTTCTCCCAGCAATAACATTTTTAGTCATTTACACACATTTGTGTTGTTTTGACCCTGAAGGATTTTTTAAAATTTTTCTTTGGAGCACAAAAGGAGAAATTTCTAGACTACAAATCCACTGGTTATTCTTATATGCAATTGCAATGAATGGGGATAGATGCTTTCCCCTCTAATAAGCAGCGTCTGTTAGCTACATTTAAATAAAAGTAGGTAATTTAAGTAAAGCAGCAATAAATAAGAAGCATTAGATTGAAATTAAATCCAACCATCCCATGTCAACTCATTGACTCGGGGATACCGTGACTGGTTCACTGATCATGTGAATTTGTGATTGAATCACTTAAGATTGAATCAGTTTTTGTGAATTGGATCAACCAAATCAAAGAAAATATCTGACACACACACAAAACAATATTTTTCATCATTCAGGACTACATTTCTCATAAATGTACGAATTAATAAAATTGTTGTCCATTCCAGCAATCTGACCAGCACTGTACATTTATCTAAATGTCCACTGAAGTAACTCAGAAAGTCATACAGGTTTGGAATCACATGAAAAGTGAGTACATTTTTTAGTTAATGATTACGGAATTATAAAAACAAATGAAAAGCATCACTTTTTGTATTTTGTATCCCTGAGTCTGATCTAAAATTCTGTATTTGAGATTCACTCTGCCTGCTGGTGCACGACAGCTCAAATTTGTTTCCACAGGGTGGACTCATCAACCCTATATGTGCTTGACCCTCACTTCACACAATCCTCAGACACCTCAGCCAGGCTACAGAATCTTTACACGTCCCCCCACCCCCCTTGCTTCTGCTCCACTGTCCGTGTTTGCATATTGCTGTTCAGATAATTAGTTGTTTTTTTCTCCTTTTTTTTTTCTTCCCTGAGCCATCCATTAAAAGGATGGAAGATAAAAATTTCAACATCTGGTCAAGTAAACTTTTCTCGCTTCAGAATGTTAATGATGGTCAAGCATTAATCTGCGGTACAGACTGCGAATAAACACTGCGGCCTTTCAACCTGCGAGCTGAAAGAGAGAAAGCATAAAAAAATGCACATGGAAAAAAGATAAATGGCGGAGCTATGATTAAACAGCTCTTGATATTGCCGAAGATTCTGCCACCTTTGTTATTGTAATGATCTTATCTGTAAACAACCCAATTAAAGGAAATCCGTACCCACCTCTCCCGATGATAAAAACGAAGAGAAAAGGAATTGGGGAAAAAAAAGAACACTGCAAGCTTTAAATGTGATGGTGCTGTGGAACTAATTGTAAGTGGCAGTGTATGAGACGAAAATATGCAACGTACAGATTTTTCGTGGGTGGTAGGCGATGGAAATTCTATCTCCAACACATCCTTCATATTCTGTAGGACACTGCAGTCAGGGTTCCTATGAGGAGAGGAGGAAATCAGGCCTTCATGCACTAATTAAACACATACAGTCAAGTCATGATGGTATAATGAATACAGTTCAGTGATTACTGCCCAAAAAATCCAGGATATCACTTTAAGAATCAACGTTCTGGGCCAAAACATTCTCAGCACGGGGTTTCAAATTCATTTTATGCTGTACTACATACGTACATCAACTGAAAACCGTCCGCGGTGTGCACAAGAAATAGCAAATTTGCTTCGAAATATGCAACATCAACTTTGATTTCTCATTAATCATTTTCAACCTCTTTGGGAAAAAAAAATGAATGGAAAATAAGTTTACTTACCATAAATGCATATTGGCATTCAATTTATTCCGTAAAGGAGTAACAACTGAAAAACATAAGCCAGACTTGTGTTAACAAATGCCAAAAGTATAGGTGCCTTAGTATTAGGTTGATTTAAAATCTAACAAAGTATTTATATAATTTTAGTAGTATCCCACAAATCGGTTCGATTTTTTAAAATGTTATGCTCACAAAGGCTGCATTTATTTTATCTTCAGTGTCACACGATCCTTCAGAACCATCAAACAATTTTTTTCAGGATTCTTTGAATAGAAAGTTCAAAAGAACAGCATTTATTTGAAGAGAGAGAGAGAGAGAGAGAGAGAGAGAGAGAGAGAGAAATCAAACCTTTTTTTTTTTAAAGTCTGGTCAAGTTCCTTTATTTATACCCCTAGGTAAATTAAGTTCCAGAGAACAAGTTTAAGCTATTTCTCAGACATTTAAACGATAACACCATGCAAACACGACAAGACGCTAAAATCACACAAACTTTTCACTGCCAGTCGCTGGTTGCGCATTGGTACAGTATTGGTGTGTTGATGACCCTACAGTAAGCTGTTATCTGTTCTGTCACATCTTCAATTATTCATTATCAAAACCTACACACTTATTTATGTTTTTGTATTAGCAATACACACTGGACTTCATAATGTTTGCGAAGCACTGGGGGACAAAAACGCCATCAACATAAATCATATCAATCAATCTGCATGGCAAAAACAAGCCCGAGGGAGAGTTGTATATGAAGGCAAGAACTGCGCTCACCCCCCCAATGTAGCGGAGCAGTTTCAATTAACTCCACCTCATCTCTCATTCAGCGTTCCTCACCTGATCGCAGAACGCTGACAGACAATGCACGGTCGCGTCATTTCTTACCTCTAATCTCTATTCTCTCGTAGAAATGCCACAGCAGCGCGGGCGAAAGAACAGGACATTTCCTACTGTGACAAACAGTCTGACAGAAAGGGAAATATTCAAATAATTCAAATAAAACGTGCTCATCATGGCTGTTCCACCCGAGAGATCAATCTGGGAGGGACGTGATAGCCGCACTCCCTGTTTGTCATTTGTAAATGCAAAAAGCAATATTTCTGTCTGACCCCGCGCTCGGAGGGTCCGCGACTGCCACCGTCTTGACTATTGAAGTGTGGATTTAATATCAATGAATAACATTGCTAGGCAACCGACAATGTTCTCTGTGTGCCATTGTCAGCCAAGCATGACCTTGGATTTAAAGAAACAATCACGGCGGCTTAAATAGTGCAAACTGACCTCCATTCCAGCAGCATCTCACTCGAAATCTAAAAGCACATTGCGCCGCAAACATATTGCGGGCTGTCAGCTCAGCCGCTCCAGCTGTAGCGGTCCTGTCTAAATGCAGTAAAGCATTTACAGCATGTGCACTTATGTACGGAGGTAATTGAAAAACAAGAGCAGGAGAGGGAGGCACGAGTTCCTCACACACGAGCTGCCTCTCGCATGCAGGAAACCGTAAATAAAAGCTGTATGGAGATAAACAGAGAGATTTGCAGATATGAAAACTGCCTACCGTGCTCAGCCCCCAGCAAACAGCACTCCGGCAGCATTTTGGGGTGTCTGGGGTCAATTTGTACCTTTATTGAGACATTGTTTCCTGGGGAAGAACAGCAATATGGCAGCTTAATATCACGGGAAATCATTGTTGATGGGCATAGTTGGATGGATGGCAGGAAAATGTGGTGATCTGCAAATAATGAGATTCAAATGTAGCAATACGAATGTAATGTTACCGATGGCGATCCTTCTCATGGAGTCTGCTTTTGTGGGTTTTTCTGGTTCCAACACCCACGTCTGCTCATCTATCTCATCCAGAACCGACCAGAACTCGGACAGGGCCTCAACGTTTATCAGGAACTGACTGTGGACAACGGCCAAGGTGCTCTGGGTGTAGAGGAAAGGTCAATAAATTAGTTTCAAATGTATTTTTTCCTACAGGAGAGTTGGTTTTTGGCTTCATTTAAAGGGACAGTTCCAACAAAACTCTGTCATCGTGGAATAACATATTTTTTGTTTAGGCTTTGCAAGTTTACCGTTAAATTGTGGTCCCATTAGAATGTTGGTGAACATTTACAGGCAAAAAAGGTCCATTGTCTATTGCCAATAGTAAACCAAGCATGATGGAATTCGTGTATGGAAAACTTTCACCTTCATGCGAATCTTGAGATCTGAAATTACTTAAGCTCCGTCGCGAAAATTCGCCAAACAATGGTTAATTTGATCACACCTTTAATCAATTAATCTGCTAGCTAAATCTGTACCATATGAAAATATTCAAATGATTCGTCGCTGCACTTTTTGTGCTTATTAAATATTTTTGTTTGATCAGGAATTATGGAAAAATGGCTACTCACTGACGTCCTAGGCAGACTAAACCAAAATGTTGACCAGTGTAAACCAAAATTGCAACCAAACTTGATAGCCAATGATGCATTTTCATTGTATGGAAAGGCCAATGATGCATTTTCATTGTATGAAAAAAAAAAAAAAAAAAAACAGTTCTGATGTTTTGCACTACAGGGAAGAAAAAAAGAACGACATAAGGGTGGGTAGGTAACAGAATTTCCAGTTTAAAGTGGCAATGAAATGGAGGTAGTGACAAATCTTTTCCTTAGTATTGCGACATCCATCCGAGTGTAATGTCTTATGAAAGAAGAAAAAAAGAAGTAGGCCAGGGACTTAGTTCTAGCTTGCAATCTAGGTTTAAGTAGACTAAATGATTGGAGAACTCCAGCATACTTCACCAGAGTGAAGTCTGTCATTTCACTGAATTTTTTATTAGAAAATAGAATAAGATAAATTAAAAAAAATAAACAGGCATGGATTATTTGTTAACAAAATCAATATCTTGCATTTAGAAAATAGATGATAGAACATGCATTTAGAAAATATATAATAGATTTCATTAAATGCCCACTTAAATCAAATGATCTTAAGTAGGTGTAATTGCATTGACCAAATTTAGACATGTGCATGTTATAGTAAAATCCACTAAAATTCAAGACATGGTGCCTCTCAGTCAGCGGTTGTACTCTCAGAACTGCCTAGATGCTAGAAATAGTATCCTTTTAAATTCTCGTGCAACTCTTGATATGCAGGAACAACAATGTTTTTTTTTTCTCTCTCTCTCTCTTTTTTTTTCTGACATTGGCTGAGCTGTCTTTAATAACTCCTGAACACTTCTGCATATGGAAGATGTTGATACTGTCCACATGTCTGGTTTCATATCACTGCTTTATACAAACTCTTCAGCCCTCCGCCATCAACACTCGGGGAGGAAAAAGGAAAAAAAGAAAAGAAAGATTCCCACTGAAGTCTTGCCAAGTCTTCATCAACGACCTGTCAACAAACCATTGATTAAAGCACCAACCAAGAACAAATCAAATATAAAAAGTGACTGAACAGGAAAAGACCAAAACTCATACATCAGCAAACAAGAGAAATTCAGCGATGGCGTTTGATCACCGAGAACCACAGACGACCCATCTACGGTTCGGCATAGCGGCTTCCTCTAATTCTAACATATACAAACACAGTAGGGCTCTATTTCCTTTAGAGCTGTCCAGTGGTAAGGCAGAGCTAATGGTTTGAGTATGACTGCTCATAAATCACAGCTGATGATTGACAGCTGATGGAGTTTGGCCCCGTTTCACTCCACGCTGTCAATGTGAGGACGTACAGGTCGCCCACGCGCTCTGACCTCTGACGTCAGACCCACACTCCTCGCTTTCCACTGAGCTGCCAACTCAAGGTCTTAATCTCAGCCCAGAATCAGAACGCTTTAGTCTGGACACCAGATCCTCTTTGCTTTTTTTTATTGCTGTTTAAGATGAATAGGCTTATTTAGTGTGAAAGAGATGACAGCAGCTGAATTGAAATTTACGTCATCAAAACTTTCAAACATTCCAAATGATGCAATGAAGTTTGCAAACATCGCTGAAGGTTTACATCCCAATTTAAATAATGGAAAAGATCATTAAATTATTGCAGAAAATTAAAAAAAAAAATGTCAAAGTTATCTTAAAATATAAATTAACTATGCAATAATATACATTTTTAATTCATTAAAAACACCAAAAATAAAAGATTAATTAAGAAAAATTGTAATAATTATCACACTGATGGTTTTAACAATAAGAAATATATATATATATATATATATATATAAACTAAATCCATCCTTTATTTTAAAGGCTAGAATAAATATAATAAGATAAAAAATGTGTATATATATATATATATATATATATATATATATCTTTTATTTTTATTTTATTTAAACAAAGCATTTTTTCTCATTTTTATAGAGGCAAAATCATATTTGGGGGCCATAGGCATCAGAAACTTTGAAAACTCTTGCTAGTCAGTGAAAAAAGCTTCAGCGTAATATAAAGATAATGTAAACATTATAAAAAAGCTGATTAACCTGCTCCACCCCGAGAAATAAAGATTACATCTACAAAAAAAACAAAAAAAAAAAAAGTCTACATGTTCACAGACAGTGTATTATTAGTCAACTGTGTACTTTTGTGGTGATCCGAGAGAAAACTGGATTGATTTTAGATTGTGAGATGTTAAATTGCATATGTCAACAATAATTTTGAACCATTGTAATACCTTAACCACATAATACAGCCAATCTCATCTGATTTAAGAGGGACCGGACTGGCTGCATTTTAGAGGATAAGATCTCATGTGTTTTTCTTTTGTCACATAATTTGTGTATGCTGACGTTGATTATGTGCCTGATTCTCTGATACATTTCCATACATGTTAAATTGCAGAGCACAGAGGCAGAGCTGAATGAAACACCCAGAGCTGGTAATTGAACATAACAAAACAAATCAAATTACTTCTGTTTTTAGACAGTAGCACTAGGGCAAGGGATGTGCAGACAGCCAAATCAGAAAGAGAGCATAGTCATCTGGATTGGTTAGGGGAAATCTTTGTTAAGGCAAGCACATGTTAATGTGAATGAGCTTTCCCTGATGCCACACAGGACCGGATGCTCTGATATAGGAGAGAGAGCATGAAACAAATATGATGGGTCGATGTGCCAATGCAGCACAAACCATTTAGCATTGCACAGGTGCAAGACGCAGCAATTATTTCCCAATTAATGCCGGTTGTGTGATTATAGTTATGCTTTTATTTAAATATATGGTGCAGGCGAGATGTCCTCATAATTGAATATCTCTTGGAAATGTGCCCGAAATGTGGAATGGCACAATGGATTCCTCCCCATTGAGGTGACAGCATGCTTACTGTTCTGTTAACTCTCCCAATTAGGTCCATCCTCATAATGTTCAATGGTGCATTTTCAGTCATTTAGTGAACAAGTGTCAAGTAAATAAATCAATAATTGCACAAAAGAAGTATGTATTCATTAATGCCTGTGGTCTATAATTGTGATTGTAAAGGAAACACAACATAAAGAAGCAATGCTGGGCTACACTATTTACATAATACATTAGTGGGCCAGTGTGAGTACTAACATTCTGTGAAGTGCAGTACCTTGGAATACAATATAAACATAACCCAACATGATTATAGTAATAATTCACTGTATATGGTTGAATCAATATCACAATTTTGGCTTATGGTATCTCAGTATAGCTGATAAATTGATACCGTTGGCAACAAATGAACAGTCTTTAGCGATAAAATAAAACTAGCAATGTCAATCCATTAAAATCATTAAATGGCAATAATTTACTTTGTAGTAAAGAACTAACAATTATAATAATATTACTTAATAAATGAGCAGAATGTCAATATTTTTAGCTCTTATGAATACAATATCTTATAAATAGCTTGATTAAATAAACATTGTGTATGCAGTGTAACAACAAAAGTGACTGTAAATGTAATTAAAGACATTTAATAATAACTGTCTAATTCTGAATTCCATTTTATACACAACTTTTTTTCATTAGATAAATGCAAAGCATATAAGGCTTTTCCAAAAGCATTAGAAGACTTAATCAACCCCAAACTTTTGAACGGCATTGCATTTACTTTTTTAAATTAGGTTACGGGCTTAAAATTCATGCAGAGAGCATTGTTTCTCTTTGTGCACTCCATGAGTAGGGTCCGGGCGGCTGGTTGAGTGTAAATCCCACCGAGACACACTTGCACCGCTGTGTCCGCCACAGAACAAAGGGAACACCCCGCCAAATCTCCTGATCCATATTATACATTACTCACAAACTCACTGACTCTCCCACAAACACACACAGTCAGTTCAGCGCAGGTAATCATCACTCATTCAAATGTACGTGAGAGGCAGGCAGACAGGCCTTTCTCTTCCCTGAACAGAGGAGATGCATCAAGACATCAGCAGCGCAGCAGGGCTCGGCCGACAGAAGGCTGCTGTGTGCTGAGCTGGTCTTCTCTGTCAGAGAGCCATGTTCCACTGCCATCCCTCACCCAACACAACGCACAACCCTCCCTAACTCACACCACTGCTGTGCAATATGCCAAGTCGCTTTCATCCACCTCAAAGTAATTGGAGCAAACGTATGACTGAAGAGGAGCCTGTTTTTCAGGGGAGGAGGCGAAAACAGAGGACGATGATAAAAAGAAAACGACAGTGAAAAATAGGTCTCCGTTCTCACTTTTAATTGTTATACGTAAGAGGAAACTCGTCGAGGCTCATTAGAGGCCGCTAACATATGTAGCTTTCCAGATCGCTGTCCTGTCGGTTTATTTGGCTCTGTTTGAGCCTTTGTGAGAGGAGTTATTGTTTTTTTTATGGAAGCAACATCAAAGCGGCAGCGGAACGGAACACCTTTCATCAACAAATACACACCTTTAAATGCCAAAAAACTTTGTTAATTAAAAACATTGTACTTCAATTGCTATTTAAAAAAGCCCATTTTTGGTAATGTGGTAAAAAGCCAAATCAAATTTTCAGTAACAGTATTTCTGAGCAAAAAGTTAAGTAATTTTGGTCTATGTACCTGAGAGGTCCACGTGATGACCAATGGAACAGGAAGGTCGGCAGAAAACTCTGGGGCCTCAGCTGGATACTGAAAAGAAAGTAAAAAAAAAACGGACATTGATAATCACGGTTTAAAACAGTATACGTGGTAAAAAGGTAGTAATTTAGCAGATGCTTTTATCACTCAAAATGTTAATGGAAGTCTGATATGGTATTTTTTTTATATTAAAGTATACAAGTTAAGATTTAGGTATGCCTTAATGTTTTATATATATATATATATATACTGTATATATATATACTGTATATGTGTGTAATTAAATATCCTCCTTCATTGTGCTTATTCAGTGAAATAAAGTATAGAAACATGCTTAGATTGTGTATAACTAGATTTTACTGTTTTAGTTCTTAAAAAGTGAAAGTATGAGGAAAATGATTTTTTTTTTTTTTAAGAAATGACAGTAAAGACATTTATAATGTTACAAAAGTTTTATATTTCAAATAATTGCAGCTCTTTTGATCTTTCTAGTTGTCAAAGACTTTCCCATCACAGGAATAAAATACATTTAATATATATATATATACTGTATACCATATAAACAAACATTGAATGATAGTGTATCTTATATACACTATTTATATAAAATTATATAATAAATGAATACAATTAGAATTAAAATAATATTAATAATGTAATTAATAAATTCATCATTATTTGAATTAATAATTTATACATTTTTAAATTAATAAATTAATATAAATTATTGTATATTTCAACACACCATATCCACTCTCCATGCTGAAAGAATAGGTGAGCTTTCCACTCCTGAAGGCCTTAATTATTCATCCTCTTTAAGCATAAAATTCTCTTACATATATTTCCACACTACAACCAATAAAACAACTATGAGTATGACCCCACAACCCACATTTACACCAGCAGCAGAGATGCCTTTACTGGCTCCTGTTGAGTAAGCTGGCGCTGGGTGACGCAGGGCCTTGTGAGAGGTGCCCGGCTCTGGGAGGATGAGCAGATGTGAGGTGGGTAGATCACAGCTATTTTTAGGACCCAGCAGGACGGTGGGCAGGTGGGCACAGGGGGCTTCTCACGCCCTGCTGAATCTCATCAGGACCCCGTGCAGTGTCCGCAAGGAGCCACTGGCATCTATACCATGTCTCCACTTCCAATGCCAAACAGAGCTCGCTCACACAGCCCGACCCTCAGACTAAACTACTCACACGCCACAATTTTCTGCTTCTTCTGTGGCCCCTGTAATCACCTTATAAGGATCACTCATGGTCTTATCTATGCCACAGCATCCCTGCACACTCTCTCGCCTCTCCTTCAGGCCCTGCCACAATCTCACGGCTCCATCTCTCAACATAATCTGACAGTCACAGCACATTAGTGCCACCTGCTTAAAGTTAGATACTAAAACCAAAGTTCTGCTCCTTTTGCAGTCCAGCAGGGACTGAGGATCTAGATCTAGATTTGCCATCTTTGTGGGGTCCCAAACATGCACGAACGCATGCACATACGCAAACACAAACACACACACAGTTCAACTACAACTACAGTTCAAAAGTTTGAGGTCAGTTATTTATTTCAAATAAATATTTTTCCTTTGAAATGTCTATTCATCAAATGAATGAAAAACTTATTGGTTTCCACTGCTTTCACATGAATAAATTACAGTTTTATCCTGTATGTATTATAACAGTTTGATTTTAATATTTTAAACTGTAATAATCGGCAACGGGCCGGTCAGTCTGACATATGCCGGTCAAATGCACTCGGGCGCCGCATGATTAACGTCGCGCAACATCAATCTCACACGTGCACATGTGGATTTGCACATGAAACCTCGCGAATTAAGGCCGTTTCACCCCTTATTTACACCGCAAGCGTGATCAGCGCATATTTTTTCCGGCTTGCATGTTAATCACACCGGGAGCAGGATTAAAGTCAATGCTCAATTAAAGTCAAAGCACACTTTTGATGAAAAATAAAATAAAAAAGGATTTAAAAGTGCCCAAAATGCACAGAATTTGCATGTCGTGTGTTTTAACAAGAACTGGAGTAGGCTATGTCAGAAAAGAAAATCTATCCATTTAAACTTGATTTTATTATTGAGTTTGAGTAAAAGTATATGGTGTTTTATAAAAATATATATAGAAAATAAATATTTGTGTTATTGAAAATAAAAAAGTGGCTCAAAAAATAAAACCGGTATCGGCAGGTCAAACTCAATGAAAATCGGAATCGGCCTAGAAAATTGTAATCGGTGCATCTCTATTTGGCGGTACTCTATGTCAAGCCCTGAGTACATGTAACGTGTAACAAAGACACAGTGAAATAAAGTTTTACCAAAAAAAGGAATAAAACAGGCCTTGACCCTTGGCTTCACCTTAGACTTGAGCTTGATTGTAATAACGTGCTGACGACCTGCAGAGTCCTCTGCCTTCATTTTGAGTGTGCGAAACTCTGCATCGATGAAGAGCAGCCTGCCAAGACAGATCAATAACATCACACATAAGACCACATACAATAGACATCAGACAGATCAACAGTGAATATTTGCTGTAAATAAAAACATAACAGGGATATGTGATTTTGGTCATTCACGCTCCTCAGATGTGTATAGAATCCTCTCTCCTAGCAAACAGTGCAGAAAATCAACTACAGCGACCACAGATTTATTGTTAAAACACCAGCACTTCACGACACACTTGTATTTCAGCAGCTTATTTACGAGTCGTGTAACACAGCATGTCGTGGTTAGTTTATACATGCACACTTTGCTCTGAGTGTTCCCATCGGCAGAAACTGCAGGATCACATATCCACATTCTGTCCCTCGGCACTTAAATCCACATAAAAACTCTGGAAGAACTCTCACACTCTCTTCTGCTATTATAGCAGACTATACTCTACTCACTGCACATTAAATTCCAATTCTGTCATTAATGACTCACCCTAATGTCATTCCAAACCTGCAAGACCTTCGTTCATCTTCGGAACACAAATTAAGATATTTTTGATGAAATCCGAGAGCTTTCTGACCCCTTATAGACAACTACGCACTTACCACATTCAAGGCCCAGAAAGGTAGTAAAGCGATCATTGAAATAGTCCATGTGACTACAGTGGTTCAACTTCAACCTTAAGTTTTTGAAGCGAGGAGAATACTTTTTGTGGGCAACTTTATTCAACATTTTCTTCTCTTCTTTTTCTTCTCACTCTGCAACGTCTAAAAACGTCAATGTCTAAATCTAAAAAAAATAATTCTTTTGTGCACAAAAAAAATCTCCCCACTTCATAAAATTAAGGTTGAACCACTGTACACTCTCAGAAAAAAAGGTACAAAAGCTGTCATTGTGGCTGTACCTTTTCAAAAGGTAAACTTTTGTCCATTTTAGGTGCTAATATGTCCATTTCAGGTGCTAATATGTACATTTTAGGTGTGAATATGTACATTTTAAGTGCTAATACTGTGTGTGTATTTTAGGTGCTAATATGTACATTTTATGTGCCAATATTTACATTTTAGGTGTTAATACTATATTTACATTTCAAGTGCTAATATGTACATTTTAGGTGCTATTATGTACCAATAAGGTACCAATATGCAGCCTTTAGGTACAAAAGGTTACCTTTTGAAAGGGTACAGCCCCAGTGACAGCTTTTGTACCTTTTTTTCTGAGAGTGTAGTCACATGGACTATTTCAATGATGTCACTCTTTACTACCTTTCTGGGGCTTGAAAATGGTAATGGGCTTTATGCCCAGCTGCACTACTTCCTGAACTTCAGCGAGTTCCTTGTTTCCTGTCTGCAATTATTGGCCAAATTGATTAATCCAGGTGTGCCTGACCTCAGTTGTCATGGCAACAATAATCAGACACACCTGAATTAATCAATATGGCCAATAATGGCAGACAGGAAACAAGAAGCTGGCTGAAGTTCAGGAAGTAGTGCAGCTGGGCATAAAGCCAATTGTGTTGTTGTCTAATACTAAAGGTCAGCTCTCGGATTTGGTCAAAAATATCTTAATTTGTGTCCCGAAGATGAACGAAGGTCTTGCGGGTTTGGAATGACATGAGGGTGAGTAATTAATGACAGAAAACTAACCTTTTAACACAACATATTTTTTTTTACTATTTTTAACTCGTGCACTCAAAACATCTCACTTTTTATTCAATTTTGAGGGGGATCCCCCCACCCTGCCCCCATTTTAATTAGAAATTAAAGTGAAAAGTAGTGATGCACATGAGCTATCAACTTTAAAAAAAAAAATGAAATGCCTTTCCATTTGTAAATACTGTTTGCAGTTCTGACAGATCTCTGTTCTACTGTTCAAAGTGATCTTAATGCTCAGTCTGTTTCTCTCATAACCCATGAAGCAATGGGACGAATCTTTTGCATCACATTCAATTACATGAGCTTTTGGCACAAAATCACACCAATCATTCATTTCCTCGAAATTGAGATCTCTTTTCAGAGCTGGAACCTCATTCAGCCACTCTGCATTCTACAGGGATCTCCCGCCACAGTATCAGGCCTTGCTGGCGTTCACCTCAGTTGATTGAAACAGCTTGACGGCTCGATGTCTTGCTGGGAGGATTGATGAGAGTATTACATTTGCAACTAGAAAATCAGCTCCCCTCATAAATGGCGAAAGGAACATTTGGCATGTTTGCATACAAACAGGCCATAGATGAAAGCATAAAGCCGTACAAGTCCCCCCCCCCCCCCCAAAAAAAAAAAAAAAATCGGAATAGTAAGGGGGGGGGAAACATAAACTGTAATACCGCCAAGGCCACTTTTTGCGAAGACTTCTCATCACAACTTTCCAGATATGCAAAAAGCCAGCTGCTGAAAATAGTACAGTTATTCCATTCTCACAGGTGCCACCGGGGATCGTGAGTTTTAAGATATAACTGCTGGCTGGCGTGAGATGGTGAGAAGACCAGCCAATAGGAAACCTGCTCAGGTGTCATTATCTTGGCGGGGTGTTAAAAGAACACAGCGAGAAGCCCAGCGCTTCTCTCTCATGCATGTGCAAGGTGTGACAACCTCTCACCATGGCACCCATGCACCAATTGTCTAAAAAAAAAAATCGGAACAGTTTCAGATGACGGCGTCAGACCAAATGCAATATCTCACAGTAAAATGGGAGCAAACTGGGATCAAAGTCAAAATATTCAACTTTCATTTGCTGCAATATTTCAATAGCACACTTAGAACGCACCGTAAAGCAGCCGGAGACTGATGTTTTGTAATTTCCTAAATATCTGACTCTTTTGAACTATTCTGGGGATAAGAGGGGAGAACAGACCTGACCCCATCTATACAGTAATTAACAGTAAATGTGGCTTCTTCAAGGCAACTAAAACTCATTAAAATGACCAGGTTCTGCGGCACTTCCCCCTTCCTAAACCAATCAGGGTCCGCAACTGTGCCGGACTTGAGGCTATTAACAGAGACACGAATTAAGGATCTTAATTAATCTCAAGTGCATTTACAGATAGCGCTTGTGTATAATACTTCTGACCGCAATTCAGGTCTGAAATGTGCACCTTATTTCCAGCCTAACTTTTCAGCCTACATTTCTCCATTAAACTTGAGAGTGGGTCTCCAATTAGACCAATTTGCATTTGCTAATATCATAATTATATCTTTAGACATTAATAGAAAGTGGAAAATGAGAAGCCTAGTGAAATCACAGCTTGATCCATGGCTGACAGACACCGCATTAGCCTCCTCTGTTACAAAGTGAGAAATGTGACACGATGTTTTCATGAAAAGTTGACGACAGTACGTGCCCTTTATGTCCTTCTAGTAATGCAAAGGATTTGTCCTATATGCAATTATAAGAGAACACAATGGAATCCAAGTCGAGAAAATCACTAGGCCACTAGAAACATCATACTTATCCCATCCTAAGATCTCCATCTCGGTTATCAGCTGGGAATAATACTGAGGTGGTGAGAAGGACTGACATCCTGGTTGACTCTTCAACGCCACTTCCTGATAATAGACACGTTCATAATGTGAATCCATTTATTCAATCTGCGGGACTCATGTTCTTATTATGGTAATATGATGATAAACATTACATCATGTATAACATTTGTCAACATGAATATGGTAATGTTAAACTCCAGGAACTTACCAATACTGTTCTGAGTTCCAGAATAAAAGCCGTCAAATTAGTTGAATGCTGTAATCTCTGTTACAGAAAAACAATTCAAATGTTTTGATTAAACTACTACATACAGAATAGTGAAACCTGCACCTGTCATTTGACTAATGAGAGTGACCATTAGAGTTAATTTTTTATAATTTTAAATTCATAAGAAAAATAATGAACTTTAACTAGTTAGGGTACCGCATAAATCTAGGCAGGGCAAATCATAAATCTAATCTTTTCACCCTAGAGGCACATGGATGGAAAATGATTTTTTTTCTCCCCTCAACAAACATTATGTGTTAATTAAGACGTATTTCTTGAATGATGAGAAATAGCTGCAAACTATTTGCCTTTGATTTATTGTACCTGCTTCACAATATGTTGATAACCATGAAGTAGCCGTTTCATTTGCCAGCAACAATGTAATCTGCAAAACAGTCAAAGACAAGCCAAAGAAAATGAAAATAATAATAATACTTAAACCTTTGAAATCATTTATAGTAACAAAATAATTTATGCAAAGTTAGTGTTTATATATGATTTAACAATTGTACTGGCTCGTGAAAAAGCCCTTAAAAATGTCAAATTTAAGTCAGAGCACTTTATCAAAAATATTATGTGGAATATATATATATATATATATATATATATATTATGCATGTGAAACATTCATGTTGTTTACATATTGTATTGCTATATTACATTGTGTTGGTATTCTATTGACATAAATAAATACATAAATTATGCACTCATCAAATAAACCATATAATAAACATCATACTTTGCCTGTTTCATCTGATGATCAGGGGGTAGAGATATTCTTATCCTGAAGTCTTTTTCCTGTCAAAGATTAAATAATAAGATAAATGTGACAATCGGTTCAACTAACTTACTGTTATGCGATTCACAACCACATGGCATAACATATTCACACTGTAAACGTATATTCACACTTAGTTAAAAGAGTGTGAAGCTTTGAGATATGAAACTTTCCTTACCAGCACTGTGATGAACCCGTCATACACTGTCTTCTCCTTATTAAGCGCTATTATCATAGGGCTTTCTCTCATCAGCAAACAACTCATAATGAAAAATAAATACGCCAAAGCACAGATGACTAAACCACTTGCTAAACACTTAGATGTCTCGATAGTAAACTTAATCATATAAACATAGACAGAAGCTGTTTGTGCATACAGTATAACAGTCAGTCGCTGCTATCATGAGCTTCTTCCGCTGTTGTTGTTGTTGTTGTGATACACTGCAGGCAAAGCGAAAGTAACTTCCCGCGAAAAGACTCGAGCGTCACTGACGTCACAAAAGTTTGAATGACCAAACTTTATTTGAACACATTTGCAAACGAATTTAACCAAATAAGGCTTTTTGTCTTTAAATATTCAGGATTTGAATAAAAATCAGTGTAACATTTTCTGCTATGTACACGTACAGAAACTGTTTGCATCTTCTTGTAAAGTAAAAGTTTTATTGTTTAGGATTACTTTTCACGTTATGGATGTTTGTGTTTCCAACTAACGTTATTTGTAAATCGTGCATACTTTGAGACAAAATGAGGACTAAAACGAAGAACAACATCTTTCGAGATGCAGAGAGCTCCACTTCCGCGACTAACTTCGACTTGACAGAGACGTGAGTAAGCAACAGGTGAGCAAATTAATGTATATAAAACTATAATCAATGTTAAAGTTCAACATGATGAAAAGTTATGTTATTCTCCAATGTTATCTAGCTTAGACTCATACAGCCAACAAACAACCTAACTAACATTCAACACACTCAAATGCCGTTTGTGATAGAGAAACTGTTGTAGCAAGTGAAGCAGTGCTGTTACCTCAAGTTTAATTCCTCTAATAAACTGACCTGTGTGAGTAATTCAGCATGTAATAGTTCGGTAGAATTAATGTCCTTATTCCTTTATATCTGCGGGACTCGAGTTGCGTGTGGCGCTGGTATACGTCTAGCAATCGCGCCCTGCTTCATACTACAGTCAAATTTAAAAACATCAATGTATTCACTCATCCATTAAAGATCCATCAGCTTGACGACAGGATCCATAATTCCGCTTAATGCGGAATATACGTCATTAATATACGCCTTTGTTATTGTAAGAGGTTAGCGACCCCTGGTGGGAAACGTCTTTCCCATCTCCCACCCCTGGAAACAATCTTTCATATTGTACCTTTAAAGAGAGCAGCTAAACTAGTTGAAGTGTAGGGGCAAGTTGTCACACGTTTTAAATTCTATAAAGTCATAGTACTGTAGTAATTACTATATTTGTGGAAATCATTCGATGTTTTTTATGTTACCTTTTACTGATTCATGAATAGTTTTGTATGTCACATTTATAAACTTGCTAATTCCCTGTCACTGATGTTTCTGTTACAACGTACTTAGGCCGGTTAAGGCAGCTGGTTTTAACCTTTTTGATTTGATGGACTCATTTATCGAAGGCCTAAGACATTTTATGTATTTTTTCTCTGATTATGATGCATGTTTGTTTTCTTTTCTTTTTCAAAAACTGGGAATACTTGTTTATTAAAATAATCGCGATTCATTTTGATTCCAAAAGTTTCAAGAACTGTATGTTCAATAGTTTTTTTTTTTTTTTTTTTTTTGTTTTTGCTGAGGAGCTGAAATATGATAAAAAAAAGTATATATGTGTTTTAGCCTATATATAAACAGATTAGATTATTAATTTAACTACATTCAAGTCTTCCATGTGAAATCCTAAGTGGCAGTGTCCAAACTCGGTCCTGGAGGGCCACTGTCCTGCAGAGTTTAACTCCAACTGTAGCTAGGATTATGGTGTTATAAGAAAACTAATTCTGAGAAATTTGTGTGCCAATTGTGTGGCACCTAGCCTCAATCCCCCACATTTCAGTTGTTCCCTGACAGGTTTCCTTAGTGGCAACACTCCAACCATTCCTCCTAAACATTTTTTTTTTCTCAGACTATAGAATATCTTTCATTAATATAGTATGAATATATAGAATGTGAAATATAACTTTCCCCCGCCCTTGTCACTTACTGCCTTTCGCTGGATTCAGATTCCACTTTCATTAAACCTTTCATGCACAGTGTTTTCTTTGTCCAAAAATGCTCAAATATTCAGTAAAGCTGCCTTTAAGCAAACACATATCATTACAGCTGAGAGCACTGTATTGGAGTGTGTGATTGTATATTGCTTGTGTAGAGTGTCAAGCGTACGTGCTACACATTGTGCCTGGAGAGATTGATGTTTTGTCATCCACCTGCTTCTAAGCTGTAAAAGCAAGCGCAGCAAAGGCAAACCTACCCAGCTTCAAAATTCAAACAAAGAAATCTTAGTGGGCTGTTTACATATCTGTGGAAGGATATCTGAGCTTGTGTTGACGGGGTGCTAGAGTGGTTGAGAGATCAGTCCCCGCACAATGGGTGAGTGTTAAATGCTTTTTTTGTTTGCGACAGTGAGGAACAATTTAAAGCGATTTTGGCTCTGGCTGTGGTTTGGAAGAGGGTGAGCCTGGCAACCTCATATAGGGAGAGAGAGATAGAGAGAGAGGTGTTCCTCTTTCCCGTCACATGCAGATTGTTACAGCGTACACTGCACAGGGTTAATGGCAATCCTAAAAAAAAAAGGATTTAAACAATTGCTTTTCGGAATTGTTGGAGAAACGCGGATTATTTCTTTCCCCCTGCTACTGCCTTATTGCTGCGGCATCTGCCTTCCTTTTATACCTTTTGAGGAGCGTGATCTATTGTGCATTGTTTATCTCCAGCCATGGTCACTTCTCTGGAATGCAATTGGCTGGAACTACATCGTGTGGGTCTTGCTCCCTGCTTTTTTCTCCCTCTCCCTCTCTCTCTCTAACAGATTCTTTTGAAGCGAGACAAGAGCAGGGGTGGCCGATTTATCGCGCCTCTCTCTCCTTGCCATGCATTCATCTGAAAGAGAATAAGGAGCTATTGTTCCGTTCCGAGACAAGCTTTAAAGCTGTTTTTACGAAACGGTTTGAAAATAGGATCTAAAACATATTAGCCTAGATCATGATTAATGCGTTTGTGAATTTGTTTTATTTAGCATTTGTGCGTTTTTGAAAATGATTATATTTATGTTATTATCAGTATAGTAGTAATAGTATAGTAAAAGTAAACATTTTTTGTAAATTATATAATTTAGAAATAGTTTTAATATCTATTTTATTATAGTATGTTATATAAAAAAGATTTATATGTTTACTTTCTCAGCCTTGAACACCTGTGCATACTAAGCAGACATAGAGAGTGAGCCACTATGATGTAGTCTTTGGCATGTGTATTAGTTGCAGCTTTACCAGAGCTCCCATAGCTGCCCATTATTTGAATGACTGGTGTAATGAGACGGATCAAACCCGGTGCTGAGCTGACCAGGGAAGCCGTGCATGTCAGCTATTTGGCCGGGGTCCTGGACCATCATTACACTTTCTTTATGGAGCCATTCAGACTGTACATGAAGCACAATATGTCAGTGGAAATGAAAGTGTCCCAGCACTCTCTCCTCGTTCCTGCTCATTTACCGAGTTCACTGGCCGTTAGCCTTTGCATGTCCGTAATGGGACACCTTCCCATGTCTCACCATCAGCCAAATACTTCAAAGTTATATACTGCTTGGATATAGTTCGCCAGTGGATGAGTCAAACGTGTTTTTTTTTTATATACCTCGCAGAATATCTACTGTACAAAAGGGCAGACAGGGACTAAATTAAAACTCTTAAATTTTCTTTATGTGTGAATAATGTTAAACAAATGCTTTAGTTGTTGTTTAAAGAAGTACATTAAAAAAATACTTCAGACAAGAGTCAAGTATATAGTTTTAAGGGAAAATTGAGGCATGCTGTATGTTTACAATTTATTATTTACAGTATTTGTGGCTAAACCAATGATTGTATATATTTATTATGTGGTACTGTGTTATGAAAACATGAAACATCATATGTTTTATTTTTCATGTATCAATATCGCTGCTATATAAAAAATGGCATTCAAAAATACGTTCTTAAATGATTTAAAGGGTTCTAAAATGATTTGATAAAACAAATATTGAAATATTCATAAAAGGTCTGACAGTTAGCCCTAGTCCCCCTATATAATATGAATTAGCTGAATTGCATATCTAGTTATGCTTAGCTGTTAGCACACTGGCACCCATCCACTGCAGTGTCTGAATGTACACTATGACTAATTTGCTGTATCACGCTCTGGACCAAACCCTTTTCTTGTGGAGGTGAGGCAGGCAGTGTGAAGACTTAGCCTGGATTACAGGACTTCAGAGATAGGGCTGAATCCAGCCTCCTGTCTGACATGAATTGATCGGATTAGAAAGGGTGGATTCCATCCTTGAGGGGAAACCAAGCACGTTGTATATAATTGACTTTTTTTTCTCCCTCCATGTCTTGTGGGTTGGCAGCGCTAGCAGAAGGGAATACTTTGGTGGGTAAATATCAGCAAGGACTTGGGTTTGACCAGGTTGGCGGAGGCTTAGAAAGCCGATCGATATCACTGGTGTTGAGTTGCAGCAGCGGCCCAACTTTGCTGTTTGCTCCTACACCGTGGAATAGACACACATGCTGCAGCTCATCAGAGTGGCATGGATACGGTTTCATCTCTTTTGGTAAATCCTAGTGTCAAAAGTGGAACTCTCACTTACAGCTTTTTGAATCGGTCACATCCGGTATCATTTGAAGTGTGTGTGGAGAACAATCACAGTCATGTGAGAAGGGCTCGGTAAATGTTAGATCACTTCAGGGGGAAAAAAAGTTAGAAGAACAACAGTCTTTGCTCTTTACATGAATGATGGCTTTCAGCAGTTCAGTTGTAACTTTACAGTATTTCTCCATCAAGGTCATTAAACAAAATTCATTTCCATTATCCATCAGCTGTATGTTGTTGTAGCCAATTTATTTTGAATTTCCTTTAAAGTAGCAATTTTCATAATTTGTATTATTGTTTAGTTATTTTATGCCCAGGATTTGTGACCTTTAAGCAAGATTTTAAACTTTAATTAGTGTGTAATGTTGCTGTTTGAGCGTAAAATAGATCTGCAAGGTTACAAAGCTCGAAGTTCACTCCATAGGGAGATATTTTATTTAACAGCTCGTTTGGAGATTCACCTTTTTCCGGATCTTATGAAGTCACAATGGTACTCATTTAAACAATCCCCGCCCATGGAACACACAAAAAAGAAGACAAGGCCTGGTTGAGCTGCGTTTGAAAAGAGACTGATTTCCACAGCATTTCCAATACTCATTATGTTTTGACCTGGCTGACAAACTTAGATGGTAAAAGTTTTTTGAACACTGTTCCTGAACATTAAAACCTCGACGTTTATGTGCGCTGTTTTCTACATTTTATGGAGAACAGCTTGTTTTCTATTGCTTTTGTAAGCTCTTGCTTTCGTAAGGTTCAGTGCCCCTTAGGAAAATGAATCATGCTTTGAGATTGATTACTGTTTGTATTACCTTAGTTTTCCAACAAATATCATGATTAAATGGTGGATAACGTTGCATATATTGTGTATGAGAAAATTACAAAAAAAACAACAAAAAAAACAACAAAAAAAACATACTACTCTGAAACATCCTGTTGAAATCCGTGCTTGAAAAGTATGTGCATGAAATCCGTTCGGCACATTCTTCTTGTTCATTAACATTGTCAGGGTCTGAATTTGTCTCCAGATTGATTTGAAATTGCAATTTCCCAAACATTCGCTAAGTGCTGCTAATTACAACACACTGGGCCAGCTAACCAATCACAGCACATTTCATATTTCGGAAGGAGGGGCTTAATCAAAATCTAGTCGTTCAAACCAGACTGGGGAGAGAGGAGCTGTATTAATGTAAAATATGTGAAAAATAATACGTTTTTTGAACAATCTAGCATTAAAACATTCTAGTACACCCCAAAAACAAAATAAAAGACACCCCAAAGACTTCATAAAAGGGCATAATAGGACCCCTTAATCAGCATGCTAGCCCCTATATAAGAGCATTTTATCTGCATGTTAGGAAATAATAACTTTATAACTAAAGATTAAGTTGGAATGAGTGTGTGTGTGTGTGTTTGTTGTATATATATATATATATATATATATATATGATTCAATATAATCAACAAAACACACACACACACACACACACACACACACACACATATATATATATATATATATAGTGATGAGGCCATTTCATCTTCAATATTGTGTCATTAGACCAGAGTCTCTGTGAAAAATTGCAATTCTTCACATAACCATGTGTTAAAAACTGAGCACCTCTACCGGTTTGGCAAAGAATTAGGTTGAGCTTAATGGATCAATTTTTTGATTATTAAAGCCAAGTCTCTGCGCCGAGGTGTAATGCGTTCAGCATTGATCCCTCTCCAGCCTTTTATTGCCGTTACTCCAGTGCCTCTCACATTTAAAAGATATGTTCACACGAATAAAGATTTTACAAAGTGACACGGGGATAAATAAGATCTCGGAGTTCAGAGATCACATTCTTAAAGGAAGGTACAGACAGGAGGGAGCACTCAGGGAGCCTTGAGGGATGCCACAAATTTTGAAACTACCACATAAAAGTGATTCCTGGAAAATTTAAGCTAAAAAAAGACTTAACACTGGCCAGTTTAAAATTTGATTTACTTGTGTACTACTAAAGTTTCAGTGATGGTGGATATCATAGTGTACCGCCAAAACATAATGACTCATTTGTTCCTGTATTATATTATATTGATATAAAGTATCAATTTGTTCAGCATGTTTTTGTTTGAGCATATCTTGATTCATGGTCAGTCAGATGTTGGGACTATGCTAAATTTGACTCTGATTTAGAGGATGCTGTAGAAAAAGCATCCCGACATCATGCTCAAAGGGCCGAGAGCATATGGAGTCTTTATTGACCATATGAGTTGAAATGAACCCAAAAGCTTGGCGCATAACGATTGTTGCACACTGGGCCCACAAGCTGTGCCGTGAGCTTACCAATCAATATCCCATCAATAGCTTTTTATTAAAATTGTTCGCAAGCAAATCAAAATCTATATTGTTTTCACTGAAGAAAAGACTGTGAAATATTCCATTTATGCATTAGTCAGATGAACGGAGTGAAATATTGGTTTCTACGCATGATGGAATTAGCGCTTGCCTATACGTATTGTTATTAGAATATCTCGCCTGGATTGATTTTACTAAGTGATGCATTTGTGATTATCTTATTTCCATTCATTTCAACTGAGCTGAATTAACTATCATATTACCTCAGTATAAAGATGAGATTAATAACACAAGTACTCATTATACTTATGAGATGAATGATATGCTGCACAGGCTGTATCGATTCAACTGTGAGGGGAGAACGTGGGGCTGGTTGCTTATCGGCAAGCTCTTATCGTTTATTTACCGCTATGTATTGGCCAGTACAGGCCATTTAAACAAGTCTATTTCACCAGCTTGAAATATGAGCTCGACAGTGCATCTGTCACTACAAAAGTCCCTTTTTCCGCTCCTCCTTTCCACTCAGCATTGTTTAGCCGTTGAAATCAGATCAGTAATCCTCCCTCTGTTATACACCATTATACACACAATAGAATTTGAAAAGCATCTTTATTTAGATCAACCATTCTGAATATTACTGAATAAACTACCCACCTCTTTGCTTTCCCCGAGCTCAGAGATGAACGAGGGAGGAAGAAAAAAAAGAGAAAGCAAAACAGATAGTAGGTGTGGAGGCTGAAAAAGATATTCACTGAAAGTTCCCATTGCTGGGGTTTGTTTCTTATCTTTGTAGACGAGTGGGAAATCAAACACTGGAATGCTGGGAGAACGCTGGGGAAACTGACGGAGCGGAGGGCTGAGCTTTGGAAAGGAGGACGGATACTTCCTGTTCCTGCTGGAGTGACCCGCAGGTCTGAGGAGGAGTGAGGGAGAGAGGAGGCAGAGAAAGCGAGTGAGTATATGAAATGAGAATGAAAACACTGGAGGAAATGTGTTGGGAATAGAGTTAGGATGAGAATGAAATATTGATTAATAGACCTTTACAGGGATGTTTGGCCTAGTGTGTCTTGGGTCGCTATTTTACCTTGAAGGGTTGCTTGACAGGTCATTGCACTTGAATCTTATCTACCACTCAAATTCAGTCATGTTTTTGTACAATACTACATAGGGCAAACGCAAGGTCTTACCTTTATATTGAAATTTCAAATATTTCACATTGATGTTTGACATTTCTCAGCGTTGTATCGTGATATCGAAGCTTTATCCTTTACAAGCAGTTGCGATTATGTCAGGAAAGACTCTGCAGTCGCACATGCCAGCCAAAAGAGGGCAACATGATTTCAGAATTCCTCCACATGCTAGGACAGAACAGCGTCTAGAGGGTTAAACGTGTAAGTAACAATAATTTACATTTGCATTTGGAACGGCTTCCCTATTCTGTCAGTCGGCAGTTCAAAGCAGTTCAACACTCTTGGCAACAAAGGAAGGTGTTGTCACATGTGTGAGATATTCCGGGCTGAAATGAAGTTGCTCACCATCAGCGTGTCATCACGGAAGGACATCTCCACTGTGATGACTGAATGAAAACAAAAGAGAAATGACATTAACCTATCATTGCTGAAACAACCTGCTGTCAAGAGATAGTGTAGCCTGTGATCATTAGGTCCATTATATTAAGGCTGTTCCGGTGTTTAAGAGTGATGTGATTTAATGAGTTTTTTTTTTTTTTAAGTCAGCGTAACATTGATGTAGATTTAGCAGATCTTGGAGACGCTGGTGATATTACATTCCAGATTCGCCATTATCACTCATGAGCTTTTTCAATATAACTGCACATGTGCTTTGCATCAATCAAACGAAGGCTAATATTCACAGCAGGATTATTATGCCGCAATTTTTCTGCTTCTTGCTGCCAACTAAGAGTATTTTGACAAAATATAGCATATTGTGTGAATGTACACAATGCATGTATCTGTGTGTACTTTTCTGTTTGTGAAAAACACATTACAGCATCTAATACAGTATGGGCTGATTGTGTTTGGTGCAAGTGTGCACATTTTCGTTATATGTGGCTGCTCAGCACAACCTGCATCTCATATGCAAACGCATTATTTATTTATTTTTTTAAAAGAAATTGACAGCCTGTTTTAACAAAGCTTCTTCTTATGTGAGTTGACAGTCAACTGCAGGAAAACTGCAGAGGGGTCAATTGCACTTCAGTCTCTGACCAGCAGAGGGCGGGCTTTCTTGTGTGGGCAAGCAAGAGGTCATTTTTGTGGGTGCATTCAAACTTTTTTTGTTAGACAAATGAGTATGTTATTTATTTACATTAAAAAACATAGCATTTTAAAAATAATAAAACAATTAGTTGAAACAAAAAAAAAGTTGAAAAAAGAGTTGTATTGTAATATTTATAGCTTCTAATTTAGATGCATTTATTATTTTTTAATGCATAATCAAGATTATTATTATTATTATTATTATTGTTACTACTATTATTAATTTCTAATAATTTATTCATAAAAATGCTCCCGTTTTACACATTTTGCTAAATGACTTGATGTCTTTTTTTCTTTTCTATTTTAGTCTAATAGTTTTATTCTCCATTCAATGTCTCGCGTTCAACCTCTTATCGCCCCTGTCAGTATTATTTCCATAACAGTAATGCACTTGTAGAACAATTCAATTAGGCTGGACATGCTGTACAATTAGGTTTTCCTGTTATGGAATTTAACGGTAAATTACTTGCATATTTCCCAGTCATTTGCAAGTATGCAGGGCCCATTTCATCTGTCTCTGAATAGGACTGGAGAGAAATCACACTGCTATCCTTTTCCCTTCATGCCTGAAACCAGCGGCACGACATTAAAGAACTAAAGGTCAGACAAAACTCTTAAAGTTGAAGGTGACCTATCTGAGCCTCATTTAAACTTCCTGTGGCAGTGCAGTTCTCCAGATCACTGTGATTATGAAACGACTGTTTTATCAATATCATCGCTGCCCTTTTCCGCGTGCAGCCGTGCTTGTGAGATGCAGATCTCTCGCAGAATGTCACATTAAACAGGTTTACACACACTCTGTCTGATTATGAATTGAGTAAACACGTGTTCCTGCGCGCATACCTGTGATAACTAATTATGAAACTTTTTTTGTAACTGGGTTAAAGCGAGAATGTGAGATTTGCTGATGTCGGCATTTAGTATTTTTAAAGAAACAACAAAGAAGCGTGTGTTTGTTTCTTTGCATTAAGCTAATTGATCGCTGCATGCTTTTGACTGATATGCAAACCGTTGTTTTGTAGTAAATTAATTCAAGGGAAATCTAGCTCGACTGTAAACACATGCACATTTTTTTTTTATCTTTGCAGGATAACTTTAATTAAGCTCACTTTAAAGTAGATTATCTGTCTTTATTTTTGAGTTGCATAACACTCAAAACACGCTGAAGTCTATTAGCACGTTCGCACAAAACGTTCCACAAGCTTTATTTTGTACGCCTTTCCTCCTCGTTTCTAATTGCCGGCTGATATTTTAGCCCTCTGAACTGAATCGAAGCTATTCTTGCCACAAGCCTGTTCGCTGTGTGCCACAGATGTACGTGGCTTTTCTCAGTCTACCCGTGCAGACCGTCGCGGAGAAGCACATTTCTTCTCTTCGCTGTAACTGACATGACACCTTCTCCTCAGCACGGATCCAGGGATGTGTCTAATCGGCGCTGGCAGAACACTCTCTGCTTAATTTTAGCCATAATGGCTGTGAGGGGTGAAATGATACTTTAAAGAGGATAGAGAGGGAGCGAGAAGGAGAGCGAGAGACAGTGAGAAGGAAAAGGGAAAAAAAGAGAAGAGAACTTGAAGGTGATTAGTTGTTCTGGAGAATCTTGGCTGTGGAGGCAGGAACACTAATCCTTGCTTTGGTTGGAGCCATTTTGCGCAATAGGTCCCTGATTCCGCCCCCTCTCAATTTTAAGACCCGTGTCAAGCTCAAGCTCCTCTCCTGCGCCTCGCTGCTCTCATTTCCTATGCCTTCTGGCGAAGCCTGCTATTTATAAGAAATCATTTTTCTTCTTGCTTTTATTTAATTCTTTCCTACTTGTTTGATTTTCTGCCCTGCTTAGGAAGGTGGCCAGATGAGTGGCAGGGATCCAGAGGGTTCTTCCGCTCGCATTCTCACACCCAGAATCCTCTGTTGCGGCCCAGCTGCCTCTCTGGCTACCTGAGCCTCATAAACACAACAACGCATGCGCATGCATAGTCTCTAGTAATCGTATAGTAATCTATATGGCCCAGAGCTCACTGTTCAAATGCCTTTGTTAAAAGCACTGCCTTTCTTTTGCTATAGCGCTATAGGCTTCTAGACTGGTTGCGAGCGGGCTGACAACGCTCTGATCCAGATCATATTATGTTTTTATTGATAGGTGCATCCTCATCAAAGTAGAGCTTTAGGCGATTTCTCATCATTGGCTTTGCATGTTTTAGAACTAATGTATTGCCTGATTCAAGCCTGATTTTAATTGCCCGAGTGGACTTTTTGCTGTGATATCTATTGATATATTTATTCTTTGGAGCATGTCTACAAAATAGGCAGTTTAAAATTCTTCAGGAATAGAGATTTGTAACAAAACAAAACCTGGAATTTGGTGGACAAAGTGGGAGGATACTTTTTTTTAAAGGAAGTGTTAAGTCCTCATTGCAGGTCTCTCTTCGAATTCAGCTGTCACTGGGTCTTCAAATCGAATGTTGAAACATTTTGTATAGCAGGAGTTTTTATTGTGGTTTCACCTTTTTTTTCCTTCCTCACCTCCACAGTCAGTGAAATTAATTTCCCTGACCTTCGAGCTCTTATAGCAACTGGGCTCAAATTCCACATATTGCTATTGTGGCTTTTTATTTTACTATGAAATGCATGAAACAGGATAATGAGGGCTAAGAGAATCAACTTATTGATTTTTTTCATTTCAAGGCTAGAAATAATAATTAAAGACAGAACAAACTGGTACATGGTCCTTGGTTGAATGGTTTTAGAAATAAAGTTGTGTTTAAAGTGCTATTTTTATGAAGAAATATGCTGGCTACAAATAGACCAGTGGTAAGTTGTGTTAAGGTGGCTAAGTTGACGCTACTATGCAGTATTTAGAGCTGTTGCAAAATACAGAGGAAACGTTTTTGGGGGAAAAGTTATTATTTTCTTCCTAATCCTATAGCCATAGTATTTTTTTCATTAGTGTCAAAGTAGATTGACACTAAAAATAAAAAATTTCCCCAGACACTATCTGAAAAACATTTAGTATATGAATAAGTAAACTTCAGTATATGCATGTCCTGATACCACTTTTTCACTTCTGATACCGAAGCGGATGCTGCAGCTTTGGCTATTTGTATGGCTATTTTTCTATATTTTTTTTTCTTGAACTAATACTAATACTTATAAAATGAATGGAACCTAAACATCTCACTCAAATGGAGAACAAATACTTCTCCAGTAGTCCACAACATTGATTATGAAAGACTGCCACCCTTTATCCAAACACTGCAAAAAAAGAAAGAAAAAAAACATACAGGTAGGGTACTTCAGTACTCAAAGCTACCAACAGGTTTAAAGTTAATCATTAATAAGCTTTAAAATTACCCATTGATCCGTGTACTTTTGCGTCCATTCGTTTTTCCTTTTTAACCCATACAATGGAAAATGAATAGTAGTATTTTTAAAATTGCAAAGTTAAACATCAAATCTAATGCACATCAAATGCAGCATATTTTCAGATTTTTGTTAATGACTTTTTGCCCCTATTAAACATTTAAAATATTCACAAATTAATATTGGACGAATGTTGATTTTACTGGTTTTCTAAGGCCAAACCCGGAAATTATATTTTTCCCACAGTGCTGAATGAGAAGAGCCATGTCTCTGGAACCATACAGAGAGGTGATTTATGCACCTTTAGAGAAATTCAGCTATTGATTAATCAGACGTTTACTTTCGATTTGAATTAGTTCGTTTAAAAGTTTGTTTGTCATTTTGAGCTTTAGCCTACATAAATAGGGTACATATACATATAATATAGGCTAAACATATATAGCCTATATTGTGTTTGTTCATTTTTGAGACGCAATCCAGTTGATGGAGACCATGAAAGCGCGCCTGATTATTTTCTTTTATTTGACAAAAGCACAACATTTAATTGTTATTGTGATTTTACACAAATAAAAGTAGTTGCGAATGATGTGTTGTTATTTTCTGCATGACCAGAAGTGATATAGTATTTTAAGTTGTTTCCACTCTTGAAAGGAAAACGCAAATGTTCGCGCCTGCGTGCACTGCATCGCAGTCCGCACAAACCCTTGCTTGGATATGACAAAATCTTGTGTCTACAGTTTAGAGGAAGGCGTTTTAGTACACCGAGGGTAGTGGGAGGGAGTGTCTGTTGTGAGTTTTGGGGGCACGTCAGCCAGGTGAGTGAGTGAGTGAGAGGGAGAGAGAGAGAGACTACCGCCTGCTGAACAGAGGGTCGCCGAAAGATGGAGTGCCGGTGTTTCGGCTACAAAAACCCGTCGAACTGATCCGAAACCAGCCCAATTTTTTATCCACATGCCCAAACTAAATTTTGCCCGCTAAATAGATTGCAAAACGGTCAAATCTGCAGGCTCCCCCACTTAACTGGATGTCGGAGCAAGGGGTTTGCTAATAATCAAGGGTTGTTGGATATGGCATCGGACCACCTTTTTCCCCTCCTCTCCGATCACCGATCTAGAGTTCTGGGCCAGTATCGGCACGATACCGATGCTGTGGATCGGATCGGGACATCCCTAACATATGCATAAACGTTTGTTTTTAGACATACTATTTCAAATGTTAAAAACATAGATGAAAAATGAACAATACCATTGTTGTAAATAAGTCATGTTTTAATATTTCTGATTGTTTGTATTGCTATGGTTTAGTAAAAAGAGATTATTTAACCAGGGATATAGTATTGGTGTAAATATTAATTGATTCGTATCGATCCATCGATTATACAGCCGACGATTTGATGCGTCCGCAAGAGTATCGATTAATGTGTTTATTTTGCCGCCTGTCTGTTCGCCTGTCTATTTTCAGCATCAGCTCCGACATATGTGCACAACCTATTCCTAAGCTGTGGGTGGCGCTAACCTCATTATTGTCTTCTACTTCACACACCGCTTCACACGCGTTACTTAAGTTTTACACTCACAGTCTATCTATGTTCACACACATTGTTGAGTGTGACTTTCAAGAGCGATGGAACCTTCAGAGCGAGCTGGCAATGAAAGTGAAATGTTACAGTCTTCAGTCGGCGTCAAGTCATGGGTGTGGAAGTATTTTGGCTTCAGGAAAAACAGATGGAGAAATGGTAAGAGATGTTGCCGTTTGCAAAGAAGACTGCTATAGTATAACATACACATTATGTGAATAGAATACTGTGGCGAGCAGGACGCGGCTGACGTGAGAGTGGCGCGAGGCCTGTGGTGTGAGTGAGACGCACCGGATCCAACTCCTCCCCCGGGATTTCGTGTTCTGCAGTGAGGACTATCTCGGAAATCGGTATCAGGGTCTGCGAGAGGCATAAGTGAACTAAGGGGCTGCTTGGAACCCCTTGCCCACCAGGGGGCTCCTCAATGGAGTCGAAAAATCTGATTTTTTTTTTAGATGAATTAAACAAGTTACATCAATGAATTAATTAATATGAATGAATGAATAAAGACAATCAAATTCTTATTTCAATATCGATATACCTCCCTATAACTGCTGCTGTGTCTGCCAGCGTTTAAGTCATGCGTGAAATCTAGACACCTCACACGTGCATAGACAATTCGTGCACATAGTCGCGGACTCGCAGTAATGTTAAGCCTTGTCACAAAAAGAACGTATCCCTTTGGTGCCGAAAATAGAACAAAGAAAATGACAGAGGAGGAGAAAAAAAGAGCAAGATAAAGGCATGTTTGCATGTTTTTTTTACTGTATGTTTTGTGCAGCAATTGAGCCCAAAAATACATTGCATACACACACATATACAACGAGCACCAGTACCTTATAGTAAATTATCATTACCTTATAGTAAAAGACTTTGTTAGATTTTGTCATGTACAATCTAACAAAGTCTGTCACAATGATAAAGATAATAATAATAATAATAATAATATTAATAAAAGTTGTGGACATTTACACTGTATTGAGACAGTTGAGCAATAATATTTTTCACTTTTCAACAATAATTGTCATTGTTGAACCCTTGCTCTTATTATGTTTTTGATTTCTCAGTTGTCATTTTGTTTTTAGCAATTAATTTATTTGATATGTTTTCAGAGTTTGTTTTAAGAACTCTCAAAGAGATAGTAAAAAAAAAAAAAACAATTAAGTAGGCTATCTATTTTTTATTAAGTATTTATTTTGTATTTATACATTACCTTACACTTTAAAAAAATATTGTTGGTTTAACTTAAAAAAATGAAGTAACCTGGTTGCCTTAATTTTAAGTTGATTGAACTGGAAAAAGTGAGTTAATACAATCAAGGAGATTGATTTAATCATCAGAAACTCAAAATAATAAGTTATCTGAACTAAATAAATTATTTAAGTAGATTTGACAAAAGAAAAAATGTCGTGATAACAAATCTTGAAAATATTTTCTTTTACAATGTACTGTATTAATTTATAATGGATTATTATTGTGTGATATTTGTGTCAAGCACAGGTGACTCTGGCAAGTGGGAGGGGTCCCCAAATCAAATTCTGCTTAGGGCCCCCAAAAGGCTCAGGCCGGCTCTGATCGGTATTGTATCGAGTCGTCATTAAGGCTCTGATTTACACCCCTAGTATAGAGTACATCACCAGGTGTCATCCATAAAACATTAAACATACTCCTGTGAGGAAAAAAGAAGCACTTGTGTCTATCGGTCCATTAATAATATAATGATTTGAGTAATGTTTTTAACACCCCCATTGAGTCAAGCCATGCAGTCTCTATTTCAGAGTGTTGTCTTGAAGCGCTGCTCCACTGTCCTTGCCAGCCACTTCCAATCAATCGCCGAACGACAGGCAGGAGTGGCAGGAAAGAATTAATGAAGGAAAAGTTTTCAGACCCGGTGTCACTTCATGCCAAGAAAGTTTGTCTGAAACCCTAATGTGCACTGGAGACGACTGGGGAAGGGGGGGTGGGTAGAGCAGTGTCCGCTGAAAGATATTGATATAGATTTTAATAAATGTACAGGCGATGACACCTAAAATGCCACTTCCACAATGCAGTTTGACAGTGTATTTGTACTAATAACCCCTAAGAGTGTAGATGAAATAGTGGCTGCTCCACTGTAGCCATGATTAATGTGGCTGAAGTAATTAAATTCCATTAGGCCCCGGGATCACCTGCCAGTGGAAGCGGGTGGCGGGCCACGGTGAGACAGCCATCCTGGACCCAGAGACTAATGCTTTTTAAAGCAGCGCTCCCAATCCCGGCCAAGGATACGGTAACGGAGGACATCTGCTCCCCGTTGATGGCTGAAGGTATTGATGCATTGGATCATTAAGGGGGGGTGCTTAGCGGATGGTACCAGCGCAAAGCTGTGTTTTCGCTGTTGACAGGAGAAATGCACCAGAAGAAATGCGTGCGCCGTGTCTGCGCTGGCAGAGCGCTGTAATCTCTGGGCGTGGAAGGCAGCAGAAGCCTGGCTGCGGGCTGTAGCGTTGCAAGGCTCAGTGGGAGTAGCTTTGCTCTGGGTGCAACATTGGACTGTTGTTGTTGCTTTTTTCCTCTCTCTGTCCTCCCGGTAGATGGGGACGGCACCGCCCCCCACGTCCCCTGCTGTTTTGCAGCAGATTCCCGAAGACTGGCATCATTGCTAGCGGAGAGAGGCCCGTGCCCTTTGCAAATGGCTACAGTAATGACCCACTTGGGAGGCAGCGGGTCGCTGTGGATGCGGATGTGTCCAGGTGCCACAACATAAGCATTTCATTAAATATTGAAGCGACTGCTTTCAGTTATTGAGGCGGAGGGAAAAAAAAAAAAATTTGGCCACATTCCAAAAGTGACTAAACGTATGTGAGATGCGAACATCTCTCTCTCTCTCTCGTTCTCTCTTTTTTCTGTCTCCTCTCTCTAATCACTTTCTGGTTTTACTTGACCTTTCTTCTGCTAATTAGTTGCCTTCTTGAAATGCATTATGGGTAATCTATCTTGGGCGATCCAGCTTCCCCCCTCTTCTCGCTCCGGTAATCACTCCAAACGTATGAATGATTTATTCAGCGGAGCTATTTCTCACAATCTTAAAATACACAAACCATAAAATACAACCCAATTATTACCTCACGCCTACAAAAACCGGACCTGGGCCCGCGCCTGCGTTGTGTAATTTTGACATTGAAGGAGAGAGAGGTATCTGGGATGTGCACGAGTAGAAGTGGGCTGGAACTTGCAGCTGCAGATGAGAGCGGTAATGTAAGGTGTTGAGATGTGCAAACTCGTGCCCATGCTGCGTTAAATGCTGTCTGTGCGGTGGTCTGTACGCGAGTAGTTTTACATGGGCTGAGGAAAGAGCTACGTCCTTGTTACACACTCGGAGCAAAAACAAAAAGCCTTATGAGATGCTAATCGTTATTCAGCAACCCTGCTACTCTATGGATGAAGTAATACTTGTGTGGGTTTTTTTTTTTTCCATCATTTTGTGACCTTTCATTTTGGACAAAGAAAAAAACAACAACATTTTAATATATTAATACTGTATATATTTTAGTTTTGTAATTATTATGGTAACACTTTAGAATACTGTTGCTTACACAATAATGAATGAGTAACACACTATAAACATTCTAGTAACTATTAGTATTAACTAACAAGAAACTCTTAACAAATGACAAGTAAAAGCGTTCAGTCAAATGTGGTAGTTCACTTTTAGCTAACCAGTAACTACTATTACAAAATATAGATTTTGTAAGATTTTGAACAGTAATTCCTTCCGATGGATTTGCTACCACTTTAGTCATTACTAGTGTGTTCCCATGATCTTCATTTTAGAATACCTATCCAAATAATTAGTAGTTCCTTTAGAAATATATAGTGACACTTGATTCAGTACTATCCAAAACCTTAAAACAAAAACCTTAAAAGTTATCTAGCTTTTCTCTTTAGAATACTGATCCAAATGATTATTAGCTCTAATGTATGTATTAACACTTGATTCATTACTAATAGGTTACCATTATAACCTGTATTAGTTCTTAGTAGTCTTCAGTAATGTGATGTATGAAACATATTAGTTACAGATTAGCTAATAGTGAACTACCACATCCGACTGAGCGCTATTACCTGGGCTACTAATTTTTTAATCAGAGTTTCTTGTTAGTTAATAGTAGTTACTAGAATATTAATAGTGTGTTACTCATTTGTTCCTGTGTAGATATTCATCAACGAAGGAACAGTATTCTGAAGTGTTACCATTTATTATTATTATTATTATTTTTTTTTTTTTTGGAGTATATTCACCTGCAGTTCTTGTTACCTTTCATGGCAAACGAGAGGTTATTTGTGCACTTGTTTTGTGTCTCAACGAATTGTGTGTTTGATATGTGCGCCCACTGGAAGTGGATACAGCAGATGTGTGGCGCTGGGGCCCCCGGCTGCTGCCAGCTCCTGGGATCCTGTGTTGACAAGTGCCTTCAGGTGCACAACACTCCCCATTACACACATAACAGAGTTAGTCCCTGACACGGAACCAGAGCCAGGGAGCGCAGCTAGAGCCATGTGTGTGCGCACATGTGTGAGAGTTTTAAACATGATGAATTTGGGAAGAAGAGTTTGAAATGCGCAAGAATTGTTGGTTGTAAACCAATACTTGTTCTGAAAGTATTGGACAACAACAGACATTCAGTGTTGAGAAATTTGGCCTGCATAGTCATATGAGGTAAGCGCCAAAAAAAAAAAACCCTCCAATTTAATTGTGATGGCTTTCTCACTAGCAATTTAGTTAGTAACAGAGCACATTTGTCATATGTAAAATAGTCACATAAAAATAAAATGTTTTAGATTTAAAAAAAAAAAATAATATATTTGTATTATTTTTTTTATAAAGATCAATAAATAGGAATTAACCTCTGAACTATTTTATTTTAATATTAAATCCAATAAACACATTTTATTATCTTCTTTAAGAATGTGTTGAAGCCCCATTAGTTTAAAATATCAATGACAAATTAGTTGATGGTATATTAAAACAAATATATACACATCACTATCTATTTGGTGTTAATACTAGATCTTCAAAGTGTTACTGAATCTTTCTGAATGGAAGACAGCATTGTTTCCCTGAGAAATATATGTGTGGGTCTCCATATGAATATGCATCAATTAAATCTGAAATAAAGAGAAAGGACAATTTATTGCTCTAAGGATTTATTCAATTTAACTCTGTAATTGCTTGCAATTCACTTGCTCATTATAGTACAATTTAGTGCATTTAACAGCAGCTGTTATAGAGTTAATGACAAGAGCTATAGGGAGGATCTACATTATCCCAAATGACTCTGTGCAAGGTGTAATTCCACACTCAAACACTCATTCAGCATACAGGAACACACGAATGAGGTATAAAAAGAGTGTACATTTTAAAATAGAGTGTGAGGGAGCATGGATTTCTTTACTTGAATAACAATGGGCTATATGCACGCATAAGTTCCGCATTTGACACAAGGATGCTCGTCTGTTTCCGGTTGTGGAGATTAAAGCAGATGAAAACCGGGGAAAACCGTATTATGGCAGAGTCTTCAAAATTTACTGTCCTCCCGTCTTTGATATGAAACTTTCATACTTTTAGATGTAATTTTATATATAGTTATGTTTATTTCATATAATTTTTAAAAGAAGCATAAACACAGCGAGGGGTGTCTGTTAAGTCTGTTTTTGTGACTAACGTTTCTTTATTATAGCCATAGAGTATAAAATTCAATATAAATTCTCGGTATTGTATTGGACTCTACGATCGCCGGAAGTAATCGAGCATCCCTAATCCTTCAACGGAAATACCGCCGTGCATAAAGCCCATTAAGTGATGTAAACTACTGATTCAAAGAATGGATCATATACTGTGTACTTGATTCAAAAAACATTGAAAACTACAACAGCTAACAGGGTCTGATATAATCTCACAAAAATGTGCCCAGGTCACATTTCACCAGTCTAAAGAAACAATCTATAATAAGAATAAAAAAAAAAAGATTGATTGATTGATTGATTGATATTTTTTATTTTTATTTATATCAACATAAATGAAATGCAGCACAACAAATACTATCATATACAATTTAAGCTATATTATAACATTTTATGACCAAAATATATACTTAATTGTCATTAGAATATCAGAGGCTATTTTGCATTTTTTCAGTATTCTTTTTCCTAATTAAATATATATATATTTTTCTTCTTTTGATTTAGGGGTGAAATGTTGTATGACCAATACATGTTCTTGACAGGTTTTGTGAAGTTCACAACTAATGATTATTTTCAACAGTAATTATATATCCCTTTTGATGCTTGAAATTGCATTTGAGCTGACATCCTTTAATAGTATTGTATGGTCATCAAATTGACTAGTCTGGATGCTATTTCATATCTAGATAGATTATTGTGGTTGATCATGTATTGAATCTTGTAGGCCTATGTATGAACTTCTCTCTCTCTATATATATATCTCTCTCTGAGTGTGTGTCAGTCACTATTCTAAAGGTGTTCAGACTGTGTGAACTGACTGTTAAGATGCCTTTGAGCGGTGGCCGTGTTTTCTATCTGATTGTTTATCCCCCCTCCCCCCCTCCCCATCTCTTTCTTTCTCTCTGCTGTAAGTCTAAAATTTTAATTATGCTGCCTGACAGGCTCAGTGCATGATACACGGCCATGCATCCATCACAGAGCGAGGGCCAGTGGCGGCCCATGCCTTGCCTGGTTCCTGAACGCCGGAGCAAGGGCTGAGCAGCAGGTGCCATATTACTGTGTACAGAAAAGCAATTAGGAAGCATATTGGATGAATGAGGAGTGCATTAATATTAGCGAGTACATTTGTCAGTGGGCTTGATGCGAGTCTTTTTCTTTTCTTTATGCAACATTAAGATTGTGGCGCTCATAAATTCTCTGCTTAAATTGCCATCTGTTTCCCTGTCAGGGCACTCTGAGTCTCTGAGAAGAGAGGAGGGGGATAGGAAAGTTTTCTTTTTTCCTTTCTCTCTCTCCGCTCACTCACTCCCCTCGCTGTCCTCACTCTTTTCACTCACTCACTCACTCCCTCCCTCACTCACTCATGCATCTGATCTTTCTGTTCTTTCTTTAGGATGATGTAGCTTTACAAGTTATCAAATGGTTTGACATGCTAAATGGATAGTTTTCCTAAATATTGTTCACTCATCCTCATGTCAAAAGGAAAGTTTACTGAATGTGCATGCTGCTCTTTTCAACTTTTCAATTCAGTGTGAGTGAATGGTGACCAGTTAGGCTCCAAAAATGACAAAACATCATAATAAAAGTAATCCGTATTGTTTATGTGTTATATTATTCTTAAAATATTTCTTTAGCCACGTGGCAGCTTTGTCTAAGGAAAAGCTTCGCAACTGCCCGAAACTCCCCTTCACAACTGCTTTCAAATCTCAATCACGTATTATATACACATCGGCCACATAAAGATGTGTTAAGATGTTATCAAGATGTAGATGATGCCAAATGTCATTGCTTCATATCTTGCAACTGAACATGATGTTCCAATTTTTGTTCATATTTAAATTACACAAATGAGATTTGAGAGGAACACATTATAATGAATAAATATGAACTCGAAATTCAGTCTGTCCCTCATACAAAGGGACAAATTCAATTATTAATTTATTAATTGAGTTATTGGGTAATTGGACTACTTATGACTTTCAGGTGGCATGTTCTCAGGTGATAAACAGTTCAAATGCGTCATAACCACAGAATTGCTAAGCAAACGTCACTGTTTCGGTCTATGCTTCCTGTCGGTTTCATCTAGATATTTTCACTGCTGAAATTTCAATTTCACTTCCATTGTTTGGAAAAAAAGCAGCCATGATGATCTACAAAACTGGGAGAGAGAAATGCAAAGGGGAGAGATCATTCTAGTTTGGAACAACATGAGGGTGAGTAAGTTCCTTCAACCTTTTGCTCGTTGTTTGAGCCCTGTCGGCACACCTAAATCAGATTTGTTTTGCGTTTTTCTTGTAGAGGAGATATTTTTAAGTCGATTTTATATTTAATTAAGTCAACATGCAGACTGTAAAATATTCCTTGGCAAGAGCATGTTAAAAGCATGGATTAAACTGGTGTGGCTTTTGGGAAAAAGGAAAACTGTCTGTCCTCCCCTTTTTTTTTATTGTCTTTAACCCGAAGAGGAAGAGCTCACTCTTTTTGGCACGATGGCCACATTCTCAGGGCTATCATCTCAATAACACGGACGGCTTAATGACGGCACGTCCAAGTGCTGTCACAGGGAGATTACTGTCAGTGCGTCCCATGCCCGCAGGGGATGTGGGGGTGTGCTGAGCTCGATTGGAGGGGGGCTAGGGGGGATTGCATAGAACCCCATGATAATTAGCCAGCCTGCAGTGTGCGTAAAGCAGTCTGAACAGCCAGTAGAGCGACAGAGAGGGCAGTGTGTTCACTCTTTGTGTATCTGTTCTCTCTTCCTTTTGACTTCAACTCATCCCAGTCGAGTGAGACTGCTGGGAGTGGTACTTGGGCACTGTTTCAACGCTTGAGACAGGTATAGCGGGTTTCTAGTGACTTAGCAGACAAAATGAAGAGTTCAGATGCAAAAGCCTCTAAGTGCCATTTGAAATTTTCTTCTAAAATTATCATTTTTATCAAGCTGGTATATTTAAGTTCAGTAATTTCACTTAAATGGCAATGAAGATTACCTATTAATGGTCATTTAAGTGAAATTACTGAACTTAAATACACAAGCTTGACAAAAATGGTCATTCTAGAACCAAATTTCAAATGGCACTTAGAGGCTTTTGCATCTGAACTCTTCATATGTGGTTCTTTACAGCCAATTTGATTCAAGCAAATGTAGATTACTTGAAGATATTAGTGCAGTGTTGAAAAATCAGCGCCTCTGTGGAGCTGTCATGTGGCTTTGAACAACAGATCACATGTCATTAAACATCCACGACCCCTACCAGTACCAGCCATATCATCGCAGACCGTTAATACACCCTTCAAATGCACACAACTTGGGCGAGGATTTCTGTACACTCTGGGCTTTGTTTGCTCATTTTAATATGAGTCAGTGGCCGCCAAATCTGACCCTCCAATGCGGTTGGGTTCACGCTGGCTGCCTGTTATTAAAACATTTTCCCTTTTGAGAATTATATTCAAATAATTCTGTTGCCAGTGTTGTCAGCCAGCTACGATTTAACTGACTTGTCAGTAGCTAGTTGCCATAATCTGTATTACAGGCACTGGCACAAAGAGTAAAGATCAAGAGATTTTAGGGGAAAAAAAAAAGAAAAAGCGAGTTTGGACATTTATGTGGCAGAATTCCTCTGTAAATAGACTTTAAATGTGGGTTACTTTTAAAAGACCCCTTTGCATGAGGTTTATGCCTGGAAAACTGCGGTGTCCCATTTGAAAAGAGAAGAGAGACTTGGCATATTCTCTATTTACTAAGGATTTCTCTTTAATATTATTTAATTGTATTGGCTTATCACCTTAAAGCAGACTTACTTATGGGATTTTTACAATATGACTTGGATCATTGAGAGAGCCAGACCCAGAATTGGTTTAATCTAAATGTTGAACTATAAATCAATTATAATCAAATATAGCTATGTGTTGTGGATGCTGTTTTTCCTTCACAACAATTAAACGGTCAAAAATTAAATGGCCAACGGGGTTGGTGTTTTTTTTTTCTTCTTCTTTTTTTTGAAAGACAAAAGAGCCATTACACCAGTCATCAGTGTCGCATGATCCTGAAATCATTCTAATATGCTGCTTAATATTTTATTTGAAGATATGATACTGTGATTTTATTTCAGGGTTATTTGATGAATAGGAAGTTTAAAAGAACATACTTTTTAAATTCTTTTGTAACATTATAAATGGATTTGTTGAATCAAATGATTCATTCTTTATTTTAAGCTTACTTCCTATTTAATACTTTTTGTATTTTGGATTTATTATTTGTGAAGTCACTGTGAAGTCACTGGCAACCTGAAAATTCATTATAATAATATCCAAGGGGGTTTCAGTCTCTCTGAAATCTGTTATTAACTGTTCTCAACACTCAAACTATTATTGCCACAGATTTGGTTGGGTGTACATTGGAATAAAAGATTTGATCCTCACTTAAATTAAATATATATTTCTCTATTACTCCTAATATTTCTGAAATGCACATTGTTTATTTCATTTCATAGCCATACAACATTCAACTAGCCCCTACTACAGTGTTCAGTAAGTTAGGATTCCTCAGTTCTGGGTATAAAATGTAGAAACCAGAGCTTTTGGATCATGCGTACCCCTGGCATACAGTGTCTGTTAAAGCTCATAGCAGCGTATCTCTGTGTGTGAGTCCACAATTGCAAGTACCCGAGGCTTGTCTGTCTTTGGCATAAATCACATTGGCAACAAGACCAAGTTTATCTCTCCTGTAGTGCGACTGAAGCTCTCAACAGGTCTGTGCATGATCCGGCGCTATTACGCTGTCTAATACCTTCTCATTGTTATTCATGGACTATAACATGGCTCGTTTTTTTTTTCCTCCGCTCTTGCCTTCCCCACAGCTCCATTTATGAATTGCTGTAACCTCTTTTAAGAGTGCCGTCTAATTGATCTAATTCAGCGCTAACGGATGTTCTCTGTTATTACAGATGATCTTGGAGGCAAAGTTGGTAAAAGCATTAATAATCTGCACTCGTTGTGCAGTGCCGTGGCACGCTTGAACGTGCCGGGGGGTAATCATGCAGTCTATAGGGGGCGCATGAAGCCATTAATAATATTAAGGGAGATTGTTCAGCCCACAGTCACTCACCCAGTCTAAATGGAAGGCTGTAGGTGGGATTCAATGCCATACTGGCAGTACCAGATACAGCAAGCCACAAACTCACACCGGCGTATCCTCGTGTTTTGTATCTGACATCCTATCGCAAACCCGCACTCCACTCAAAAGAGCAGTTGTTCAACACCATGATGATGGTCTGGGACTCCTCTACACCACGAAGCCAGGATCTCTTCTCAAATATCTCTTGAGAATTGTTTGCTAGCTTGGCGAAGGTTGTTTGATATTTCCTAGCTGATCTCGACTTTCTTCTCTCTCTCCTTTGCCTCCTAATTCGCAGTATGATGACAATAACTTGCACGACAGCCTTAGCGAGACCTTTCGAAATGCTGCCGGCCGCCCACTCCCGTCAAGGTCGCCACTAAAAGGCGTCTCACTCTTCTCCCAGTGGCTTCTCCTTTGCGCAGACTCGTCGGCTTGCCCTGAAAGATATAATTTTCTTCAAATGCACCTCACGGACTAGTTTGTCTATTTCCGTGGTGCCCTTTTCCAATATGAGGCAGAGACTCTACATAGCAGCGACTTGCGCAAATCACACAGCAGGGCCGGGATCTGAGAGGGACAATTTGCCAGCTGTATGCATGAGTAAGCAGGGAATTTCTCCATCCATTTAGAGTGACCAGACTGCGCCCTGACAAGAAGATGAGAGAGAGAAAGAGAGAGAATGTAGAATCACTTTTGCTCCCTAACTCGGTCCTGTGAGGGAACTGCCTTCAGATGGCTTTTGCCATGTCTGATCTTTCTCTCTGGCCAAATTTGGTTTTCTATAATCTCTACTGGTGCTTTGTGAGAGGGCAGGGAGCCCATTAAAGTTCTGTCATATTGGTCATATGTAAGTATATATTCTTTATTTCATGATTTTGCAGTCTGACAGGTACTGTGGGGACACAATACTTTAAAAAGTAAGTGCAAAATACTATATATTTATACTTCTGTTGGGTCCACATTGTCGAGTCAGTCAAGTCCTTAACCAATTGATATTGTGATGTTTATCTTTTCTTCATTTTATGTTACTTAAAGGTGCAAAACGCAAGTATCTGAGTTTTTGCCCCCTCTGGTGACAAGCGAAACTGCGTGCGCGCTCATGGAACACACACACACACACACATACACGCACGTTTGCACGAGCTGTTCATAGCCAAAGGAGCATCAGCCGCACACTGTGCGGCACACATCTTTTGTTACAGTCATAATGAGGTAATACAGTAATAAATCTGCAAGTCATTTAAAATATATTAAAGGAAAGGCATTTGAGTAAATTACACACTTATGTGTGTGTGAGGGGAAAACAGGGGTAGTAGAAAACTTCGGTTTTTGATCTCCATGTTGAACTGTTTTATGTGCTAACTGTATCCACTAATGATTGTATTATTATGGAAACACGTTCATGAACAATATAAGTTATTACTTTGTATAGGACCCGTTTGAGCCCTAGAGCCGACCAGAGATCTCTCCGTTTGTTGAAAGCCTTCCGGATGTTGACTCTCATCTTATTCCGACGCATATTCAGGTGTGCCATCATGGGAATAAATTGCATTTTAAAATATATTAAAATAGGAAACAGTTATTTGAAATTGTAATTATAGTTCACAATATTACAGTTGTTAGTATATTTTTGATCAAATAAATGCAGCCTTGGTGAACATAAAATACTTATTTCAGAAACAATACACATTTTTTTTTCCAATCCTATTTAAAAACAACAACCACCACCACAACAACAGGAAGTTTTCAGCATATTCAGAAACTCCTTCTGTACTGTTTAAAAAAAATAATCCTTGGTGCTATCTCATGTAGTGAACAATCAATAGAGAAAGACCAATGTGTCTTTCTTCAGGAAGAGAGGTTCTGTTATTGCATGGTGTTTTTTCAATCAGGAGGGCAGTGTGCCCTGTGATTTTTACCCAACCAACCCTGAGTAGAAGAGCAGGCTCAATTCAGAACAGACTGAATTGGCAGGTTACATTTCTCTACACAGCATGAAAACTTGAGTGGTCCCACATCTTGAATGAAAGAATGTGTAAATCCTTCCTGTTCTACTTTAGAAATCACGGTGGCTGAAGAGGTCACTTCTTACAAGTCTACTATAGTGCAGGATGTCTGCAGTACAGCTTAGACCCAAAAAATCAAGCCCGACCCGACCCGACGCCGCGCATGTTGTGTCCGAGCCCCTTCCCGACCCGACACATTAACTCTAACTATGAGCCCGAGTCCGATTTAAACCCGACCATTTTTAACCTGGGCTGTTATAACCGGGGGCGATGCCAGATAATTTTTTTTAAGCATGTGCTGAAAGGGTGCTATAAAGAGCTGTGCAATTTTATACATATACAGCAGCCTACTATTAATAAATGTGTTAATATTTAACATTCAATTATTTTAATTATCACAATGAAAGTTTTATTTATTTTTTTTATTTAATTTTATTATTAGAATTGATTTAATTTATGATGAGATTGCTCCAGTTCACGTGGTGACCGCGACTCGCCAGCGCATCCATGTCATGATTGTATTGTCTGCTATATTTGCTTCTTATTTATTAAATCCAGACAATTGGTTGATGAAAAAATTATTAAAATTAAGATACAATTTATACAAAACATGATTCAAAATCATGCCAGAACCACTCCACCCATGATAATCAATTTTGAGAAAATTGAGGCCATTTAAAAATGATTAAAAATGTATTTAATGCCATTTTCAAAGGTATTGCATTTTGTATCATCTGCTTAAAACGGAGACGTTTTTCCTTTGAGTTTTTCACGTACAGATGACACCATTATCAAAACAATTCCCATTCACACAGATCCGTGAAAACAACTAAAAACACTGTATTCTGCTGCAAGGACATTAGTTGGTGATGAAACACTATAGACTGAATGCGTAATGAAGTCGTCGTCTTCACAGAAGTAGCCAAAATTTTGCGTTTTCAGGCACCCAAAACGCTGTTGGCTGGTAAATGAACTGCCAAAATGTAAAAAAGTTTAACGTTTTTTGTCGAAAACGGTGTCGTGTAAACAGCCCTGTTAAGTTCTTTCAATAATATACAATAAATGTAAGTTAACGTGTTGCAGATGACAGTGTTTAAAACTTAAATGGGCGAATGTAAAATGTAAAAAAAAAGGTCTTAAAAGGTATTAAATGTAACTCCATGATTCCTGTATATAGCCTGTTGTGGTATGGTTATCACTGTCAGAATTACTGCTGTCATGCAAAACAATGAACCACCTGCGATAGTGAGAAAAACAAAAGCTGTGTTTCACCTTTCACTTTTTAGAGGCAAGTGCAGTTGGCGATTACTTATCTGCTGGATTGGCCAATTACAGGCTTATTTTGGTTTTCCGTTTTTCATGGGTTAAATAGACTTCTATAACAACATGGTTATAGTGCTGACAAAATAAATGTTTTATTCAAAATTGTTATCTCGGAAAGATCTTAACCTGTCCGTAAAAAAAACAAAACAAAAAAGAAAGTGCATCAGTTATGATGAACCACACATGCCAAGCTTGTATAGCTCCAATTCTACCAGGATTTTTACATGTGCATGCGGTTTGGTTCTTAATTCCTCAAAACCACATACACTTTCTATGCTGGAATGTTCCATGCTGGGAATGTTGTGTTGAATGTGGCTGTCAAGACAGCTGTAGTATTTAAACTGGAAAACGTTTTGTAATTGTTGAACCACTTGCTGAAGAGCAAAGCCCCTGTCTGCCTGTCTGGAATAGCATGGACATTAGGACAATATATGCATTTTAGACTCGTAAAAGAGTTTCACATTAAGTTGGTGAAGTAAAGAGTGGCTTTAGTGGATAGTGACCATATGTATTGTGTATAGTTCACCCAAAATAAAAATTACGTTGTGAGAAAAAAAATATAAAAATAAATCAAGTTTACAAAGTTTTAGCGTCAGTACAACCCTAAACTACTATACAATGTTGAATATAATGTATAATAATGCAGTGGGGGAATATTTGTGGGTCCTGATATTGCCAAATATCTTATGTTACCAGTAAAAAGTGGCCCTACTGTACATTATTTTAAATATATCTAGTCAGTAACAGGGTGCAAGCATATTCGTCTAAATTAATTCTGTATTTTCAGCTTCAAAATCATGAATATTTGTATTCTGGTGTCACCATTATCTGGCGCATTGGATTACCAGCACCAAGTCTAAGCCTTTTCATGTACACCCTCAATGTAATATCAAATTTTTGCGTTTTAATCAACAGTACATTTATTTGTTAACGTTTTACCATATGTATCGAATTGTGACATGAGGATATCGTTACACCCCTAGTGGCTACATTAAAGACATGCATGTAAATTTTGAATTATTTTTATTGAATAATTGATTGTTTGATTGTTGATCCTATACTTCCACATATGTTATTCCATTTTTTTGGTGACCTTGCTATTATTCCTAAATAAATAAATAAATAAATAATAACTGTATAAAAATAGCTATTTTGATCAAGCTCTCAATATCCACTACTGTTTTTCCTTTCTTACAAGTTATTTGTAAACTCTCTCTTTTTCTTACCTCTCAGTCCTCTCTAGGACCCAGCCCGGCCTGTGAGATTTCCTTGTTTGCTTAGATGTGGAGAACTGTTTTTATAGTAGACACCTAGTACAAGACTCTCTCTCTCTCTGTGTGTATGTGTGTGTGTGTGTGTGATGCCCTCCAGCCAGTGGAGCGGTAGGGATGATGCGCTCTCTCACAGAGTGCTAACCTTGATCAATACCCTACTATGGATCGCTCCAAACCCCGCCATTCCCGTTCGCTCTTTATTTCAATATCACGGCTCTTTGAACACTGTAGCCAGAAGCCCTTGCCGGAATGGGCTCATTCTCACTCTCCCTCTCGCGCTTTCCTCTTCCGTCACTCTTTATGGGTAGTTTTGTAGCGGATAGATCACCAGAGGCCATGGGCAAAGGACAGCTGTGTCATTTACCTGCATTCCACCTTCTCATCCAAACTGAGAGGAGGAATAAAACGAAAAGCTGTTTTCTGTGTCTGCAGCAAATGCCCTCACACAGACATCAAAAGTAACTTATATTTTGAAGTGCAGGAAAGAAAGAGTAAGGTCTTTAATCACGTCCCATGTGCCCTCACAAGCCTTCATGAGCCCTTCTAGGCTGAGCAGGAGCAGTTCTTTTTTATTTGCTGGCTCTATCAATTGCTCATTTTGGGATTCAAAGAAACACAAACAGTGTCTTTTTTGTTTTAAGTGCCATTGCTGATCTTATGATAAAATATTTTTGGACAAATTAATCGCTTTGTGTCTGTGAGAGTTCACAAAGGTGGAGTCTGAGTATGAACCAGCTTACATGGTAAAAAAAAAATACAGTCAGAATACAGAGAAATGCTAATATTCTTTACATCACCTGCAGAATTCACACAGAAAAAAAAAATGCACCAAACAAGCCACTTTGAAATGATGCTGTTTTCATGAATATAAAAGTTGGGTGACCCTCCCCCTAGACTAAAAAAAGTTGGATAAAAAGACATGACCCTCCTCTATTTTCCTCAGGTGGCCCTTTCCATAAATACCAAACGGTCCCAAAACCTCCCTTCAAAAAAAAAAAAAAAAAAAAAAAAAAAGAAAGAAAAAAGAAAGGGTTTATTGTGTTTTTTTTCTCCTTACTGTGTAGATATTTACATATTTGCTACTTTTAGTTTAATGTAGTGTTACTTTATTTGTGAGCTTTTATTTGATCACTAAATTACTAATTGAGATATATTATGTGATCTTCATTGTTGTTAGTTACTTTATGTGTAGCCTGTAGCATTTTCAAAAAAATGCTCCCTTACACTGTTCACTTGGTGAAATGACACGTGCAGTGTACAGTATTTAAAGTGTGCATTGGAGTTCAGAGGCTGACCCAGATGTGTTAAAGTGGGTCAGGGGAATGTCTGGGTCTTGCACAGAAGGCAGACGGTGAGATGTGTGGGGTACTGAAAAGGGTTGGGGGTTCTTTGCCCTGATTAAAGCAAATTTGGAATGGGAATTGTGGAATATCCCTTGTGCTTTTGTTTCCGCTGTCTCTCCCAGCATCTGACATACTCTTTGCATACATCCTAATCACAGTCTCTCCATCACACAACCTCTAAAGGTGAAATGTGCAATTTCTGTGCCACTATATTACCTAAAATAACTATGCAATGAATGCAGGTTATCCTACCACTTATTAGACAAACAGATAACATTTTGCCGACTGTCACAAAGCACTATACTCGAACAGAGACCACATTGAAACCAAGCAGCATTAAGTTTGTTAATGCGGTGAATTTGCATTAAAAACCACTTTGGGAAATCTGCATGGAAAGAAATTTCACCCCTACACAAAATTACCTATTGGGAATTTAAATTCCTATTGAAATGACTGGGTTTCACCGATGGATTTCACTTAGCAATGCTAAATGTGACCCCACCTATAGTCCAGCCCTAAACCATTGGTTGAGGTCATGATGCTTTTGTTTTGCAACTTGCTTGAGTCATTTTCAGGGAAATCAACCTGTTCTTTTCTTTTTCTACTCTGTTCTTTTTTGGCCTTTTTTAACTACATGCATAATACTACTAAGAATTAAAGAGTCTAAGCTGTTCTATTATGCTATTGTTTAATTTTTTTTTTCTGCAAGGTGTCAGTTTATTAGTTCCCATTTAAAATGTTCCATTCTATTTAATGGATGTCCAATGAAAAACCAAGCATTTACTCTGCCATCTCCCAGTAACCTCATACCCCCTGTCAGCCCATCTCCCATCATGCAAGATAGGGAGTGCTATGGGCAAGCTGCTCTTGATGCTGTCATCTGTCTCTTCCGTCTTTCCTCATCCTCTGCTTTCCTTTCTTCCCCCTCTATCAGCACACTCATCCTTGCTTCCATTTCCTCCCTCTTCCAATCCCAGGGCAGACAGTTTTCTATGAGTGTTGCCTCCTCTCATTATAAAATAACCCTGGTCCAGCTCAGTCCTGCCATAGTCCTCTTCCTGCCAAGAAACCAGTGGTATAGGTGTCTCGATTGGGGGGAATGAGTCTCAAAATACAACAAACCAATGCATGCTTTAAATTGTCATGTACTTTTTATCTGGGTTTCCTCTAGATGATTTTGAGTTCTGGATGTCTCAAATGCCTCGGTTGCATCTTGAAGGGGAAAATTCATGCAAAATAAAAGTGTCATTTCATGACCCTAATGTCTTTCCAAACATGTATGACTTTCTCTTCTGTATGGGGTGGAAAATAAGATTTTATGTTCATGCTGCTCTTTTCTATACAATGGAAGTAATTGGGGATTGAGACCCTTAAAGGGATAGTTCACTCAAAAATGATATATTTTAATATATTTTTTATGACTTTTTTTCTGTGGAACAAAATAGTGTTTATTTGTCCATACAATGGAAGTCAGTGGGCTCCAATGTTGTTTGGTTCCCAACATTTTTCAAAATACCTTTTTATAGTCTGCGTTAGAAAGTCAAACAGATTTGGAACAATGTGAGGGTGAACAAATGATCATCGAACTTTCATTTTTGGGATAACTTTCCCTTTAATCTGCAAAAAAATAATTCAAAAGCACCAAAAAAGTTTATATAACTCATCAGTAGTTCATTTAAAACTCCAAATCCAAAATTCATTCACGTTTATGTATATTCAGATATTACTCAAGACACATTGTACCAGGTTTGACATCAATATATGCCAAATGCCTCTGTTTCTCAAAAAGCTCACCTATGTCTTCCATCTTGTCCCATTTTATTGCTCCTGCTTACAGTAGACTACATGTATACTAGAGCCGTTTTCTTTTCTTATTGCTTAAAGGACAAGTTTGGTATTTTACACTTAATGCAACCACAGTAACCCGAAAATTCTTGGGCCAACATCATGTGTCCAAATTAATCTTGACTCTTCTATTTCATCAGAAACGATCTTAAAACAGGGCTTTCAGTGTAAAATACCCAACTTGTCCTTTAAAGAAAATAATCTGATTAGGGCTTGCTTTACCACCTTGTTGATGTGAGGTGTGATGTCAGGCTGTAGTGTACTCGTACGCTAATGGCCATACTTTTTTCCTGCATGTTTATAGGAGCAAACATATTAACTCCACCCCCCTTTTTCCTTTTTGCCACTTTTTTTGGAGAGATATTGTAGCAAGAACAAGGAATGATGCCCAAACTGCTGTGACAATTTCATGATCATTGATTTGCAATCTTTACCACACACTGGTAGTTTTCTTATGTACATTCGATAGAACAGAATTGTATTTACATGAGAAGCCAAAAAAGTAATCAATAAGCTTATGTCTTCCTTACGGCCTCCATATCTGCATTCTGAAAGTCTATAGCTGATATTAATGATGCATACCCACTTCAAGGAGAGGATAATGACTGTGCTTTCCCTTTTTATCTATTACATAGCCATAAGGGGAATTGTATTGACTTCTTGTATGTTTCCAACCTCCACAACTAAAGAATCACATACTGTACAAGAAAGGTAGCAGCAACAGCACCTTGATAAACTAGTTTAAACAAGTTGAATTTTGTGTTTTAACCCAACCAGAATCTGTTTTTGTACGCCTCTTTGAGTGTGTCTGTCAAATATGGTCACCCGTGTTGTCGCAGTTGAGTAATTACTGTGGTTAGAGTAAATGTGGCATTTTAGTAAATGGTTTGTGTCCGGCCTGGTGCCCAGTCCGAGTCTGCCGAGACGTGCCGAAACAGATTGAGCGGGCCAGGTAGTCCATGACATCCTGTTAAAAACGTTCAGCATATCCAAACGGCCCCGCGGACATCAAACCTTGCCAAGCTGTTCCCACGGCCCTCTGCTGCCCGCCTGTCAACTCATGCCAGACCAGCGCCGGCCAAGTCCAACACGGCCATGTGGGTGAGTTTGAGAGAGAGAGAGAGAGGCTTATATTAGCTTACCCACAGCCCGTTGTGTGGGAGCCGCAAGCGGGTGAGGTCAGGCCTCGTGTGAGGCCTGTAGGGAGGGGGAACCGGACCTGGTTTGGCTGGTCTCTAAACAGCCCCAGGCCCAATGAGAAGAAAATGGCCAGTGAGCTAGGCTGGACTGTTTACTCAGGACTTTGTGGGTTTTGGAACGGAGAAAGAGAGATACAGCGAACGAAAAGAGAGCGAGCAATCAAGCAAGACTTGGCCCCTGACTGCATTGGGTAGTTAAACATCCCCAGGCTGGGATTGTGGTGAGGGCAGCTGGACTGCGGCAAGCTAAAGAAGAAGAGAGAGGAGGCCCTGCGCACATGTGGCTTTTACAACGTCTCTCTTGCTCTCTCCAACAACTCCTCTCTCGCCCTATCTCTCCTGAGAGGCCTTTCTCTGTTCTGCTGAACTCCCCTGACCTTGAGGTTTGAATCCCTTGCCACCCACACTGGCATGCTGCTCGTCTTTGATATGATTCCATGCCCAGGGGTAGAACAGGAAGCACTGCCCCGTTGCTTGCTGGTGCCAGTGCACACTGCTCAGGTGTGCGGAACATACCTGCACGTCTTGGAAAACGGATTTCTTCTGCTCTCCATGGGCTTCCCCGGTTGGGCTCTAGAATGCAGTACCCACAAATCCCACGTAGCACAAACAAACGAGATGTAATAAGCTCCAACGGAATGAAAGAACAGCCCGGCGACGCGTAAGGCAATCCAGACCGCTCGGCTAACGAAATACAGTATGCTAAACTCGAGCAAGATGAAGCGGCTCATCGAAGTAACTTATTAAATAACAGCCAGCTAATTACTTTGTCTTCCTATTGTCCTGCTGCTATACGTGTTATTGAGTGTTTTATGTATCTTAGAGTAATGAGGAAGACAAGCCTGGCACCTGCACTGTGTAATTAAACATATAAATTCTCCCCTCGCAGAATTATTTGTGGTCACAGGCTGATTTATATGGCTTGGTAAATTGCAACGTTGAGCTTATTTTCTTTCCCTGAAAGGGCTTAAAAAAGGAACCCCATCCATCAGCCAGCTTTGCCAGAATAAGCTTTGCTAAAATTTGACTATATATAAGAAATACATGGTATTATTACCCTTTTTTTTTTTTTTTTTTCTTGCCCTACTCCAAGCTATGTTCAATCTACCAGGGATTCTTCCTTTGGGGAAAGCAGGTAAATATGTATTTCTGGAGCACAAATTAGTTTTATGTTCGGATAATCGGATTGATGGTGCTATCATGTTTGCACTGATTATTTGCATAACTTTGGAGGCCATATGTTTTTGTTGATGACTACTGTTCTAGAAATATAGAGAAAAACTTTTGAAAAGCAAAGACACAGAAAGTTGGCCATGCGATATCCTGCTCAGAAAGGAGTGAGTGGAAAAACATTAAACACTTTCTGTGTCCTGATCACTTTTTTTTTTTTTTTTTTGTGTCAGTTCCAAACTTTCCGCAGTGACTTATGTGTCTTGCGGCTGTTCACCTGGGAGGGAGTGCATGCCTTTTGAAGATTGCTTAGTCTACAGTTTATTATTTATTCTTTTAGGCGAATTATAAGTTGATCAAATCTTAATGATATGGATAGGCTCTGGGGTGTGGAGAGTGTTCTGCTAAGGGACCTTAACTCGCGGTTGTGTGCGTCAGGGCCTGTGGTCCGCATAGCACTTCTGATAAACACTCCCTTTGTTGTATAACGCATTTTCCGTTCTTCTGACGTTTCCCTCGTTGCTGCAGTCTCTCAATAACTACCTTTATGTTTAGTCTTCATTTCATTTTTTTTCTTGTTCCTCTGTGAAATGAGAGCTTTATTCTGAGTTCTTCCAGCAATTTTTGCTCCGGCAGTTTTGTAAATATTTGGTCGCGAGGTTTAATAAGTAGTAAATGATGAAAATCACATTTAGAGATGGTAATCTCCAGTAACTGAAGGGGGAGGTAATGCAAAGATGATGATTTTTTCTATTTTGTCTCTGCATATTTTTAGAGTTATTATTGTGCCAATGATACTGCGAGGGAGTGTAGCATTGAAAAAAAGAAAAAGAAAAATAAAAGTAAGAAAAATATCTCAACTGCCACAAGTCCCCCCCTCCCCCCCTCCACCAAGAGACAAATCATCATGTGCAAGTGACTATCACCGCCAGCAATATGGTGTCCTGTTTATTCTCATAGTGCATATGTGGATGTGATGTCATGTTTGTGTATGTTTGCACGTGTGTGTTTGCATTTGTGTGACACGTTGAGTGATAATGAAAATCATGGCTGGCCAGGATGTTTAGTGCTCTGTCTTTGCCTGTACTTTACGATCCCTAAGCATACATGTTGTTTATCTGTCAATATTAGATTTTTTTTTTCTTTAAATATTTATTATAATTTATTTTGGATTTCATTTATTGTATACACACACAAACACATATATATATATATATATATATATATATAGAGTGAAATAGATTTCTATTTTTTTTTTTAAATAGATTTATTTGTACATACTTATTTTCCCTATTTTTATGTTTAGATAACATTTTCTGTCATCTAATGCATTGTTCACACTACTTGATTTTAAAACGTCAGGCTGAACTGTGCGGTTCACACTACATGACTTGCTCTCTGTGAAATCAGGAGTTGTTCAAGTTGTTGAGCTGTTCACACCACACGACACAACGTGTTTGATCCGCAACAGGAGGTAATGCACTACACAAGTTGACAACAACTCTGTCACCCAACGATTCTATCTTGTTTATAAACCATGTTGTGTGACAAAAAATCACGCGAACAAAACGAACCAGAAATGGCGCGAAACAGCACACCAATACCCAGCGAAGAAGACAAAGAATACACGCGAATATGGATGTTAGACAGAAACTAGTGCTGCAAACTGTTTGAGCAATGATTTGCTTTGAGAAAAAAAGGCAAAAAAAAAAAAAAGAATAATAAAGATTTACCCGGTGACCTCAACCCATGCCTTGCTCTGATTGGCTGTAGCTCATAACATCACGTGAGGTTGAGTCGTGCGACAGCTCTGGATATCTAGTTTTCATACTAACAGATAAGCGAGCATTCATCGCCCGCTAATCCCCCGCGATTTGCACGCGATAACACCCTGACCTGTCGGCGAGCTCAACGATTTGCAAATTGGGCTTAAAATCATAGGAAATGCTCAAAATGCTTCAAAATGCTCACCTAGTGTTATTCTAGAGATATTCTTATTAAAACTCTAACTTAAAATTTTTGCTGCATATTATAGTGTTAGGATGCCTAAATTCACTTCTAGCATTTAAAACGATTGATTTTAGTTTTTGATGTTTTATGTTTCTTTTATTTATACAAAATTGCAGAATTATAATCATCTTAACAAAAACTTAAAAGGCTTAGTGTTGTTATACTGAATATCAACACTCTTGGAGCACTGCTTGTCCAATCAGATTAGAGAACTAACTGTTGTTTAATTGCATGCAAATGAGATATGTGAATATTCTTTACTCGCTGCATTAATTGCATAGTTTAAATTCTATGATGTCTGTGATCGAATCAAGACCCTACTGACCTGAGGCTACAAAACATTGCAAAATGTCTCTCTCTTTCTCTCTTTTTTTCCTCTCTCCTGATTTACTTCATTTCCTCTTCGATTTAGATTATTTATTTTATTCTGTTTAATTTTTTCTATGTTTTTTTTTTTATTATTTTGGCATTTTGTGGGGTCCTGCTGCTTTTATTACATTCCTGACACTTTTGTTAATAAATCATTGCGAAGTTAATGAAAATTGCATTCAGGCATATCCAAAATGATTGTGTCCTTTGTCATGCTAATAAATTGAAAGATGTTGGTCCAATGGGTGAATGCTTGCCCATTACTGAGAAGTTTTTGATGGGTGCCTGTTGAACCTCTCATTTTCTCCTCTTTCTCTCCCTTCCCAGTCGTTGTTTTTCAGTCGGATGATCTTTTTCACATTTATCTTTAGGTTTTATCAATGTGAAACTTTCAGGTTTTAGGTGCAGTCATTTTTTTCTTTGCATTTTGTTTGTATGACACAACGTAAGGGGCAAACATACGTACGTCTGGTCAGAATATATAAATGAATATGTAAACATGGTAATAAGGCACATTTTCTTTCATGTATGTAACTTGCACACGCTTCTTTTGGTTATTTTACAGGCTGACCTTTACCTTCTTACCTCGGCTTGAATATAAAGCATTTGATATTCTAAAGCATTAAAGAAATATCTGTCGTGGTGAGTTATACATTTCCAGTATTTCATTTTTGATAAGGATTTTCCTATATCTTGCTTTTTCTTTCCCTCCAAGCTCTGTTGGTTGTGGACCGCCTTATCGTCCTCCACACTCGGCAGATACTGTGTCAGTGAATGAGGTGCGGACTGTGGACGCTTTACAAATATAAATGCAAAAAGAAATGGAATATTTGATAGCCTTCCACAATGGCCCTGAAATCTGTGTCATTATCTACTATCAGATGTGGCTTTTAAAAGCATCGGGAGTTCCTGGCGTTTTACATGAATTTCAGCTGAGAGCAGTTATTGAGAGCAGAATACATTTAGCGGGTCAGTTTTACGGGCCTTCTATTGCTTGTCTTTCCCTTCGCTTCAGTGGTACCCAACATAAGAGAAAACCGTAACAAACAGGTGATGCAGGAAGCAGGGTATATTCAAGTGATGTACGCAAATTTATTTCTGCCATAAATGTATAAACCTCACGATAGAAATGAAATTCAATACAAGATCTGACGAGACTGAGGAAAAGACACTTTTCATGAAAGAATCATATATTCGGTGTTTGTAGTAAAGCATCACAACTAACTACCCTTCCCTGTTTGAACCACATGCAGGATAACAATTATTGTGACAATTGGTGTACACTTTTTCCATTATATAACAGATATGTCATTCCATGCACTACAAAATTGAAACAGCACTTTCAATGTCAAAAATGTCTGCAAACCACACAGAGCACATCCGCTTTGGAGGAGAGAGACTGTCAGCTGGCGGTAAGGAAAAACCATTGCGTAAGTTACTTAATGTGATACTTTCCACAAAAAGCAACATGATTAGTTCATTTTTATTATGAATAAAATTATATTGTAAGGTTTTACTTTTCAAATTACCTTCCTCAACACTGGATGTGTTTGAGTTTCTGAGCACATTTGTGTAGTGAATGATATGAGAAAGCCCATTGGCAGCCCTTTATGGATTTCCTCAAGTCTGAATAGTGTATTAGTCTACCCCTGCTTGTTTTTTTGTTTTTTGTTGTTTTTTTTTTCTGTTATGGTTGTATGGTCTGATTTTCTTTTTTATTCTTAAATGTATACACTATGTAAAAAATTGGAAAAAGAAAATAATAATAATAAAAAAAAAAGATCCATTTAGGAGAGCTAGATGGTTTATACTTATTGACGGAAGTCGCTAATCTCCACTTTTAACTGAAATTTGACGTGTTTGATTCTTGCCTTTAACTCGTCTGTTGATTGATGTGCAATGGCTGCACAGGCAACCAAAGAAAGTCTGTGTGTCTTTACCACGTGCGTTGAGAGGGCTGTGCTGGATTCAGCTGCACCAGATTCGATTAGCAAGCTAATGTTTTATTAGAGAGGAGTGCGAGAGGGGGAATAATTAAAGAGCTCTTGTGAGGGAGGGACATGCAGTCCTGTCTGCCTGTGCTGATGGGACATCTGTTTGCCTGGGGGTCAGGCACTGAAGCGGTGGGGTGCTCGGGATGGAAGGGGGAGTTTGAGGGGCGACTGCTGGAGCTAGAATGGTGGCCACACTGGAGTTTGTTACCTCCCTATGCCGCTATGGAGCTAGAAACAGCAGGCCTGCTAACACACAGACACCAAATTAAAGAACTAACCCAACTTCATTAACAGAATAATGATGGGCTCAGTCTGAGTACTGCTTTATTATCCATGCAAAAACACATTCGCATCAAACCGCGGTAGGCCGGCTCGCAACCGGAGCACACCAGGTTTTTGAAAACGCTTAAATCCGTAAATCAAGTGAGTCGAGAACAAAGAAAGACCCGAGAATACAAAAAATGGCAAAAAGCGAATCCTCTCCCTGGATATGTTTTCTGTGTGCACCTTGGATTGCACACGGAAAGTCGATGCCAAGTTTTCTTTTTTTGTGTAAGTGCAACGGTATGACCCGGGGGGCGTGTGGCTGAGCCGGGTCGAGCAGTGCTTTGGTCTGCGGGGCGACCCCTCCCACAGTTCTCACCTCCATACTGCAACCTTTCAGTCAAAAATAACTTTAAAGCGCTGTGCCTGATGGGAATACGGCTCGAAACTTAAGGCTAGTCCTATTAAAACCACCCTAATACTAAGGAGGGGGATGAAACAGAGTGAACTGTGGGGCTGTATTGATGTGGAGAAAATGAGCAGCTCTTGCTGTGGAAGAGGCCTGACTCCTCTATCGATTTATAAAGGGAAAATGTAGAAATAGACTCCGTAAATCTGGCACTGCCTAACAGGTTAACAGCGACCATCTTTTCATGTAAACTCATTCAGTATGCCTGCATTGATGTCGGGTAGATGAGCAGTAAAGCAGAGTTCTTACACCTTCCCTGCCGTGTGAATTATAGTGTTTTTTTATAGATCAATACGCAAACACAATTATTAGTGTTATTAAATTGTGATAAATGGTCATTTTAGTCAGGCTGGTATTTGTGCTCAGGGAGGAAGTAGCCGATGGTTTTGGTGATTTACAGACTTCAATGTTACCATTGGAAGTGACGTTGTGACTTAACACGTTAGTTTCATTCATACTAGAAGTGTTTGCTTTGTATGAACAAGAAATATAATTCTAACCAATTTTCTATTCTCATGTGTCCTGTGCAAGGTTATTATAGTTTTGCATTTTTCATTAGTTTTTATTTTTATTTCGTTTTGAATTTTTGTTTTCAAATTCAGTTTAGTTTTAATTAGTTTTAAAAGTGGGTTTACTAGTTTAGTTTAGTTTCTATTTTTTGAAAATGCTTAGTTTTAGTTTAGTTTTTATTAGTTTTAGTGTTAGTTTCAGTCTTTTTTTGTAATTTGGGTTATTTGTCAGGGGCAAGGTTGAAAAAGGTCAGAAAAAGAATTGTGTAATAATAACTCAACAAAAACATACATTTTTAGAAATATCTATTCAACATTAAAACCAAATGTAGCCTACAATGTGAAATTCCTTTACTGTACCAACAATCTACATATTTTCTATATAAAAATCCCACAGCTTTACAATTTCGGTTACACTTTATTTCGATCACTTTAGATATTCTACTAATTATAAGTAACTTTTCAACTAAATTTCAAGCAACTCTCATTAGAGTATTAGTATAGTATAGTAGACTGTCAGTAGACTGTTAGATTATGGTTATTGTTAGGATTTGGGTTAGGAGAATAAGTTTACTTGTAGTAGACAAGTTACTTATAGTCAGTTGAATGTCTAAAGTGGACTATCGAAATAAAGTGTTACCAAGTAGAATAATGACATAACATTATTTAATATTTGAATCACAGCTTATAGAGTTTTGACATCGACAACCCAGCAGCATTTTACCTCAAAATTGCGACTAAGTCAGTTAACTTTTTCTAACGAAGGCTCAATCGCTTCTCGGGTCGACATTAACACACTGACAGAATTGTATTAAGAATTTATAATATACCACCTTTTAATGTGTGATTGTGTAAAGATGTTCATGATGAGATACCAACCTTTCACGAACTTGCTTTCAACATTGATCGAACCCTCGTTGGCTCGTTTTTACGGAGACGAGGTGTGTACTGCATGGAGGGGGAGGGGCTGTGTGTGTAGGTGTGTGTGCGCGTGCGCGTGCATGTGAAAGAGACGGAGGGAGAGCGGTACAGGGAAATGAAATGCAGTTGAACAAATACACTGCGTGTTTTAAATAGCGTTAAAATTAACGGCATTGACAAAGACGAAAACGAAGGACATTTGCTCTATAATTTTATTTTATTTTAGTTAGTTTTGCAAACAGACATTACAGTTTTAGTTAGTTATAGTTTTTTTGTAATGGCTCGTTTTTATTTTTATTTCAGTTAACGACAATGTTTTTTCCCATCTAGTTTTCGTTTTTTCGTTAGTTTTCGTTAACGATTATAACCTTGGTCCTGTGTGTGCTGTGTGTGTGCTATTAATGATTTTTCAAAAATGGCAACTTCCATCTTCCATCAAGTCTGTCCCCAAACATTTGAACAGTAGTGTATATATATAGAGTATGTGTGTTTATACAGGTATTTACTAGAGGGCGCAGCATCAGGAAAGTAAGTCAGGATTGCAACTGTGCTACATGTTGAATCACTTTTCCGTTACTGTCAGCACTGACACAGCTCAACAATTTATTAACAAATTAAGTCATGACAATTGTTGTCAGATCAGTTGTCATTATCGTTTATAACCAAACTGTGAATGGAACCTTAGTGCTCTAAAACAGGATTGTCATATCAAAAAGAACGAGTGGAATTTGTCATCACACATACTTTCCAAAACATATGATAGAACGTGTTCCAGATACTGTGAGATGCTATGCCGGGTTTTTTTTTAGGTTTGAGTCCGGCCTTCTTATTTGAAGTAATTTTAACAACATAACATAACATAACATAACATAACATAACATAACATAACATAACATAACATAACATTTATGCTCACCAAGTCTGCATTTATTTGATACAAAGACAGGTGGTAATATATATATATATATTAGGATGTGTTTCAGAATGAACTTCAGTGAGAAAGAGAACACAAATTGCATCATGATAATTCTTCTTTATTTGACAAAAAGCAGAACACCTTTGTTTTTATTGTGAGTTTGCGAATATTGTGAGTATACTTGTGAGTAAATAGACTCTTAACAGGCTAATCATGTACACTTATATGTAAGATCAAAATCAACAGAGTAATTTTGAGTCTCTTTTGCACTGATATGGAAAAAAAGATGGTTTGTCACACCGGTGCGATACTAGACCCCAGAGAGTTAAGGCTGAGGCCAGCAGTTTGCATAAGGGTGGCTACCTGGGATCTGGCCATCGTATTAGAAGGTCATTCCTGGAATTTTCACCTGGTATGGTGAAGTCTTTTCTGCACCCTTGACTGGGCTACGTTCCTTAGGTTCATACTAGTATTGTTAGACATACTGTTCTGTAGGCCTTCTGTCCTCCTCCATTTCTGACGTCAGACCAGGAGAAACTTAATCTGCTCTGCCCTGTGAGGGCCTTAGATGCTTATGTCCACAGAGCTGCCCTGTGAAGGAAATCTGAACAACTGTTTGTATGTTTTGGGCCACCCAGGAAAGGGTGTTCTGCTTCTAAGCAGAGGATGAGCAAGTGGGTGGTCGAGGCCATCTCACTTGTTGGTCAGCCCTCTCCATTGGCTGTTCGAGCTCACTCAACTATTAGTATTGCTGCTTCTAAAACTTTATTGTCAGGAGCTTCCCTCAATGATGTTTGTGATGCGCTAGGATGGTCCTCAACACACACATTCATTAGGTTTTATGACCTTGACTTCAGCTCCACTTCTGGGGTGCAGGTGCTTTCGTCAGAATGTTCGTTTTGACTTCACACTAGAGACACTTTCTCTTATGGCGATGTGGGTTTTAGTGTTTCCACTGCATTTGACACAGCTTGAGTTCCCTTGGAAGGGAACGTCTCGGTTACGTATGTAACCATAGTTCCCTGATTGGGAACGAGACGCTGTGTCTTCCCGGAATGCCCGTGATCGACTTGCTTCAGGCTACCAGAAGCTGACGCGGTTGTGATTCTGGGGTGCTTTAAACTAGTTTCCTGGTCGATGACGCCACCCGCCTATGACGTTCCATCTCGCCATTGGACTTATTCCATAGGTGCTTCAGGACGCACTCACGCAGGGGCGTTCGCACAGCATTTGACGCAGCGTCTCGTTCCCTATCAGGGAAGGGAATTGCACAGTACAATTTAACACAGCTAAACATAGATAAACACAGCTAAATATAGCAATAATAATATTCCGAATGTTTCACAACTTTACAAAGCAGAATGTGGCTCAAAAGCCTCATCTGTATAACGTTTACATCTGTGTCAATGGCAATTTTTTTTACGGTTTGACTAAATTGCGATAGGTTCGTAAGATTGGATGACAGGAATGAGACTTTCTGCCGATGCTGATCGATTTGAGCATAGTGTACTGTATAATATTATAGATTTAAGATAAATTACTAAACCTCTAACTAATTCACAATCATGATGAGTCTGCTGCACTTTATCTTGCTCATAGAGAGGCAAATGGCCAAACATAATACTGTAAACGTCATGAATCAGCTTTTTGATGGACATGCATTATTTGTCAGAGCTTTGTTGATTGGGCTTTGGCTGGAGGGTTATAGAGCAGGTTTCTATGCCAGTGAGCCCCATCCTCATAGTCTGTGAGCTACAAGGAGAGTATGTGGAACACAGATGGAGGGGTGGAGGAGCTGGGAAGAGTGGTGTGGTAGGGGTTGGATGAATGGACCTTCAGTCTGTTCTGAGAGACTGAGTGGGTGGACGAGAAACCTGCCAGGTATGCGTTGATTGACAGGGTCGTCGCGACACGCCATAGCGGCGAAGGTGAAGATCGGGTCCTTTCTCACAGATGAATCCGAGAAGGGTCGAGGGTGAGCAGCCAGTAGTCAGCCGTTGACGTCCAGATCGGAAGCTCAGAAACAATTACTCTCACAGCGGAGTTTAGGGACGAAAACAGATCTCTCGTATTGAGAAGAGAAGAGAGGATGGGGTGAGAAATGTGGCTGTAATTAATGAGTAGCTGGAATGAGGGAGTCCCAGATGGAAAGGCAGAGTCGCCTGGCATGATTGTGCATCCGTGGCTGAGCTGTAAGATATACCTGGCCGCACGCTCGGCTCTCTGAAGTGGCTAGTTAGCATACGCCGCTCTTGTTATTTGTGTACTCAGTGTGAGAGCGGGCCTCCTCAGCTGCCGTTCACCAGAGACTTGTTTTGTAAGATTAATGAAGGTCACCGGTATTCTCAGAAGTATTCTGATAATTAAGGCTTTGTTTATCAAAAACAAGTTATATTAAGAGCAAAAAAGATTCATGGTAATTATTCATAATCTTAACAATTCAAGTGTAGCCACCTCATTTGTGCTTTTAATTCTTCTTGTTAATGTTTTGCATAAATCTGCATAATTACTTGAGATGCCTGTTGTAATTTTGACAGCTACTCAGCTCATGTGCACTAAAGTATGGCGAACGTTCCACGTGCTGCATACTTATAATGTATGGTGCCGCCGGAATGTTTTTCGGAGGATTATTTTTTTTTCACGTTGCGCACGTGCTTCTGAGAATGATTCTGAGAAAGAATAGGTGTTTATATCAATAAATGAACAGTTTGGTCCGCAGTGGGGAAACGCGAAGCGGGAATGACTGGTTTTATGACCAAGGCGCTGCTGCGATCACGCTGACAAAACAAATGCCGACGTGCTTCTATAAATCCTTGGCACAAATGGTCAGTCCCCCTCTGCTGTGTGCCCAGATGTGTCTGTGGAGAGCAAAGGCTACTGGGCCCTCTAATCACACTCTAATTTCTGCTGCAATAATCATCAAGTAAATGGATGTGAAATGGTAATGCAAGTCTGGAGTTTACGTAATCTTGTAATGACCTCTTGTATTACACTGTCTGTGATGTTGCTTGTAATAGATTGTTAGTCACTAATCTGAAAGGGAGGGGGAGGGGGGGGATCAAGAACAGTGGCTTATGAAATTAAATTTGGAGTGTGGCTGGGCCTATTAGCACTCTGACATAAGTGATATCATTTCTTTCACTCCTCTTCACGCACACACAGACACATACGCTCATGCTTTAGGACGCTCATGCTGATTAGTATTCACTAAACAGGAGAAATAATGCTCTCATCACCGGCTAAGACCTCAATGATACTTTTAAACTAATGCATGCTGAGGGTTCACAAGTCATTGAAATTAGAATGCTGGAGCTGCTTCAACAGTAGAATGCTGAACGCGATCTATACAATATGTGTGTGTATGAATGATGAGAAATGCAGAAATGCAATTTTATATGATATATCTGCTCTGCTAGGATGTTGTCCTCCTGTCCTTTGAAATTGTTTTGGCAGCATTGTCAATAATGAACATTTCTTTTCCTTTTTACTGTCTGATTTATTTATTTAAACGTGACTGACTCAACTTTTTGGCTTTGCAAACATGTACATTGGTGGTAATACTTTACACTAAGGTTCATTAGCAAACATCAGTTAACCTCATTAGTTAAGAATGAACAATACTTCTACAGCATTTATTGAAGTTAAAGGACAATTCCGGTATTTAGCACTTTGAGTCTATTTTCTAGTTTGTTTTGGATGAACTAGAGTGGTGGACACAGAAATTTTGATGATGGGTCCCGTTTTGACTTTTTGACTCTTTTAGAATCGCCTTTGACCGCTTCAGAGTGGCAGTCTGCTAGCATGCACAAACAAGTACTTCGTTTAATGCTAATTTCAACATTTACTAATATATTATTAAAATCAAAGGTTGTATTTGTTAACATTAGTTAATGCACTGTGAACTAACATGAACATACAATAAATAACTATTCTTATTAACTCACATTAACAAAAATTAACTAATACCTATTGCTCATGGTAAGTTCAAGTTAGTTATAGGGATGGGACGGTATGAAAATTTCATACGATTTTATTGACCAAAATTATCGTGATTATCAATATTATCTCGGTTTTGTTAAAACAAGATGAAAGTCTTCAAAAAGAACTGATGGTCACACTGAAAACATTTTTTATGTGTTCAAAACAAGTTTTATATTTAATAAATCTACAAACAACAAATAAAACAAGCAGATATTCACATTTCCTTCTTTATGACCGTCGTCAATAGCAACGCATTATAACACAGCACATTCATGTATCACGCGTGCTCTCATTTCATTTAAATACAACTTGCCATCTTGAGTCTTGCGTCTGCGTTTTTGATTGTATTGAAAATGAAATCAGAAATGATTTATTGTTTACAGAGTTTGATAATATTATTGTTGTGAACATCTTGTCTGGACGAGTTTTGTACGCCGTACAAAATGGATTTAACAGGTAAGATTTAAAACATTAATCTCAATTCAATATGTCCCCGTAATTATGTGGTAAACAAAAAATTATATAATACCTGTCCAATAAATATATTCATTATTATCTCCTAAATGTCACTCTTAATTGAATGTTTTCGTTTGTTTTTGGCTGAGAACTTTTCTTCGCGGAAGCTTCACGTTTATTTCAAGTGAGTGAGACAAAATATTTCAACTCAAAATAATATTTTGTGCCCAATTATTTCCCAAGCGTAGTTTTGGTATTGAGGTCAAAGTTAACTTGCCTTGCGTTCGCTATACAACAGTGGTTGGTGGTCATACGAGACGATGAGCAGATTTGAAGTGTTTCCACCTATTGCAGCGACTTTTTTGTGCATGTTCTGCAGACAGGGTGACCATCCTTGATTAAGTTTCCCTCAAACTTTTGTAAAAAACAAATTATGATCACACCACAGATTTGGTCCTCTTAAAATGCTGAAAAGTCTCCTGGCTATGTCAGAGAGTGGGCATGATTTATAGTGAGTTATTAAAATCGCGCTAATCAAACACGGTTTTAATGATAATTAAATTACTAACCGTCAGTACATTTTATTGTGGTGTATAGTGAAACCAGTAATCATCCCATCCTTTGTTAGTTATTACATTAACTAACGTTAACTAATGAACCTTTTTGTAAAGTGTTACCACATTGGTGTTCATGTTTTTGAATTGTATATTATGTGAAAAAACAAAACAAAACATATTAAATCATTTTTCTTTTCTTAATTGTGGAAGTTGCTTTAAATGAAGGTGTTTTCCATAAATGTAAATATTGGCATCAGCCATTGAGAAACCCAAACTGCTCAAGTGCTACTCCAATTACAGAGGCAAGGTGTATTTTTTCAGGCATATCTATTTGGATATACTGTTTGCTTATGCCAGTATTTTGCATAGCTTGTGTTCATGGCAGAACAGCAAACATGTAAACACTATAGCACCTAATATACCTCCCTCTGTGAAGCTAGAGACCTTGACCTCTCTCTTGCCAGCCTGCTGTCGTGCCTGCGTTGCGGGTGCGCTGATGTGCGTAAGTCTCCTTCACGGCACCGTGAGCCGATCACAGATCTGCGGAGGACTGTGCTTTATGAGAGGGCCATGTGGCGTCAGGAGTTTAATGAAAGTTGCCTAATGAAGTAAACTTGCGAAGACGGAGAGAAAGGAGGCGAAGAGACAAAGAGAGGGCGAGAGGAAAAAAAAAAAAAAAACTCAACTTTCTTTAATTATGTTTACCCAACAGGCCTTGCCTCCTAATTTAAATAGCATAAACATCTGGACTGCACCGGCATTAAAATCATGGCAGTAGTCAAGCAAATCTTGTGGAAAATAATGAAATTAGATCCCTGGTGTTGTGACAGAGGAAGGGCAGGATACATCAGCTCCATGTTAATAAAATTTCCATGAATGACTGAATACAATTAAGAAATTGTCAGTTGTGGCTGTGAACTTTTGTAACTCATAGATGTTTGCATCATTTGATTATGGTAGCAATTTGGAATTGTTTATCGGTGTCTGTGTTGGGGTATTAATTATGACCTTTTTTATTGGTCACAATTAAAACAAACACAGGCTCTTGGAGAGGGACAAAAGCCGAGGTCTGTGTTGAGTACAGCAGGACTCACTGGAAATCATCTCTGTGTAGATTTTATTATCATCAGTGGGTTATTATAAATACTACTGCGATTATTATTATTATTATCAGGTAAAGTTGGCTCAGCATTCTTATCATTATGAGTTAGATAAGAGTTTTGTCTCTGACTGGGACTCAGCCTTTTTTTTGTTTTATTACATTGTTTGTCTTATTGCCTCCAAATTAAGATTCAGAGCGAGGTGCTTTGCAAATTGAAATATGAACCTCTACCTCTGTTTCAGTCCTCTCTCGACTTCAGCATTTATCTTATCAGCCGGCACAAGGAGAGGGAGATTGTATTTGTTGAAATGATTTGTCAGTTTAGGAAGTAATAATGGATTTGGGCTGAGAGCTGTACAAACAAGGCCTTCAGCATGGAGAGAGATTGAGGAGAGGAGAGGAAGGGACGACTGCTCTCAGCGCATTCTAATGCACTCGTGAGAGAGGGAAAGAGATAATCACACATCTCTAAATAAAGATTTGTGAGCTTCCTTCCCCAAGCACGTGGATGCAGGAAGTTGCTGGTGTTTGGAGGGAGGTGTTACAATTCCCAGTTCTGATTTTACATTTATAAATCATACATATTGAATATTAAAATATAAAAGAATACAGTGGCGTCCAAACGTCTTAAACCTCTTCGAAAATCTAAAATTGAAAAAAAATAATAATAAATAAATAAATAAATAAAAAATAAGAATATACATATAAATAGTATAAGCTTGGAAAAAAAAAAATAAGAAAAGAGATTTCATGATTTTGCATCATCCTTCACATGGTCCTTCAGAAATCATTTTAGAATGCTGATTTGCTGCTTAAAGGAGCTGTATGTATGAAATTTATTTCAAATAATCATAAAATGGCCCTGATATGTCCCTAGACTTTAAGAAATCATGTTCATTTCAAATACTTATCACTGACAACAGCAGTCTGATGCTCCACCCTCCACTGATCTACCAATCACAAAGTCAGTAGTGTTGCAGCATTCGGGTTGCCAGCTCTGCTCTAGTTACCACAGCTGCAGATACAAACATGTGGGATAAAAAAAAAAAAAAAAAAAATGTTGGATCCTGCAACATATCTGGCAACCTCGAGTCAGAGGTGAGGGGGAGGGGATACACCGCTCTTAAGTAATTTGAAACTGATTGCAGTACCAGTTTTGGCCACAATCTCACATACTGCTCCTTTAAGAAACATTATTACAATATTAAAAACAGTTGTGTTCGTTTACTCAAAAAATAAATTTGTTGTCATTAATTACTCATCATCATGCTGTTTCAAACCTGTAAGACCTTTGTTCATCTTCGGAACACAAAAAAGATTTTTTTTATGAAATCCAAGAACTTTGCGACTACTCCTCAGACAGCAGCGCAACGACCACTTTCAAGTCCCAAAAAGGTAGTAAAGACGCTGTTAAAATAGTCCACGTGACTTCATAGTAACCATGATACATTTTTTTTTTCTTTGATGAATATAAAGTTAAAAAGAACAGCATTTATTTGAAATGGAAATGCTTTGTAATATAAATGTCTTTACCTTCACTTTTGATGTAAGTAAGAGTAGTGTGGTCAATGTATTGTAAGAGTAGTTTTACACAAAACAAAACTCAAGGACAGATGCTAATGACTAGTATGGCAGCGACACTTAATATGGTTGGGTTCATAGAATGTTTTTGTTTTTTTTTATGACCCTGACAACCCCATTCTATAACTGAACTGATGCCTGCACATTTTCAAGACTCACAACTATAGTCTCGACAAACCTGCGCTGAATGAATGGACACGCACTGGACAACTAGTTGTCTGCCATGTTATATGTGAACTGTGAACTGTATAATCATGACGGATGTTAGTTTACTCGCATAGATTTGCATTCACCCCCACACCCACAGGAGCTGCATTGGGTGCGAGGCTTGCAGTAAAACATACTCTCTGCACTCGGTTACTAAAGTATTTGGTTGTTGCCTCGATTGGACTCATTTATGTAATAACACACTGTCAATTTTGATAAAACTTCCCAATTTTATGGAAATCGCCATAAAATTGGGCGTGTATATAATAAAATAAACTATGTAATCAATTACATTGACGTGCCATTCTAACCATATATCGTGCACTTTAACATCTTGTTTCCTTTACTTTGAACTTACAGTAAATGCCCTTCTCAAAGTCCTCAACTGTTAAGATGTCTGCTGTTTTGTTGTCTCTAATGTATGTTAATATTTGTCTCCATGTTTACTGCACCACACATTCTCACCATGCCACCATAAATCATTATCAGGAGGGGACTTGTGTGAGTTTTATGTAAGATGGACTTACTCTTGAAGATTGGCATACAGGAATACTAATTTACTTTTTAGCTGTCACCAGTTACTTTGTCTGTTGGCCGGCATAGTCAATGAAATGGTTTATTCTTACTTTTAAAATGTATTTAGTTTAGTTTTTTTTTTTTTTATTGTTTTTTTTCATACATGGACTCAGATGTACCGTTTGCTGTTGATATGGAATGAAGGACTGTACCACAAAAATGTAGGGACAAGTTCAAATCTAGTGAAGGTAATTGTTTCCATTCTAGCTGCCAGATCTAGGGTTAAGTTGTCATCAGCACTGTTCTTCTTATTGAAGCTTTTATCATCTTATACAAAAGGTCCAAAGCCTTTTGTATTTTATTCTGATTTGGAGTGTCTTTTGTGTTCAATTCATATTTCGTTCCTTGATATAGAAGGCTGTACTTTTTTGTTACAGGAAAAGTGATTTTACCATTTCTTTTAGTACTTCTCCATTTTGACCTCTCACCTCCGCTCAGATTTTACAACCCAATAAAGTCACTCAAACACAAGATTGTAGCTTTTCTTGCCACTGTTCTTTAGCATAGCTGTCTAGTAAATTCCATGGACTCAGCGCTGTTCGAACTGGGTTTTCACACAAATCATATATTTGACTTTTTTCTTAAACCACTGAACATGTATCGTTTATATAAGCTACCTCATACAAAAAAGTTAACTATAAACATTTCTTGACCAATTTCGGTCTTAATTCCTTTAACAAAGATGTCTTTGATATTTTCTTCTTGTATAATGTACATTCAACATGCCTTCAAAATGTATGAAGAGTTCACAGCATGATAGAAATGTGTTTGAGAGTGAGTGCAAATGGCTCATCTATTGATCTGACCTCATACAGTACGTGCACTTGTCCCCTTTATCACACATTGGTCCTTGTGTCCTGTGTATTCCTTTATCACGCATTGGTCCTACGTATTCCTTTACTGAACAATGTCAATGTGCAAGTTTCAGATCTGCTGCATGAAGAACACTTGTAGACCAATTCAAAGACTGATGCATTTAATCTGCTCTGAACTTAGACTTTTGCCTTGACTTTTGCTCTGTTTTTGAAAAAGCCAATTTTAAATGAGATGTATCCTTTCTCTTCAGAAGCAAGTGGGTATGAAGTGGTTGGTTTACTGTGGATATACTCACTTGAAAGATAACAAATTAATCCATATGTTCTGGTAGTTTCAAGGCTTTTACATCGAATAAGGGACACCACAATATGCATTTACTAGTACAGCATGGGGAAAATGTTGAGTGCGGGTGGTAAATGCATAACTGAATCAGGGCAACATGTATTACTTATGTTCTTATATATAGAAATGAATATACAATATGAGGAGAAAAAAGCGAGGAGAACAAAACACTAAAGTCAGTTAAGGTATTTCACTGATGCAGTTATTTGGCAAACTTCAGCTACAGGTTCTATTTTACTAGGCAAAAAAAAAAAAAAAAAAAGCAAGAAAAAGTAAAGAATATGCTGATTTCAATCAATATAACTGTTATAATACTTTGTTGTGTTTTGCATGTGTTCATAACTTCTTTGTATAACAGCCTGGGCAAAAATCATGTCTGCACAATTTGGCATGTAATAATTGGGTTATCACAAATAAAACATACTTCAACAGGGCTTCACATTAACACCCGGCAACCTGGCAAATACGGGTGGATTTCAGCAGTTGCGTGTAATGCAGTCACTATTTCTAGCCATGTAGCGGGTTGAAATTTATATATAATATATACATTTTTGTCAAAAGAGTTAAAAATATAGTTTTTTTTTGGTTACATGTCGACACTGAAATATCTAAAACTGAAACACTTCCAATTCTCATTTTTCACAGAATAGTTATTTTTCACTGCTTATTTCACTTAAACAGTTAACTTGTGTTAAGCTGCAACCCCACTTTTGAAAAATCCAAAGAAATGGCATACCCAAACTGAAACAAATACAGTTCATGAACCCTACTAAAAGCACAAGTATGATCTCATTTGAAAGCTGACACCTGGCAGTTTATTGTAAATGTAGGATTAATTAGTCATAATGAAAAAAAATATATAATTATAAATGGCTTCAAAATTGTGTAAAGTTATTAGAAATGCATTTTTATGAAATATCTTTATGAAAATAAAATTGAAGTTGGCATTGTATCAATCTAGAAATGCACTGCAACTAAAGCCACATGTCTGACCATGTTATATTTAAAATTTAAAGATAATAAGTCTAAAATTTTAATGTTTTTCAAGACCATGTCATTTGACTTAATTTTGCTTAGACTCTAAAATGCAATTTGGTGTTTATTGTCATTGTCTAGCATCTATTCAGTCTATTGACTCTATTGTTTTGTGGTGCAAACAAGCCCTATTCAGTGGTCAGTCTCCCCTGCACACATTCACACCTCTCCGGGCTGGTTATGGCTCTAAATATGCTCTTCTTTTGTCTTCATTATAATCACTAACGACTGGCTATTCACATTGTTTTAATCTCTAATTTCTTTTATCAAAGTTCTCACTTCACATTTGAAACTGTATCAACTGCCCTTTTTGAAAAAAATAAACATTTCAGTAAGCATTTATATTTAGAAAAAAAAAAAAAAAAAAAAAAACATAAAAAAATAACAGATGGGTGGCAGGTGCACCTAGAGCTAGTTAGCATGTTAGCTTAGCACACCATCAATACACAACAATTTATGAGAGAATAAAACCATATTTGTGGTCCAAACTTACTTTATAACGCAAGTTGAGTGTTTTAAATAAGCTTCTGTGATCTGATTTGGCTTCAGAAAAAAATAGGATATTATATATATATATACTGTATATATATATATATATATATATATATATATATATATATATATTACAGTATTCTGCACAATGATGAAGTCTATATTGGTTAACATTAAATTATGAATATAGAGCAGACAGTTGAGAAAGAAAACGTGTAACAGTATAATGGATCTGTGCGTCAGGTCTTAAAGTGACAACAGCCTAATGTACCTGCTGCCAAATTGTGAGTTAATATTAAAAATATCTAAATGGCAGTCTTCCCAAATGGTATTGATGTCAATATTGTGGCCAATGAAAATGCTGAGTGGCTAGTAACTTTGGAAAACCACTAGCCACAGTGGCTGGTGAGCAAAAAAAAAAGTTAATGTCAAGCCCTTGACTTCAAGAAAAATATGCTTTTTAAAGAGATTAATATTTTGTATAATATATGAATAAAGGGTGAATATGTTAATTATCCTAAGTTGGACATCACTTTTGACCATTACCGTTGATAGGTACACAGACGTGGGATTATGGACACATGGATGAGTGTATGGATGGATGGATGGATGGATGGATAGATAGGACAGATAGATGGACAGAAGACTCTAAGTGTGCCTTTGTCAGGGAATTATCCAGAAGATGGAAAAAGGAAATAAATACAGAGGCCATATGAAATCAGGAGTGCCACTTACCAGGAAGAAGGCAAGAAAGCTTTGAGGATCCAGGAGTGCCATGAAAGCACTGACCTCTCACAGGAAGGTTCATGTCTCTCCGTGCAGAAACAGATGGATAATAGCACAATGCTGAAATCATGCAGCACGTATTATGGGCACTGTGATTGCCGACCTGATTACCTGCCATATGCTTGCTGAAGGGTTGAGCTGAGAATGGGAAAGTATGCAAACCCTTTTAAAGCAACGTTTTTATAGCACTCTCATTATACCAACATGGAGACTTGCTCAAATGAAAGCGAGCGTTGCGGGGAAGGAAAATAATGAAGTCATAAAATTCAGGGTTCACGGTGCATGGGTTCCACAAGGGCCTCGCTGCTGCCCCACTGCTGGTTCTGTTGTATGGTGAGACGTGCATGTGAGAGAGGTCTGGATGAGTGAGGTGGGGTGAATGACACTAGATGGACATGGTTTCTTATTGCGTGTAACTACACAATGCAAAGGTATAACATGTAATGATAATTGTACACCATATTCATTTATTTTTGTTTGTACTATAGCTTGTATTATTGATATTAAGTCATGAATATCAACTTTTACTTAACCTTGAATATATTCTCACCACAATGCCCCAGTCCAGCTTTCCCTATCCCCACCTGCCTTTATGTACCACAGCACAACTACTATTACATTTCCTGTGGCTGTCACACACACACACACTCACACACACACACGTTGAGACGAAAGGGGCGGTTACCTTTCCCTTGCCTGGAGATTTGCCTGACTTTCATTTCTCCATGTCATCCATTAAAAAGAGAATTTTGCATAATCTTTAAGTACCTTTATGGACTACTTGGCATAACACGATTCCTCCGTTGGTGAGATGATATTTGGGTCAGCTCCTTTCTAATTCTCTTTTATTGGGAATCTCCTCCAACATGGCGTCCCATTCGGTACTCTGCCACATGCTTAATTCTAATGTCTGGCCTTATTTTTTAAGCTAGGTTGGTGTTCACATCTTTAATTAAGACCTTAATAGCAATGTTTATATTATAATAGCTTTAAGCCTTGTTAGTCATCACCACAATGAAAAAGGGACAGCTTTGCATTGGCTCACACTCCTCCAAAGGGTGTGACATCTTCACCCTTTAAAAATCACTGATCACAAGATCAGCTCTTGTCCTCTTCGCTTGTCCTCTCTGGTCATCTTGGCCTTTTGATGAGGCTGAACTAGAAGTCCCTCAAGGAATCCCAAGCTTGTGCCAGGCTGTGGCCTTGTCTTTCCATTCACCAAAGATCCTCTGACTACCACTGGTTCTCTCTCATTAAGACCACACCAGCAAAGATCAACTGGAGCCTCAACAAATTGCATTAGGACAGTTTAATTCAAATGGGTTAGAACTAAACTGATGGTTTGCTCAGGCTGTTGATCTGCAAACATCAAACAATGCTATAACTTCTTGATTTCCTGTATTCTACTTCAGCTCCCTTTCCCTTGGTAAACTGCATGCATGTGTATGTTTGAGTAGCTTAAATGTTTAGTCTAGTTAATAAAGTCTTTTTCAAATCACATGCAAAGTTGTCTGTGTCTCAAGCTCATCTCTGGAGTCACTAATCATAGATCTTGACTACTTGATCTTAGTAGTACTTAATACGAATTTCCCATGTCCCAGAAATGTACATTTCTACTGATTAATTAATTAACCAATATTGAGTGTAACCCGAGTAATGGGTTGTAATGTTAATGTAGCTACATCAAGTTAACCCGATTAACTGATCCAAATTCATTATCAATTATAACAAGTTATGATTGATTATTAATATTTAATTAATATTTGAATATGTGGTAATGCAAATGAGAGTTAGGCATATAATGACTTTTGTTCATCACTCAAAGCTTCTGCGTAAAAAAAATATCTGGGAACACTTTATAATATCATCTCATTTGTTAGAACGCGTTAATGTGTTAACTATGAGCAATATATTTTGTTAATAATGTTAGTTATGAACAATGGTCATAGGCAAGTTAGTTCACAGTACACTAGCTGATGTTAATAGAAACAACTGTTGATCTTTAATGTGTTCATAAATGTTGAGATTAGCTGTTACTAACTTAAAAAAATGCTGAAGTATTGTTCATAGTTGGTTCATGTTCACTCATTTGGTTAATAATTTTAAGAAAATTATATAAAATGCTGCTGTTGTTGACAAAAATTATATCCATATATTTCATTAAGTCATACATACGTTTTCTTGATAATGTGCTTTTTACCTCCGACAGGGGGTAAATGGACGGTAAACCCTTTACAGCACCCTTGCTGCAGTTGTACATGTGTGAATTTAACTGCATGACCATGCACTCGCACAAATGCAACCACATAAAATTTTAACTCATGCATTCTCAAAAAACGGCCGCAGTCTGGAACCCTGTAATGTTAACGGATTCAGACTGGACAACTAGTTGTCTGTCGCATCATACAGTGCCAGAGAGCTGCTCTACACAAACGTGCGTCTACTATGTGTTGGGTTTTTGTGTGTGGTTTCTGTAACAGCAATGGCGATATACTTTATGCATCACCTGAAGGTTTTAGATAAAGTCACTGTTCTCCCCCGGATCTTCTCCAACTCAAATGCTCCGCTCTCCACCCAGATATAAAAGCTGCCATCAGTTAATGAAGATTTGATGAACTTGTGGCTAGGGTTGGGTATCGAGAATCGAGTATCGATTGGAACCGGGACTAACATTTCGTTTTTCCCGGAATCGTTCAAAAGTTAAAATTTCGATTCCTAGTTTCGATATTCACAGTCCGCCGAGCGGAAGAAGAAACCGTTGAACAACACCAACGAAGAAGCGTCTACCGGAAGTGTTGGCATAACCGCGCGAGTCGAACATTAGTAGCTTACGTCAGCGGTCCAAAGTGTGGCTTCACTTTTCTAAAAATAACGAAATCTCGGCAAAATTCGTGACAAAAGGAGTATTTCCTTCAGAAAGGAGTATTTCCTTCAGAAAGACCGTTGGTTAGCAAGTTAGCTAAACTTTTTTGACCCTGCCTCTTAAAAGAATCGGAATCGAGAATCGTTAGGAACCGGAATCGAAACAAGGAATCGGAATCGGAATCAGAATCGTTCAAATTCAAACGATACCCAACCCTACTTGTGGCTCAAATGGACTTTTGTTGTGTCAAAAATGATAAGGCTTTTTAGTTTTATGGATGGTGCCATCTTTGATATTACTTTGGTCACTGACGATATTGTTACAGGTAAGAGAATGCAGGCTTGACTCTTATTGTAGTTTCATACAGACAGTATTCCAGATGCTACTGTAAATTGCTGAGTGAGCAGGACATGTCGAGACTCATGCAAGTAAATGCGGTTTGTCAATCCCAAAACTGACAGTATGAACGTAGCCTTAGTTAATCAGTTAACCGCCTTTTTACAGCTTTTTTTCCTTTACATTCTATTCTGTATATATAAATGTACTTTACATTCTACATATTTTTTATTTTTTATCTAAAATGTAATATTGGAAACAACATGAGGATGAGTAATGGCAATTTTCATACATTCAAAATAGGGTGTTTTCTTGCACTTTATTTCTGGCAGCTAAAGTCTTAAATTCGACTGTTTTGAGAACAAGATGAAAAAGGATTTTTGCACTTACCTCTCAACATTGTGTGTGTTGCCCTTGTGTCTAGCAGTTAATATTTCTCAAGGCAACAGAGGTTAGAGTTTGAATCTGAGTGTCTCATAGAAATGCTTTAAGGTGTTGAATGTGGGTTATGCATACCTGTAGGTTTTCAGCCAGGTTATACATGTAGCCTTTCTCTTTTAAATCAGCAGTGTCCTATTCAAAAGAGTGATCTGAGAAGAACCATTCAGAAAGCCAGATAAGTAGAAGGAATAATGGAACGTGTCCGTGGGGGTATAAGCTTTCCTCCAATGCCACAGGTGGTAAATGTATACGTGTGTGTATTGCTCTGTGGTTGAAGAGGAGAGGTCTTGGCAATGACCCTGTGAATCAATCACCATGGTGATTCTGTTGAAAGAATGATAGACAACCAACTGGACAACATCATGAAGATATATTTCCTTACACACCATAGCGTTTATTATTATTATTTAACCAAGGGCATGGCTGAAAGGTCAGTGGTTTAATAAAGAGTATTGATGTGGGATGTTTATAGGACTAGCATATTATTTCTAAATAACTTACCTTTTTTTAACTTGGTAAAATAAACTATTAAACTATAGAATATAAACTGTGGAAATGTTTTGGTGTTTTTGTTTACATGTTATAATTGTTCAATATATATATATATATATTTTGTTTATTTTATAAATATAAATCTTTCCAAGTACTCCTTAATTGAAAACTACTTATATGCATGTTGGGGTACCCTAGGTTGAGAATGACTGCTATAGTGAACTCAATTCAAGGGCCTGCAGATAGTCTACGAGAGACGTACCACTTCAGTATGCAGATCCAATAATAGGTATTGACTATTTTCTTTCTTGAGCAAATTGCATGTTTCCTGCTTAATTGCTATCGGAGATTGTATCTTGGAGCTGATGCATTGTAGTTTGAACTTGTTAAGCTGATGATGTTGTTAGAGAGGGAGAGTTCGGTATGCTAAACAGTTTCTCTCTTCTTCAATAATGACCTTTAAAATGCAGGAAGCTTATTTTCCTGCCTCATGCCGTGGGTTGGACAGGGAACCCTCTCCTCTTCGACCTCTATGACCACTATTTTATTAAATTGTAATACAGCACAGTATAAACACAGATGGGAAACAAATATACAGTACAGTCGTATTCAGAATTATTGGATCACATCATGAAATAAATGGCACCACTAGATTTTCTGAAGTATATTGCCCTTCATATCTCTCTCTCCCCCCACTCACCAGATTATTAGGACCACCATATTAATACTGTGTTTGACCCCCTTTCACCTTCAGAATTGCCTTAATTTTACGTGGCATTGATTCAACAAGGTGCTGAAAGCATTCTTTATAAATGTTGGCCCATATTTATAGGACACCATCTTTGAATATTTTTGTTCAACATTCGTGTTGTTTCCTTCTGCTTTTGGCACATAAACATTATCGAACATTTATCAAACTCTTGATATCAATCAAGAAATCTTGATTTTTTTTTTATCTTGATTTTATCAATAAAAAAAAATAAAATATATATATAATATATATAAAATAAAATGTATATATAAAATATATAAAAAATAAAATAAAAAATAAAATATATATTGGGATAACTATTGTTATCGTTTTATTGCCCAGCCCTATGAAAACATGACATCATGGATTCTATCAAATACCAACAGAAAAAAAACGAAAAAAATCAAAACCTGATCATCTTTGCTAGAAAAGGGCAGTGGTTGGATCTTCTATCTGGACAATGATCCAAAACAAACATCAAAATCAACAAAAATGGGTCACTGAGCACAACAATGTTCTGCCATGGTCATTCCAGTTCCCTGACTTGAATCCTATTGAAAACTGAATAGGAGAGTGTATGTTGGAATGGTCTCTGATCTCTCGACAGATATCCCCCAAACTCATCAGGCATTATAGGAGAAAACTCAGAGGTTGGGCAAAAGGAGTTTGCAAAAATGTTCGAATAAAAGGGTGCTATTAATTGTGGCCAATGTTTCTAGACCACATCTATTCTGTTATTGATTAATTAGTGATCAGAGCAGTTGGAATTACTTCATTTGCCCCTGTGCTTCCATTGAGAGCAGCCCAACAAAGAGAGGTGTGTTATCTGTTTTTCCTCAGTGTCTGATGGGAAATCTCCACCAGCTCACAGGATGGATGTGGACTGACACTGGGCAATCTGACAAATCTAAATCGTTATATCTCATTTGACATTAATATGGCATTTTTGGTAGGGCCGGCTAACAGTGACGTACAGTTCAGGGATTCATCATCTTGGCAGTATGAAAATGGCATATTCATATGAGCGGGAATTAGCTCTTTGGATGTGTTGGAAATGCAGTGGGCTCTGACTGAGAAACAGGAGGCTGGGGTCTGCCTTATCTTCCCCGTCTATGAGCAATATGTCAGAGTGCCGAAGCCCATTCTGGATGACAGTTATCTTTTTAATTCTTTTTGACATTTGCAGATATGAATCTTAACAAAGCTCCACTACTGGAAGTCATAGTTTGTGTGTTAACAGAACTGCTTACCTCTAGAGAATATGGGCGATCTTTTATCACACAAGCAATTTGCCTAACACCGCTTTACTGTTGTGTTGTGTCGCAGGGTTTGTGTGTCCGGCGTTTTTTAAATGCCGACGCCCTCATTAATAGCAACAATATTTTTCAATTCCAGTTTAATCTCGCCATGGGTGCCTTGATAAATGGCTGTGGAGTTGAGATAGATTTAACAATCACTGACTGTTTGTATTCATTTTTTGAATAAACGTGACACATATATTATCCTTGGATTAAACTCAACATTTTATCATTGATGAAAGCAGATGCACACATAAAAGGCAGAGAGCTTATTGTAATGACTGCTAGGGTGCAGATAAAGTCAATCCACCAGGGAATTAAAAAAAACAACAACAGTTTTGTCAATATTTATTTGGCCATTCATTTACACTTATCAGACAGTAAGGGCAAGAGGGACACTATCCACAGGCAATGGAGTGGATGAGCCGGGTGAAAGTGTTGCATTATGGGTGTAATAAGTCTGGGCCCAAATGAAGCGGCCGATGAAAGGAAGTAAAGAGGCAGAGGAGCAAAGTTGGGTTTCACTTTAGCCTTGCTATCCTTGAGGAAGGGATCTCTCTTTGTTAGTGACAGGCTTTTTCAGATTAGACCTGGCTCCCCTAGGTAAAAGGCCAGTCAGGCCTTATCTGAGGTGATAAGAGCCCAGCAGCTTGCCTGTGTGACTGCATGTGAAACTGCGTGTGCATGCAAATATCCTCAGCTGTCAGGCCTTGACACACACACACACACACACACCCTCCAAACCTCCCCTTAGATGCAGAATGCAAACTTTGACAACAAAGTTCTCCAAGTACTTGATTAGTGGTTTACTTATTTCTCTTGTCTTTTTTTTCATGTCGTTCTTAACCAGAAACCGATTTTGTTAGTCCATCAAAGATAAAATAAATAAATAAATAAATGATATTATTACATGATAATAATGAATTTAAAAATACAAATGTATAATACAGTTATATTCTTTATAAGAAAACCGCTTATAAATCATGCAGAATTTTTTGAAAATGTAAAATGCAATATTTGAAGCAATATTTTAATAGAATATATTGGTATATCAATGTGTATTGCATGTCATGTTACAATGTTACAATTAGAAATGTTCTCTTATCTTAAGATAAAAGAGGCATGCCTACACACTCGTGCAAATATAGAATTGCTTGCATTGGCCTGTTCCTCCACATTGCAATTAACTCTTGGGGGAAAGCATGTTGTATTGTTATGTTTACTCAAGCAAATAATAGAACAGTCTTGCGTTGACATGTCATCTCCACAGTGTCTCCCAGAAAATAGCTTTTTTCCCCCCCACTCTCTTTCAAGGAATTAAACATTTGTCATGTTTGCATGTTAGTCCGGTCGAAAACTGCAATTCATAATGCGTTTTGCCCCTATAGTCACCTTTCAGAATCTTGTCAGGTCATTTTAATGCGACCTGTCAGTTTCTCTTTCCAGTAAACACGCTCTGTTCGAAAACACGCTTTGTTTAAATGCATCAAGGCTGCTGTATGAATATGTATCCGGACTCTTTGACGGGGGTCTTTCTGGCCTATCAGCGTGGTCAACAGCCGAGATATTTTCTCTTGTGATGTTTTTTTCCTCTGTTTTGCCTGAGGTTGTTGATTGTATTGAAAGGGCTCATTTATTATCTCTCGCATTGTTTAAATATGCATGGTGACTCTCTCCCCTCTTAATCATTGAGATTGCTTGCAAAAATGTGATCGATGTCGTGTAAATATTCATCATTAACAGAGCACAGGCACATCGAGGGCTTTTCTCTCCCCTTAAAATCCTCTGAATGCAATTATTCACCAGGGCTCTTGCACAAACTCATGCCGAAAGTCCAGACAGAAGGTATCTGCTTGTACACACACATTTGTGTGGGTGTCTCTGCATGCATATATAAGGTCTGTTTGCATTGTGTTGTTTGCATGAATGCAGATGTGCACGCTCTATGTGTGTGTGAGGTAGTGCAGATCCCCGTTTGTCCATGATGCATGTGCATAGATAAAAGGGCAGAGCCCAATTGTGTATATGCTCTCTCTCTCTCTCTCTCTCTCTCTCTCTCTCACCGAGGCACACCCTCAATCATTATTAGATGCAGGCAGTTGAAGGAGAATCCTCACTGCCGTTATGTTTCCTTGTGTGATAAAATGAAAAGGCCCTATCAATCTTTATTGTCTGTCTTGCTTACTGTAATTGCATTCAATAGTCCACTGATTCTCTTGTCTGGGCTAATGTCACGAGCAGTGAAAAGCCAGATGCTCCGACTAGATCATACACGGCCGCCGACCACTCTGATAACTTGGCAGCGCCACTCTGCATCCTGTGATAAATTGTTGACAGTATAGATTGTGAACAGCTGAACATTGGAAGTATATATAGAATAAGATTCATACCTTGTTGGAGCTCTGGCACCGTGATGTCAGCGAAAGGGCAGGTCATGTATTATTCAAATGCATCTAACACTGGAGAAGTGCCAACCGGCGATTGTATCTCAATGAATAGTAAAAAGGGAGAGTTGGGGTGGGGGGGGGGGGGGGGATGTGGAGGATAGCAGTGTTGCCAGATCTGAGGAAGGAAGGAAGGGAGAAAGAAAAAAGGGAAAAAATCTGAAATGTTTTCATCCGTCAGACAAGCATCACTCCATTATTAGACATACAATACAAGGTGTTTATAATTATGGCTTTCTCTCCTGAGGTGCCCTCCTGTCAGCTGCAATTCTGAGAGGTTAGCTGCTGTTTTTCTCTCTTTTTTGAGTTTTTTTGTTTTGTTTTGTTGATGTTTTTGCCTCCTGTGGTCTCAAAGGTCTGCATGATTTTTGAATGACCGTCCATGACACAACATGCTCTTAGAGCTGTGCAATTCAAACAGATGCAATCTCATTTCAAATACATGTGATCTCATTTTTAAATGACAAAGATTCACCTGTCTATTAAACCTTCGATAAAAAGCGACAGAAAAAAAAAAAGAAAATCTGCATTGGTGCTGCTGCTGACCATGAGAGAGACACACTTTTAAAAACACACTGTATCATTATTTCTGATACAAATTAATATTATCACAGAAGCACTGGGATAAAAGTTCATAGTTCAGATATTAACGCTGATGTCAACGTTAGCAATCAAAGGAGAGTAAATCACTTTTTGAAAGTAACAAACGACAGTTGTATCGATTATATTGTTACGCCACCAAGTGGGGACAAGTGTTGTATTTGTCACTGAATCATTCACTCAAGAGATTCGTTCAAAAAATGCTTATTCATCCAGTAACGAAACTCAGTCTTTGAGTGAGTCATTGAAAAATTAATACAGATTAATTGCAAATCGACTGCAGCAATCTAGTTAACCTATAGTAAATTACATGTTATTACACATGTAAATATATGTTTAGTTCATAGACAGTATAAGAAGTGGACAGAACGATCTCATTGGAACTCCATTGAGACGATTGAAGCCCATTTTTTTTTTTTTTTTTTTGGCGTTTAAAAAAAAAAAAATTAGCACTTCCGGTAAAGTAATGGAGCATTTTATACATTGACGTGTTTCTTTAGAAATAAATAAAGGACAAATGGGGTCTTCAAACGCCTCAGATGTAAAGTTATTCGCTGTCAAAGTGACGCCAAAATGAATGGGAGTCAATGGGAATGCTAACGCAAGTGAAGTTCTGCTACAAGATGGCAGCTCCTCGGAGGCTTCAACTTCCGGTTGATGGATTACCCCCTTGAGTTTAGTTTTCTGTTTAGAATTATCGGAGAGTCGTGATCTCTGTTTGAAACAAACAAATGAAACAAAAAGTCATGATTCTCAATTTATCCCAAATTGTGCAGCCCTACATGCTTTCTTTGCATTTTTCCCTTCTCTTCTTTTTTAAAAGAAAAAAAAAAAATCTGCTCAATTTCAGATTTAAAATAATTGTAAATTGCCATTTGTAACGTAACATGCTGAACATGATGCAGAATGTAAATTAATGAAGGGCGGATATGATTTTATCCATCTGGAATTCATTCGGGAATTGATAAAATGATGCCCACAGCTATTTGACTATTACCCAAGTGTTTTTAAATATCAGTATTCATTCGGAGTGATAGATGACAGCAAAGGTAATCTAAATGTGAAAGTAGGGGAAATTATGCACAATTTAATATTCAGTATTATGCAGTAACTGTCCATAACTGACATGGTAGTGATATATTGAACCTGAAGAAACAATGTCAGTCTAAATTGAAAATGAAAAATGTGACCATTGACAGGTTTTTCAGACCCATTTTCTAAGTCCAGTGTGAGGTTTAGAGTCGTATAGTGGAATCCGCTGTCTCTGCCGACCCCCCGCTGCCAGCACATTATTACCTGTGTACAACATGTGCAGCCACCATCACGTGGATATGTAGATGTGTCCAGCCAGTCTATCTGTGGAAATAAATAAAGGAGTGAGACTAGAGGAAATTGCCCTTCACCTCTGTGTATAGGAGATCTGCATGTGTGGAGCTGGCGGAATTGCTTTGTGGGTAGTCTCCCTCGGGGCTTTCGGCCCTTCTCTCCATGCTGCAGTGGGTAAAGGCTATAATTTACACTTTTAGGATTCCATTAATCTCCTTGTTCCACAGATCCTGACACATGGGACAGGGCTTCTTTGCATATTAGCTTCCCAAGATGTGGACCTATTTACATGAACGACTCCACACTGAAGCTGATAATCAAGAACATGCTGTGTCCTCAAACGCAAGCCAAAACAAACAAAAAAAAACTGTTCTTGAGGTAAATTGTCTTCTTAAGTCAGGGTGATGCAGATGTGTCCCCATCAGGCTGCATTTTACTCTGGCTCATTTCATATTTGGTAACAAATGAATAAAGATCATATTGGCTGGCTAGACTCAAACTCTGGAGCGTGACAGGAAAATAATGTTGTTGTTTGCTATTTGACCCAGGTGAGACAGCGGATTTGAGCAGTCTTTAGCCTCACTCAGGATTAGAAAAGTGAATGTGATATTACTATTTCTCTCCAAAAATGAAATAAATGAATAAATAAATAAAAAACTCGCGTTAATAAAAGTAGTATTAAGTAATAAGGATTTTTTTTAGTTCTTAGTTATAGTCTGTATGAGTATATACAATATATATATATATATATATATATATATATATAGTTTAAATAATAATAATAATAATAATAATTATTATTATTATTATTATTATTATTATACTAAATAATAATAACAACAATAATAATAATTAGTAGCTGTGTAACATCGGTATAAAATCGAAACGTACTGTTCTCCACTCATGGTTCGGTGCGCGCTTGCACCGTGGTTCAACGTGACTAATCTATAATATTTTCAACAGCGTATAAAACAGACAGCTAACGAGTTTCTGTTTATACACATTCTGGCTTTCCTATACTTTATAATAGTGATGATAAAAAGAACATGGGCAAAACAGTCACTCTTGGTAAACTTTGTTCAGTAGTAGTGCTGTATATGACCGTCATCACCCAGGTGTTGATATCACACACACGCACAGGTGAGGTTGGTGACACACTGGCTGCATGGCCGTGAGCATGGTCTTTCTTTTGCGTGTCAGCAACAGTGTTGTCAGTGTTTCTGATGTGGTGCTGCTGCTGCTAGGTGACATACAGGGAGAACGTATATTGTGGAAGCCCTATATACTTCATGTTAAGCATAAAGCCTTCTGATAAAGACCCTGTCAGCAGTATAGACTACAGAGTATTTACAGAATATTTATTTCTGTATTGACAGGTGCAATATTTGAAAATTGATCATTATTTATTTTAAATTGTATTTATGTTATATGTTATGTCAAAACCTAGTCTTTCAAGGGCTGTAGTCAAGACCATCTTTGTCGAGTCCAAGTCAAGACCAAGTCCTAAGAGGTTCGAGTCCATAACAAGACCAAGATGTTTTTGTCATTCAAAAATAGTTTTTATTTAGTCTCGTTTTCGTCTGTGAAAAAATGCCATTAATGCCATTAGTGAGCTCTTGGTCGGTTAATTTTGGCATTTTCTAAGTAAGTTAACGTTACCCTAATTGGCTAGTAATAAATGAACACGGATACAAAAATGTCTTTCATTCTGTAGGCGTCCTGGAGAATATTTCTGTTCGTCCTAAACACATTTTCTATTGTCAATTAAAAACTGAAGAAATCATCACCGATGTCAGATAACATAAACGTTACCCAAATGAACCACTTTTAACGCAAATATGACACACACCTCACCCACACAGTTACTACCTACTAGCTACTACCACTATACGTAATCGAACTTATAACTTTTGAAAACATTTCTAAAACATTGCTATGTAAACATATTAGGCTACATCAATGAGGCTTTGCAAGAGCATAAAAGACATTATCATCAGTGTTCTCTCAACCAAACCAGCTATTAGGCTAACTGAAATAAAACCATACCAGCCTATAGGTATGGTGAAGGGTATGTGATGATGTGGGGCTATTTTACTTCCAAAGGCCAGGGAACTTTATCAGGATGCATAGTATCCTGGATCCATGAAATAACGGGCCTTTAAAAATAAAAATCTGCCTGCCTCTATAGGAATTTAACATAGGTGTGTCCTGACTTATACACCCTGTATTTTAAGGAAGAACATTTATTTATTTACAATACATTATTCATTCACAAAGAAAAATGGTGTCCTGAAAGGTTGTATTTTTCCGATTTTTTTGATGAAGGCATTAAGATCAATTTCCAAAAGATGATTTTTTTTATTCCTCTTTTTAGTCAACTTAAGCATGGGTGGATTGACTTATGCTAAGCACTGTACGTATACATACACACACACACATACACACACGCATATATATATATATATATATATATATATACAGTATATGTGTGTATTTTTTATATTTAATTAATAATACAATTATTTTATTGTATTTCATTCTGTAATTATTATTCTATTCATATTTTAATATGAATTAATAGCCATGAGGATTAATACAACAGCATGAACTTTTACATCAGGCTTGAATTCGACACAAATGAATAAGTAGAAAAATATGAACACATTTCCCCCCAGCCGCATCTACAATGTTTGGTGCTCAGTTCATATTAATCAATTACACCAAGCAGATGTTTAATTGCACCTATATGATCAGTGAAGGTGCAGCTGCTAAAGCCAGCCTGTGAAAAGGAAAATGAACACGTCCTATAATGACCTGCCGTCGATGGAAATGGAACTGTTTACTCAGTGTGCACTGCTCCTCCATATGGCAAATGACGGGAAGAAATGAACAGGTGAGGAGAGAGCGTGAGCCGGAGGTGAAGATAATGGACTTCAGGAGTAGTCAGTAGCCTCCACTGCGTTCTCTCTCTTTCTCACATGCTTTCTCTCTCACTGATAGTCGTGTTCCCTGTAGCTGTCAGTGCTGAAAGAGCAGTTGCGGAAAAAAGTGGGAAACACAAAACAATATCTGTCTGAACTGCAGATGCAGAACAACTGGGCAGTAATTATTCATACCAGTGGACCTTAGACAAGCATACCTCATTTTATATAGTTTTTTTTTTTTTTGTCTCTCTTTGTGCATGTTTTTATTTGTTTTTGTAGATCATTATCATCAAGAATCATTGATTTAAAAAAAAAAAAAAAACGGATGTGACTTTTCCAGATTAATTCGGAATTCTGGATTTTCCGAACTGAAAATGTTGTACGTAAATCATGCAGATCTGTGGAAAAAAAAAAAAAAAAAAGAGCTGCCGGAGTGAAAATGAGAGGATATGAGGACATCTGGCTGACGTGCGTACAGATTTTTTACTACCATTGAGTGCCAAAGTTATGACGTCACTCTGTAGGCCAAAACGTGGAAGCGAGTTAGCATTTTAGCACTACCGGTTCCCTCACTAAAGTCTATGGGATTTTTGGATGGGTTTTTGCTTTTCGTCTCTCAGTATGTATATATATATATATACTATATACTGTGTGTATATCTGAATCAATGCAACACACTTTGGTAGTAAAATTAGCATCTTTTTTCCTTTAATTACTTATAAAAGGTTACTTATCAGAGATGCCACAGCAAAAACACATTTTAATATTATACAAGAATATAATATTAAAAAGTAAATAAATAAAAATCCAAAAAAAACAACTTTCAGGAGTGTATCTCTAATACAGTATGTTAAAACCAAACAGAGAATTTTAGCATGCGGAAAATTTATTACATTTTTAATGTTTTATTTATTAGGTCTCGGAGACCCCAGACATAAGTAATGCAATATTTCTTATGCAGAACGTTTAACGCATTTATCCTGTTTAAAATTTAGTTTCATCATCTCTCATGATATTAGGAAAAGTCATAAGGTATCAACATTATACTTAAATTATATCTTTTTCTCTCACTCTTTTACTATTTTTATTTTTATTTTTTGCATGCTCTTTAATATATAACGTTTGACTATAATGCAATATCCCATTCTATGTCTATTCTGGTTACCTCTCCCTATTTTACTTATACACGTTCGTTCCTATTTAAACGCCCTCATCTTTCTCTCTGAAGGAACGGGTGCTGGTGCCTGACAGTGGTTTTAGTCCGTTTAACAAGAGAGAGAGAGAGAGAGAGAGAGAGAGAGAGAGAGAGAGAGAGAGAGAGAGAGAGGAGCTGAGGTAGATGATGGTACTGCTCATTAAATATACGCAGGTTAGTCGTGAACGCACTGAGCCCATGACACACACACACACACACTTACTTGCTTTTAGGATGCTGAACGTGTGCATCCCCCTCAGATCAGACATGAAACAGAAGTCTCCTTCAGGAAGGAAGATGCCACCTTGTGGTTGCCGAAGCCCAAGGGCTCAGCTGTCTCACACACAAGACTTCTTTTCACACACAATACTACTTCCATACATTGTAAAATCACGTCTCTATGTGAGGGGAAAATCAATTTACAGATATTTGTATAAGTCAATACTTTACCCATATAGCTACAATATTTTTATTGTTTTCACATTGTTATTTTTGGTAGAATCACAATTTAAAAATGATTCTATAAACTATAATATCATATCCCCAGATCCCTGCTGATTCCCACCAGTGATAGTCACTGGGAAGATTGCGTTTTTAATAATTACACAAGGCAAAACAAAATGTAGTTTCCTGAAATGCAGACTGTTCGACTAATATAATCAAAGCACCTAATGATTTTTCATTATTCTCTGTAATTTAAGGCAGGGTTATATAGCAGAAACCACATTAAAGGGCCACTGGAGTGATGTAAATTCAGCCCATGTTGCTCGAGTCCCTGATGAGATTTGAAAAGTTGCTCTTTTATTTTCTATTGCGAGTGTGTGTTTGTTTGGCGGATGGGAAGAACACAGATGATACCCGGGGTCGTTCTCTCGTGGCAGCTTGCATACGGGCGCTGCTGCCACACACTTCTTTGTTCAGGTGTCATTTTAGCATTCATGCTAATAGAATAAGCACGCAGTAGCATGGCTTTATGTAATATTGAGTGTTTCTTTGAAGTGACAGCTTGTTAGGTAGTTCTCATGCGACCCAAGTTGTGCAATTATTCATGAACATAGTGTTTGGAAACAAAGCCATTATGCACTTTTTCCTCATGCACTTTCGTCTTTTATTTATTTGTTGATTTTATGTATAATCTTGTTTTCTTATTCTTTTCTTTTTTCCGTTTGCTGGATAACAGCTTAAGGAGTCTTTGACCTAAAATATTTTAGATTTCAAATAATCAAATTCGCTGTCGGCACATTTTTTGATATCTTTTAGATTATTTTTTTTTTATGTATAGAGATTTATTTGAATGTTGCTGCTTTTTTTGATCAGAAAAATACAGTAAAAAGAGTAATTTTGAAATATTACTAAAAATGAAAATATCTGTTCTATTTTTTATATATTTTAGTTCTGTTCATATTCATTTGTATAGCATCATTCATTTGTATAACACTCAGCATCATTATTCCAGTCTTCAGTGTCACACAATCCTTCAGAAATCATTCTAATATGCTGATTTGGTGCAGCTCAGTTATTGATGATGATTCTTTCTGATTATTATCTGTGTTTAAAATATTTTGTTGAAACCATGAGCATTTTATTCAGGATTCTTTGATGAATCGAAACATCAAAACAACATTTATGGGAAATAGAAATAATTTTTTTTTTTTTTAACATTATAAATGTCATTACTGTCACTTAATGTGTCCTTGATCTCTCTCTCTCTCTCTCTCTCTTTGAAAAATTCAGAAAAATTCAGCTTTGCAATCATGGGGAAATAATATGTTTTAAAATATATTGAAATAGAAAACAGTTATTATACTGTTTCACAGTATTACAATTTTTTTTTGGTCAAATATTGGGTAAGAAAAACATTAAAACATGAATTATTCCAAACTTTTGATCAATAGTGTACAGTACAAATTATTTTACACTCTTGCTCCTGTGGCAACTTCATTTTTACATACAATGCCCTATGTAAATTATGGTAAAGAAAATTATGTAAAAGAGTTAGTTTCAAAAGAAATTATGTATAGTGCAATTGAATCCTACTATATTTCTCTTTATAGTGCCATAAATAGCAATACATCAATAATTTGACAATGACATTCAGACCACACAGTGTAATGTTTGTCTGTGCATGTCTGCCCCATTCATCTCACAACCCATCTACCAAAGAATGCAAGTTTGTTATGTAGCCACACACAGCCTGGAGGCTCTGCAAAGGAAGAAAAAAATAGAAATTATTTAATTGCCTTAATTAAAGAATATTTGCATATGGAAATTATCTGAACATTGTATTCATTTAGACAACCTTTAGGCGAAGCAGAATGGCTTTCATATATTAAAATGACACCCAGAACATGAAGCAAAGAGACAGTGATAACAAATCATGGATCAAACACTAATTTGAAAGGTTGTATTTTGTGTTTTTGTTCTTCAGCGCACATACACATTGAATTTTTGATATTTTTGGTTGTTGAGTTGTTGAGTTCATTGGTATACAGTATGTTGAGAAACATTTGTCTACATGTTGGCTTTTTGTTTTAAACCTGAAACTGGTAATCCAACCATATTTCCACAAATCTCGGCAAACTAACCTGTTGTTCAAAATGCAAAGCGATGTTCATGAGGATTTTGGAGAAGAAAGAGGGGGAAGGGGACAAACTTAACCCAGCTTCCTGTAGTAACTTATACATCAAGAAAAAATAGACCTAATTAATTAAGAACAGTATTAGAAGTAATGGGATATTACAATATAAATTGCTACATTCTGGAACCAATTTAATCCAATTACTGGAAACCCCTCATGAATACAATACCTCAAAAATCACTCTGTAATGGTCTCAGGGGATAGGGTTGTCAGACAGTTTAGAAGAAAAAAAAAAGAAGAAAGAAAAGATCCCATTCTCTTTAAAGCCAATGATAATTTGCTAATTGACATTTTAGGTCATTTCCACCTGAATACCTCTGTCTGTGCACCGTCACTCTTGTTCAGTCAAGCCTGTGAATTGTGTTTAGTGGACAGTAGACAATACCAGGGGTCATACTAAAGTATCCTGTTTTCAACTTTCAACAAATACACTTTTTTCTTTCACTCTCAATACGTTTCTTTTCTTTGCGTGGACTATTACATCTGCAAGTTCCGGCATCAGACATGCCTTATTGTAAAAGAAAAAACAAAACAAAACAAAAACATTTTGTCACTGGTACCGTGAGAGGTGTTCCACATTAGTGTGTCTTACTGTTTTGATTGTCTGTCTCAATATGGCCGCCAATATGTTCATAAATTCACCAGTGTTTGGGGGGGAAGGGAGAGTCACTCGACACTTACATTGATCTAAATTACTAAAACGGGTCTCTTAATCAGTGACAATCTTTAAGAAGAAAACTCAGTTAATTATGACCATCTTGCTGAAGCCCTCTCAGTTATTGTAAATATAACTGCACTTATACAGTATGTGTGTTATGTATGTGTGCCCTTATATGTGTTAAATACATAAACACAAAGTATAATTTATGAAGCTGTTCAAAAATCTATGCTTTTTTTTTCTCTGTCCTTATCAAGGTCAAGTAGATGTTTGAATTGATTTAATTTTGAATCAATTCAAAATTAAAATGTACTTAATTTCGAATTGATTCCCAACAATATGTATGTATATATATATATATATATATATATATATATATATATATATATATATAATTTCAGCCAGGTAATAACATACTTTTAAGCCATGTTGGCAAATTTATTAGCATAATAAATCATTTGTTTGTTTGTTTGTTTTTTTGGCTTGAAAAAAATAATAATAATCGTAATGTCATACTATGTCAAACTAACTATTACAACTTGTGCCTCAATAAACTCCTAATCACTGCATATTAATAGTTCATTGAATTAGTATAATTCGTTTTGAATTCGAGTTCATTTCAACTGTGTGTGTATTTTAGCTAGCCCGTGTACAGATATTTACTGTCTGTAAGGTGGATATCGATGTGTATCATTTGCGCTCTTGTTTTTTTTTCTCTCTCTTTTGTGCATTTCATTTCATTTTCTTTTTTCTTTTTTTTTTTTTCTTTGTGTGTGTGTGTGTGTGTGTGAACGTTTAAGAGCCAGATGTTGGGAGGTGATCCGATGAGAATTCTCTGTCCCCAGGGGTTGGTTACCATAGCAGTTAACATCCCTGCTTTTGCTCGCCCATCTCTCTTGCAAGGTGCAGATGCTATTGATAAGAAACGTTTTACAACTTTGTGTGCAGATTCAGGTGGTATGCATGCAGTCATTTTTTTTTTTTAATTTTCAAGGAAGTTTATATAATCTCTTTTCATAAATTAACATGGCTGTGTTGCACCTTGAGAGGTTATGTTTGTGAGAGCATGACATTTTATCTTTTATGTAAAGAGTCCTTGAATTTATTTCTTAAACTAAACTTGATAGTTTGTTTAGGTCAAAATCATCTGATAAGCTGGCCTTAATTGAATAAATGACATTTAATGTCAAAGCTTAAAGAAGAAATCTATTCTAGAAGTATTACTGGAGACCTGTTCCACACAGTACAGAAAAGAAAACATTTCTTTGTTCACTAACTTTCAAAAGTTTGCTTGGATCGGAATGCTATTAAAAAAAGAAGAAGAAATGAATAGATTTATTCATTATTCATACATTGATTTATTCACACATTGATCAAAAGTGACAGTAAATACATTTAGTCCCAGTTCCTTAGACAGGGCTTAGACTAAGCCATGATTAGGCCTTAGGTTCAATTAGGACATTTAAAAAAGTTAGAAAAAAAAAAGAAAAAAAAAACAGTACTGGTGTGCATCTTGAGAATAAGAAATGGCACGTGCAAGATGCTTCAGTTAGAACAGCTCAAACATGCATTTTAGTCTGGTTATTTTAAATTTTAATTTCAAATATAATTTCACAAGATTACTGTTTTCCCCATAATTCTCTGATCAAATAAATCTCTGCAAGTGCAAACATAAAACACTTCTTTCAAAAACATAAAAAAATGCTTCATAAAAGCCCGTTTATTCACATAGTACTTCGTTTTTGGGAGGTGTAACACCACGACGAGACTGAACTATTCATGTATAATAATCAAAGTGATTTTTAACAAGATTGTACGTGTTATCGAGAGAGAAAAGAAGAGAGGTGTACGTTTAACAGTGAGTTCTGAGCGTGTCAGGTTTGGTGTAGCACCTGACTGCTAAAGGTTGAGTCGTAAACAAAATTGTGTTGTTTCACATTGTTCAAAATAATCAAGATAAAGAGTATCATTGGGGGGTCAGGGTGCTTTTTCACACTGAAATTATGCTAAACAGGCAGATCTCCATCACAGTTATTAATTTCTGTTAGCTTAGCCTCTTGGCTTATCTCCCTCCACCCTCCCCCTGCCTCAAGCTACAGCACATATCTCAGATTAGACTAATATTTAGAGAACAGGAGAGTGGGGCGTCAGATCGGGGGGCAAATCGCATTGTAGTGATGTTCATACCGCTGTAAAGTCGCAATGATAAAGAGTTAATCACATCTTTCCTCTTTCTGTCCTCGTGGGTGGGGATTTGTCCTTGTACTGCATCCTGTGTCTCATGTAGCCCTCGGCTACTGCTCTGTCAGGTTTAGGGACTGTGGGATGGAGGGGTGGGGGGGCATGTTTACCCTGAAAACAAATGGCTCCTCACTGTGTACTCCTTGAACTTAAAGGATAGTTCAGCCAAAAATGCAAATTCTCTCACTATTTATTCACCATTTTTTTTTCAAACCCAGATGACTATTATGTAATTGAATTTTTTAAAATTTCATTTTATTATAGGGGCTGTCAGTTAAACACGTTATTAACGATGTTAACGCAAACCTATTTTAACAGCGTTATTTTTTCCCCCATCTTTTTGGCCTAGCAATCTTTGTAGTTTTCTTTCACATGCTTTTGCAACAGGACGAGCTGCGCTATTTCAATGGCTTACGCCGTGCGAGGACGTTTTATTGCTTCGTCGACCAAAGCGCAAGCGGATCTAGCTAGACGGTAAACAAAACAACTCGTTTGGGCTTGTGAGCCGGCCAAATAGTTGGTTAATGTTAGGTTTTGAGTGGATGATCACAAATGATCATCCAAAATGGATGCCAGTAAGATTCTGAATGGAAAGTTTACTTTTAAAAAGTTGCCAAATGGTTCTATTGACAAGACCAAAGTGATCTGTGTGTTTTGTCGTTGTGAACTGAGCTATCATCACCGCAGCACGTTCAGTCTAAAATACCGCTTGATGATGGCCACACGCACATGCACACACACACAATTCTCTGCCCCCTCGTCAATATCTCGTCATCTTTTCAATAAAAAAAAAAACAAAAAAAACAAAACAAAAAAAAAACATTTGCACAAAGCAAGCTGATCCACTTTTCCATGTTGATAAGAGCATTAAAATGGAAAAATAATAATAATAATAATAATAATGGGACAAAAAGAAATCAAGAGACATTTAGAATAGATAAAAACATGTGATTAATTGCGATTAATCACAAATTAACTATTGATGCGATTAATCGCGATTAAATATTTTAATCGTTTGACAGCACGAATGGCCAATTATTAGTGCGTGTGTGTGAAAGTGAATGAAGCGGATCATGTAATATTTTATTTTTATGAACTAAATTAATATGAATTATATGAACAATTCTTTTAAGTTCATGGATTGCATGTTTCTGAAGATGAAACCCTACTGCCCCAAAAGACCCGTCCACATTCACGCGATGACTACTTCTAACCTTCGTCTTTGAAAGTCAATTGTGCCTATATTGTTCATGACCCATGTTCAGTTTTAATGATGTATCTCTTTACCGTAACGCTAGTGTGTTTAATGTTAATTCTCTGTTTCCATGCCGGTTATTTATAGATCATGTCAGGATGGTAATAGATGTAAAGCGTTGTTAATGTGTTGCTAATGAAATCTGGACACCGGCAAGTCTACGAAATGATATAATTCAGACTGCAGTTGCTGCAGAGCGGATGGGTGTTTCGGAGTCGTAATTCAAAAAGCGAAGCAGGGTTCAGCGATTAGGTGTTGGACTAATTTGCTACAAAATAAGTCAATGAGTTTTCAGTGTCTTGGGCCAGCGTGAGCGGGAACGGCTGATTGCATTAGTGCTATAGAGAGCAGGGCTCATAAATATATTTATTAAGCTTGATATTTCAGGAGCAGTGGAGACAGATGTTATCTCCACAGACAATGTGTCATTAATCTCCTCAGAAGTGCGGAGTTTATGTAGAGAGCAGTGATAACACATTGAAGGACTGAGAGAGAGACTTATATGCGCTGACTCTGGTGGGAAGCACAGCAAGGCCTCAAATTTTCATGAATTTATTGAACCACAAACTCAGAGATAATCAAAGATAATCATTTCTCAGATGGGGTGGCTCTGTGTGGGTTTATAGTCAGTAGAAGCAATCAATAGGAAACGCTTACGGAAACAGCGGTTTGGGGGAAAAAAGATAAATGGGAAAGGGAAAAAAAACAGAGATGGCTTAACATAAAGTGCAGAATACATCAACTGAACTAAATATTGCTCAGTTCGGTCACATGATGTCTAAAGGATTAAATTGGGATCAGAGGTGTGTTGAGTTTTCTAAATTGTTCTTTTTTTTTTTTTATTGGGCCTTCTTCTGGCTTGGATGTCTCATATCAGAAGCAACATAGTTTAAAGCAATAAAAACCTTTTTTGATTTGAGCTTATGCATCTTCAAAAGATTTAGTTTTACATGTCCTCCTTACATTATCTTTTATATTATAGTATATACTAGAGCCCGACCGATAAAGGATTTTGAAGGCCGATACCGATAAAAATATTTTTGGGTTTTAAAATCGATATATCGGCCGATATTTTTTTTTTTATTAAATATTGTTGGATTTCACACATGTGTAATAGAAAAGCTAACTTTTCTGCACAAGATACGTTTGATACTTTTTCTCTATGTCTAAATGTTCACTCCTCGCAAGTATAACTTACATTTTACAATGCAGGGACTGTAACTAGCGATATGCAAGTTATAAATACAGTAATCATTACTTTATTTAGGCAGAAAAAGTTCATTGTTGTTTCCAAGCTCATTAATGTTAATGTTAGCAGTCTAAAAGCTAGCTAGTCTATGATAAGCCATAATTTAGCAATAGATAACATCATACTGCAAATTGTAAAACATACATTTTCAATATAACAGGCCAAGGAGAGATGGTTGAAGTGTGTTTCATCCGTTTTTATTTTATTTTTTAAATATTCATTTATCGGCCATTATGACTGCCGATACCGATATTATGGAAAATGCCTAATATCGGCCGATAATATCGGTTGGCCGATATACCGGTCTGGCTCTAGTATATACAGATATACTATAAATATATACATCAGGATATTATATAAATAATGATGTTGGACTTAGCAACAGAACATATTTAGTCTATAAGAGCACTTGGCTGGAGCACTGTCTCTTTAGAAGTGCATGTCATTATGCATTCAAATTGCTTACTTGAAATTGACTTATATTATGGATTTTATTATTTATTCTATAGTATATTTTAATCGAAGTTGTCCTAAATTGTCCATCTTTCATACTATATGATGTTTCCACTTGATAACGTAGTATAGCTAGCTCTATGATATTGCCTATTTGCCAGATATCAGCTTTAATGTGATAATAAGTAATGTAAAATAGATTTGTTTTGCCAAATGTACATGTGGTGTGTCAGGAGTTTCACCACAGCAGTTGTTCTTCATACATTAAAGTCATAGTTCATACTGTCTCTTCACTTTAGATAACATTAATTTTTTTTACTCATTTGTCCATTCACTTTGATAGAAGTGCAAAACCTTCTACTGAATGTTTTTTTTTTTTCCAATGTGTGTGTATGTGTTTTCTTCTATATCTGAGTGTGGCACAGAGACACAGGACTGAGTGCCATCTTATTGCTTCCTTGAGCTTCTTTGAGAAAAATCCTCCTGATTCTTTCCACCCAGTCCCTCAGGCTAGACTTCTATATAGAGCAGATGTTCCCTACAAAAGGCCATGAATGTTTAATCATTTGTGTTATTGATGCAGGTTTTGTTTGTTAGTTTGTGTGTGTGTGTGTGTTGGTGTGTGAGTGTAATGTGAGTGTCGGGAGTGGGGGGTGTTATATGAAGGAGATAAACCTCTTCTAAATCCAACCCAAGCAGGACAGACTTGTAGAGGAAAGACATTATTAGATGTCATGTCTGTGCCAGCCCTCCATATCCTCAGTGCATTTCATCCCGGCACATCTCAGAGTGGCGCGGACACACTCGTGATCCTTTGTTTTTACACTGCTGTATCTGTGTTATCCTCTCAAAATTGTACTGCATGAATGCTGTGATTTGGAAATAATCCTGGATTCTGGAACAGCCGTTCACTAGCCAATCACAAATTCACCTCACAATTTATTGAATCGAAAATGGCATAAAAGCAAAAATGTAAGGGTACAAATGGAGATAAATTCATTTAAAAGACCTATTCATTTTATTTGTTTTCTAAATTATGTTCATGACATCTTCGAGTGTACACTTGTTGGGTTTGTTGTTTAAATTTCCCTTAATTTAACTTAAAAAGTTCAGTTGCTGTCTTAAAGTATAATCAAATTAGCTGTACAAATCATTTCCACTTTGTGTCTAGTTTAATCTTGTATAACTTAAAGCAATAAGTAGAAATTGGTTAAATTATTTTGGTGTTTTACAGTATTTTCTTATAACTGCACTGTTTATAAGGTAATATAATATGCAGTTGTCCTTCCAATTTAAACAATCAATCATGTGAGTGTCAAACATAATTCGCAAGTCACTGTGTTCTAATTGTAAGTGTCAAACTTGTGTTCAGACATTATTTTATATAGCAGTGTATTGCAGTTTGAAATGCACATGTTGAATAGACATGGCTATCAGAGATAATTTAATTCGACTAATTTGGTAACACCCAGTCTTCAATTAGATGGGTCTGATTTACCCGAAACCACATTTGAAGATAAGTCCCTCATAACGTTCACAGACACATGGAAGCCACCCCTAAACATTTTAGCGGATGCTCTGTTCTGCTGAAACGATACCCTGCTGTTCTTTATCAGTGTGGGAAGCAACCGCCAAGGTAGGATTCTCTGCTGCTCCCCGCTCATCAGGGATGGCAGACCTGCTTGGTTTCAAAACTGAATTTTTATTCAAATAAAAAGTGGTATGTTAGTATTTGAACTGACGGCTGAAGCTGATAATTAGCCTGCATGGAGTCAGCTTTGATTGGCGTTGTAATTGGATTGTCATTGGGCTGAAAACCTATTATCTTTGGCTCATGCCCCATGAAATTTGTTGGAAAAACTTTGCTGCCAGTCATCCGAGCGGCCATCTTGGGCTTGCAAATGAGGTTTAAAGGGAGGGAGATTGGTACTGCTGGGAGGCTCACTTGACTGCGTCCCTCCACACAATTCCATTGGTATTGATTAATGATATTAACTTTGCAGGTATCTGTTCCAGCATGCTGTGTTATTGGCCATTGCTTTGGACTGCTGCTGGTAGAGGAGGAAAGATGAGAAGAGAGGGAACGTGTGAGGTAGTGGAATAATGAGAAAGGAGAGGAAAAAGGAGGGAGAGCGTCAAACTGCGGCCGTCTTTTCATTTGCATTAATGTATATGGAGAATATACGTCTTGTAGCAGTGGGTGTTGTTCGCTTATAGTGGGTATCAAAGCGATTGTTGGAGTGGGAATTGAGTTGTGTCTTAACATACAGTGTTGCCATTTACTCACACACACACAAACAATGTCATGTAGCGGAGTTTTTAGCGTGACCCGCAAAGCTTGAAAATGCATCAAACAAAACAGATTTGCAATTTTGTGTGTGTTTGTTGGTGGCTGTGAGTTTAAAAGGTGTGACAGCATTCCCATGTGCCTCACACATACACAAACGTGCCCTAAAACAATAGGCTGCAGTCATGACGCCTTCCTCAGGTGTGCGTGGGTGTGTGATTGGCTCTCTGCCCTTTCTGTGTTTTCTCACTTCACATGCAGATGGCACTGATACATATATTCACACCCATAAGCCCTTGCGCTCAGCCGTCCCAGCCCCCGGGACTGCTGCCGCCGCATCCGTGTGAGCGTTACTATCGTACAGGAGATGTGCAGAGAATGACGCCCTACGGTGAAAAATATTATTTTCCGTAAAGTTGAGAGGGAGCTCAGCATGTTGGAATGTGTTGGGAGGTGAACGGATAGCAGATCCCCCAGTAGATCCCATAAAAACGTACTACATTTAATAACTGCAGTAAATATACGCATAAGCAATACCATTATGTGGTTATATACCAGTGTGTAAACCTGCATCTTTTTTAGTAAGCAGCCACTATCCAGTGGCTAATATGTTAAAACTACACTCTGACTATTTAAATGAAAGAGATCCCCCAAAAAGTCCCCCCCCAAAAATGAAAAATCTTTCATCATTTACTGAGGGGTGGAACAATACATCGATACGCATAGATCAAACCTCTAACAATACGATGCATCGTTGCCACACGTAAAATCTTGATATGAGGTACCTTTATTTTGACTCTGTTCACATCCTCATGTAACGTCCATCTATGCATTCCCATTTCTGTTTACTCACCATACTGTCTGCCGTTGTGTCTAATCGTTAATTTTAATTAAAAAATAATAACGTTAATTTTCTCAGGTGAAATAGACGAATGGCAAGTTTGACTGAACCCTAAACATTTTTTGTCACAAAAGCCTGTATTGTCCACCGTCAAGGCATTGTAAGTTTATGTTTTTAACAGAAACCGACAAGCACCTTTGCTGTTTTTGAACACAACCCAATAAGTCAGTTTTAGCGAATCAGCGCATGGTATTCAGGTCAGGTGACAAGGCTGCTAAAGTCACTTTGAAAAGATGTGCTGGCTGAGAGGAGTTAATTAAACTAACTTGATGAACTTGTGATATCTTCTTCGTGGTTATAACCTTGATAAAGCAGCATGTTTACATATTACATAATACAGTAATTCAGCAAACGTTTTCACGTAAACATTGTGTGCTAAACGTTTGAATGTGCATGTGTGTAATCAAATATTGGCGACACCATAGGTAAGATTGCATATACTAGGGGAGTTTGGGAAAGAAACCGAAGCCATTCACCTTATTAGAAGTCAGTGTCCCATCAGAATGATAATGAAACTGATATTTCAAGGTAAAATAAAATCCCATACAGTTGGTTTAATGTGTTAATAGACCTTAGTCAGGTTGGATGCCATATGTAATGAAATGCAGATGAAAACAAGACTGTTAGGGATAGACATACAATCTTTTCAATGCTCGCACTATATATAGGTCTTAGATCAGTGGTTCTTAACTGGTTTGGCCATGTGACCCACGTTTTACCATGCCATTAATCCACAACACGCATTTTTTAGGAATTGTTCATACACACACACACACAAGTACTGTCTCACTTTACACAACATACACATAAATTGTAAAAATATGTACCGATGAATAAACAGTAGGTCTATACGGTATGGCTATTAAGGGTGTGCTCACACTTGGCATGTTTGTTTTGATTAAAACGAACCCTGGTGCGATTTATTTTGTTAGTGTGATTCATTTGAGCCTGAGTGTGAACGCTGTCATCCGAACCCTGATGCGTACCAAACAAGTCGACCGAGACCGCTGAAAAGATGGGTCTCGGCCCGCCTCCAAACGAACTCTGATTCGGTTTTTAATGAATTATGAATGCCACATGCACCAAAGACATGTAAACAAACCAAAAAAACATGAAACCCTACAAAGGACAGAATGCTCTCGCACACCTGTTTTTTTTTCTCATGATAGTCATGATGTTGCCCATCATAGGTCGGTACAGGCATCAGCATCGCGTATACTCGTTCAGATCTTTGTTTGTATATGTGACGGAGGAATTTTGACTTCTGACTCCTGTTTTGACTCCTACAACACTAGAATCAATTGAACACAGTTTAGGCCTACTTCTATCCTTCACAGCCTTGTTTTATTCATTTCACAAATTGGCACTTCCCTAACTAAGGTTTATGTATTATACAGTGCATCTTAGGCTTATTTCTGCTTATGTTTTATGAAATTCACAGCAGAGTGTGAAAATTGAGATACTTTGTGATAGATAATTTGCTAGTTGAACTTACACACAAGGGAGCTGATCATAATTGAGCGCATTGGTTTGTGTATTCGCTTGCAAACATGGACACACTGTGATATGACATTTTTGAAACTGAGAGCAGTACATGGCAGTCTGTAACCTCTTTATGCGAGCACTGTTGATCAGCCCATTCCAACTGTCATCTTATTTGCATGCGATGGACGCATCATTATTCACTACATTTGATGTCCACAAAACACATTAGAACTGTTTCCTTGAGCTAAATATTAAGGACCCGCCGTAGCAGACATCATTTGTGTACCCAAATTGTAAAATGTAAATTGATATGTAAGAAAATGGCCCATTAACTTTTTCATTAATGGTTATAATGCATTTTGAGTGTCATCTGTGCAGAGAGAGCACATGTTCATTTGAGACGGGAACTGGGTAGCTCACACAAACACACTTTCGCTCACAGATATTTATTTATTTATTTATTTATTAATTTCTCTGCCCGCTGTGAAATCATGTGTCTGTGTTTATGGTGTTACTATTAATCAAATCAAGTCAGCAATATGTTCAGTAGCACTCTCTGTAAAACACTTTTTTTATATACAATATATTATACAGAGGTTTTGAATGCTTCAGATATTCATAATATTTTATCATGCTTTTTGTTTTCTATCATATAGGTTTGCCAATCAAGAACCAATTTTTGTTTACAACAGGTTGCATTGTTAATAATATTTTTAAATGACATTTGTTGCTGTGGCACTGAATTTACAGGTGCTTCCTCAAAAGTACAAAACAATCATTCATGGAATGTTTAAGATATTGTAAGCATTATGTCGTTTAATCAGATGAACAAGAATCATTAAATTCCTAAAGAATAGCATTTCTTGTTATATTTTATTTTCATAAATGCAAGTTTTATTTCAAAATATTTAATCATACTGTACGTGTAAAGTTCACTTTTAGACTCTGCTGTCAGTGTAAGTAGTTGTTATACATTATAATGCTCATAATACTTGATTCATTGTCACAAATAAAATGGCTGATAATGTTTTTAATGCACTATACTTGAAAATATATAGTTTATTATAGGTAACCGAGGTTACAATCATTTCTGAAAACATCCACGTGATTATATGATTACTGGTAACTTTTTTTGATAGACAGACAGGTGCATGGATGGATGGATGGATGGATGGATGGATGGATGGACGGATAGATGGGTAGATAGTCAGATCTGCTAAGGTGTTAAATGTGATTTTTCACAAGTTTGTGCATCAAAACCACTCCTTTCCTGGTAAAAAAATCAAAACTTGATTTTCAAAAGTCTACGGATTTGCAACAGCTGCAACAGCCTAACATGTCAGTCTTTGAGTAATATGCAATTTAATGAGAGAGAGAGAGAGAGAGCTCTGTGTTCATTTCCTATGTTTCGCCTTCACTCTTTCTGCTATTTAGACACATTTACCTGCTGTAATAGATCTTATATACACAGGTGCATTGTATAGCCTTAATTCCACCCCTTATCCAGGCTTGAGCACATTTAACACAAGTGATTAACACACTTTGATGTTTGAAGAGGATCTCTAACTGTGACCAGTTCTGTTGTGAGTCCACCTCTGTCCTTGCTGTGGAAGAGAGGATTATTTTTAGTACAAAGCAAATCACGGTTCACTGAAGTATGATGACGACATAATGGCCGCTGTGCCGAGGCGTTTTGGTTGGCTGCCTACAGTGGATTTAATGATCTGTTCTCATGCTAATACGTGCATATATGGCACATCCATTGATATGCCTTTTGTTGGTGTGAGTCTTTGGTGTGTCTAGTGGAAAAATGCGAGCGACTCCAATACCTAAACAAAACAACTTTTCTGAGACTGCCGTGAGAGGCTGAGTTACTGTTGGCGTAGCAACCGTCACAGCTCGTCCCCACCACCACCCCAGTCGAAAATGATCGATTTTCTTTAATTTTCTTCTGCATCTTCCACCAGAGAAGGAGAAGGGAGGGAGAGGCAAACAAAAAATGAATAAATAAAAAAGAGGAGGCTATCTGTAACCTATCCCTTCATCCTGGCATGAGCTATTCAATCCTGTCTATTAGATTTACTGGAGAGGAGCAAGACATTAACACATGCACACAGAAAAAAAAAGAGAGAAGGAAAACACTGCCACAGATAATGTGGATGTTTCATGCATAATCTCTAATATGAGAAATGTATTAATAGGGAAATTATTGTGCATTCAATTATTTTGAAATGGCTGGCTGAGATGTTGTGATTTGGCGGTGTCCTGATAGCAGTGGCGCAGCAGGGAGCGCGTGAGTGATGAATAACTTAATCTCCTAATCCGAAAATGGGCAGCGATCAACAGTACAATAAAATGAAAACACCGAAGAATGACAGATGAGAGCTGGGGAAAGATGAGGAAATAAGAAATAGATAAACAAATAGAACAATAAAGCGGACGGTTTTAAAGCGGCATAATTCTGTCGCATTCATTAAAGCCAGAGAGCAAAATAAAACAATGCGAGATGGAGTGGAAGAAACATTACCTTTAATGTGGGTATCGTGTGGCGCGTTTGATGAGCTGCGCTGGCACGGCTCCGTGTCCGCTGTATTCAGTGTGAGTCTGAAGGAAATCAACTCGGGATCTTTAATCAACCTGAAAAAAGCCAAGCTTTATGGAACACAACTAGATCCCTTTCTGTCAGTATGTACAGCTTGTACAGTGTGCTGATGAAACTGAGTGTGTAATGTGTACTGTTATGAATACAATACTGTTCAAAAGTTAGGGGTAGGTATACGTTTTTTTTGTTTTTCTTTTACACAGCAAGGGTGCACTAAACTGATCAAAAAAGGTAACTTATAGGGCCCTATTTTAACGATCTGAAACGCAAGTGTCAAAGCGCAAGTAACTTTGTGGGCGGGTCCCGGCGCTTTTGCTATTTTCCCGGCGGGATTAAATGCCTCTTGTGCCTGGCGCAAATCTAAAAGAGGTTGGTCTGAAGTAGCTTCATTATTCATAGGTGTGGTTTGGGCGTAACATGAAATAAACCAATCAGAGCGCCATCCAACATACCCTTTAAGAGCAGGTACGCATGTTGCATGACGGATTGTTATTTTAACGGCGGGTTTACCAGGCGCGCGCCAGGAGCGTTCACAGCCGAGGAGACCGACGTTCTTGTCAGGGCAGTGAAAGACAGAGAAGTGACGTTGTATGGGGACGGGAGAAACCCTCGCACATCAGCGTCGGTTAAACATTATATACGTATGTTTCTTGCCACTATTGGGCAAACAGGTCTGATCCTTTAGTACTACAATTAGCCTTAAAAAATGGATAATAAGGTTTTTTCATCTACATGTAAAGCACAATGATTTCCCTCATGTTTTAATATTTTTCCTTGTTATAATGTATGATTTGGAAAAAAAATAAAACTGCTGCATTTGTGTTGATGAGAGAATCAAAGTGTGTGCGCGCTGTGCACCCACGACATTATAGCCATGCATGCGTGCTTAAAATAGCATTATGAACAACGCTCAATGCGCCACTGACTTTAGACCAGGTTTTTTCTGGTCAGTGGCGCAATTGTTTTCTGGAAGTGTAAAATAGCACCAGGGAATGTTTGCGCCGAAACACGCCTCCTTTTTGCGCCGATCCGCCGAGGGAGCGCAAGATCATTTCCTAGTTTACTGACGTGCATCTGTGGAGGGAAAAATCCTGCTTTGCACGCGTGCAAAATAGGAATGAGACATGCCTTTGTGTCAAGTCATTTGTGCCGGGTGCAAGATAGAGCCCATAAAGTTAATGTTACCACCATATCTATATATATAGATATATATATGGGCCAGAAGGCGCCTCCTAGTGGTCTAACCCTAACCCTACCCCAGACCTGAACCTACCCATATCCGAAGCGTGTTATATTGACGCTAAAGGGTGCCATGTGTTTTGGATGTATATGCATTGTCACTATATGACCCCCTAGGATGAGAATACGTTGATATATATATATATATATGAAGAGTTCAGATGCAAAAGCCTCTAAATGCCATTTGAAATTTCATCTTTAATGATGATTTTTATCAAACTTGTATATTTAAGTTCAGTAATTTCACTTAAATAACAATTAATAGGTAATTATCATTGCCATTTAAGTGAAATAACTGAACTTAAATATACAAGTTTGATAAAAATCATCATTAAAGAAGAAAATTTCAAATGGCATTTAGAGGCTTTTGCATCTGAACTCTTCATATATATTATATATATATATATATATATATATATATATATATATATATATATGCACATATACATACACAAACACTCACCTAAAGGATTATTAGGAACACTTGTTCAATTTCTCATCAATGCAATTATCTAAACAACCAATCACATGACAGTTGATTCAATGCATTTAGGGGTGTGGTCCTGGTCAAGACAATCTCCTGAACTCCAAACTGAATGTCAGAATGGGAAAGAAAGGTGATTTATGCAATTTGGAGCGTGGCAATGACGGTTTGGTCTGAGTATTTCACAATCTTCTCAGTTACTGGGATTTTCACACACAACCATTTCTAGGATTTACAAAGAATGGTGTGAAAAGGGAAAAACATCCAGTATACAGCAGTCATGTGGGCGAAAATGCCTTGTTGATGCTACACTCTAAACAAAAATGGTGCTATTGCTCCTAGTGCTCTCTCGTCCTTCACTGTCGTTTTTAACGCATTTATTTTTTCATCAGATACGATCTACACTCACCGGCCACTTTATTAGGTACCCCATGTTAGTAACGGGTTGGACCCCCTTTTGCCTTCAGAACTGCCTCAATTCTTCGTGGCATAGATTCAACAAGGTGCTGGAAGCATTCCTCAGGGAGTTTGGTCCATATTGACATGATGGCATCACACAGTTGCCGCAGATTTGTCGGCTGCACATCCATGATGCGAATCTCCCGTTCCACCACATCCCAAAGATGCTCTGTTGGATTGAGATCTGGTGACTGTGGAGACCATTTGAGTACAGCGAACTCATTGTCATGTTCAAGAAACCAGTCTGAGATGATTCCAGCTTTATGACATGGCGCATTATCCTGCTGAAAGTAGCCATCAGAAGTTGGGTACATTGTGGTCATAAAGGGATGGACATGGTCAGCAACAATACTCAGGTAGGCTGTGGCGTTGCAACGATGCTCAATTGGTACCAAGGGGCCCAAAGAGTGCCAAGAAAATATTCCCCACACCATGACACCACCACCAGGAGCCTGAACCGTTGATACAAGGCAGGATGGATCCATGCTTTCATGTTGTAGACGCCAAATTCTGACCCTACCATCCGAATGTCGCAGCAGAAATCGAGACTCATCAGACCAGGCAACGTTTTTCCAATCTTCTATTGTCCAATTTCGATGAGCTTGTGCAAATTGTAGCCTCAGTTTCCTGTTCTTAGCTGAAAGGAGTGGCACCCGGTGTGGTCTTCTGCTGCTGTAGCCCATCTGCCTCAAAAGTTCGACGTACTGTGCGTTCAGAGATGCTCTTCTGCCCACCTTGTTGTAATGGGTGGTTATTTGAGTCACTGTTGCCCTTCTATCAGCTCGAACCAGTCTGGCCATTCTCCTCTGACCTCTGGCATCAACAAGGCATTTCCGCCCACAGAACTGCCGCTCACTGGATGTTTTTCTTTTTCGGACCATTCTCTGTAAACCCTAGAGATGGTTGTGCGTGAAAATCCAGTAGATTAGCAGTTTCTGAAATACTCAGACCAGCCCTTCTGGCACCACAATCATGCCACGTTCAAAGTCACTCAAATCACCTTTCTTCCCCATACTGATGCTCGGTTTGAACTGCAGGAGATTGTCTTGACCATGTCTACATGCCTAAATGCACTGAGTTGCCGCCATGTGATTGGCTGCTTAGAAATTAAGTGTTAACGAGCAGTTGGACAGGTGTACCTAATAAAGTGGCCGGTGAGTGTATATTGAAATTAAATGAAAGCACACGAAAGATTGGTCCACGAACGGTAGCTCAGGTAGTCAAAAACATATGAGAAGCGTTAGGAAACTCAGCATTCATATTCATTTACATTTACACGGGATTAGATGTCTCAGCTGACCATTGAGTTAGCCGAAAAACAGTCATTTTTAATGTGTAAAATAGTAAAACCAGTAATTTTAATTCAAATTTTAATTTGTGAAGGTAATTTGCTCTGGAATTTTCACTGAGGTTGTGTTAGAAAAACAGGGACATGGCAGATTTGAACGGGATTCAATCCACAAAGTACCCCTGTGAAACACAAACTCCTTGGAAACTAGTCTCGTCTGAATAGGGCTTAAGCCTGTGAAACACAAATGTCTCAAACTTCCTCCATTAAAACTAGTCCCATCCGAATAGGGCTTTTTTTATCCATTTAAAAAAAAAAAAAAATTTGGGAGGGGGGGGGGGGGGGGTGTTCATGCTAATAAATGATGTTTATAAAATGCTCTGGTCTTGCAGTGCATATGCTGCTTTTCAAGTGCATACCCACAGTTAAATGTGTGCAGGTCATTTGTATGTTGTCAGTGTGTTTGTGTTGTCCTCTGGGCTGAAATAGCATCTGTTTGGCCCTGTTATGTGTATCTGTACAAGGAGCCAGTGTCCAACCGTGCCCTGAGAGACTGAAGAATGGTGTCATCAGAAGGTCGAGCGTCTCTCTCTCTCTCTCTCTCAATTATATTTTAGTGTGCCATGATGACACAACTTTACATGTATTGTCAAAGCATTTGCAGCTTAGCATGCAAATTTTTCAAAGTGGATGTTGCGTACCAGAATAAAGCAAGATTGGATGTGATTTAGAAAAAAAAAAAAAAAAAAAAATCTAAATTGGTAGTGCAAATTGGTACTTTTTTGGTTTACATTATCCAATAGCCAGTGCTAGCTGTCAATGAATAAAGTTGTTTTGGTAGAAAAGCTCATTAATTAAAGATTTTATTGAAAATTAAATTAAAGAAATTAAAATTTGATGATGATCTCTTTCTGCCAGAAAATGCTCGCCCACATTTTTTTTTTTTTTTTGCACTGATGTTCGCAAGAAGTGCTTTACGAAATAATTTTTATTGAATATGTCTTTTATTGTGTTTTTTTTTTTTTTTTTTTTTTTTCTGAATGTTGGGTGTATTGCTGTGCATTCTTTTAGAAAATGTGACTTGATTTTACACTCTTTCTTTGTTTGCATATTTGTTCTGCCCTACTCTCTTATATCCACAAAGAAGTGACAGGATAACAAGATCCACAAATGAAGTATTTGTTGGAAGTAATATCAGGCTATTTTACAGTGTTTTCCATGAAGATTCTTGTTTAAACATAACTTAAATCATAGAAGTGATCACCTGTTTCGTGATAATCACGTAGCACAACACCATCTGCAAAATGTCACAACAAACCATTATTTTGTCTCTGATGTGATGGTACGTGTGTTTAATTGATAACACTGAAATGTCTTTGCCTATGGCCTTTTTTTCTAAACATTTTTGTCAAGACACAAGGCATTACAAGTGTTAGAGGAGGAGTTTGATGTGCATGTGTGTAAGGGTGTGGAGGCTTGTGTTAGTGTGTTGAGGGTCCATGCGAGGGCTGAATGACAGGCAGCAGACGGGCAGGTCAGGTAGCATGTGGTGTATGGCAGGTACGTTTCCTGTGTCTAAACAGAAGCGTGTATAAGTGTAGCCCTGGCCCTCTCTGACAGTAAGACACCACGCAGCTGCTGGCTTGATTGAGACATCTGTATAAAGCAGATGGAGTTTGAGAAAGAACTGGGTTTGATGTCTTTCACTGACATTTAAACGACAAAGCACTGTGTTTACTCAGCTGACGCTGGACAGGAGACCACTGTAAGATTGACTGCTGGACCTTGACTGACTAGGACTGCTGACGGTCTCAAAAATCCCATTTGTTTCATTAAGTTTGTCTTGCTTCATGTAATCATAACTACATCCCACCAATCATAGCAAGAGCAGACTTTCAAAAAGTTTAGCATTTTTTTACTGAAAACTAGCTTTCTAATGTACAGTAGTGTTTACTCATCTTTTCACCCATTTATTTTATGTATCACAATGTAGTTATTTTTGCATTGAATTTTGAATAAGGTTTTTATTAGGGCTGTCAAACGATTAATCGCGATTAATCCAAAATAAAAGTTTGTGTTTACATGTGGGTGCACTGTGTATAATTATTTTTATATATTTAAATACATACACATGTTTGTATATATTTAAGAAATATTTTCATGTATATACTGTAAATAGATTTATATATAATTTATATTATATATAAATATAAATATTTTATATATAAATAATATTTTTCTTAAATATATATATATACACACACAAAATAATTATACAGTGCACCCACTATTATATTATGTAAACACAAACATTTATTTTGGATGCGATTAATCGTTTGACAGCCCTAGTTTTTATGATATCAACATTTTTTATGTAACCATTTTCAATATCACAAAAAAAAAAAAATACTAAAAGAAAAAAAAAAACTCAAGCTTTCTGAAGACAAGTAACTGGTGATAAAGAAAGAACAAAGAAACTAATTAGTCATATAGGAAAACAATACAATAGATCATAGAAATAGACCTGAAAAACTTCAAGCACTTACTGCATTTATTGTAATTAAATAAACAAATCTATAGCCTTCACTGTGTAAATTAAATATTAAATATACATATATTGTTTTTAAAGTTACAAATGTGATTCAATTAAGAGCACTGTGAGATTTTCCCTTTTTTGATTAACATTAATGACACAGATGACAGCTGTATATGTGGATGCTGTCACTTTAAGACCGACTGCACGGATCCAATATACTTGTGCGTTTTCTTTTTTAATGGTTTATATTCACTTAAGACATGACTGTGTTTACTTGCAAAAACGGTCATTTTGACACATTAGTGTTAACTGTTGAGGCCCATTTAGGCAGCAAAACTAATTTAGTTCAGTACTCGCGTGCTCTATGATTAGCGGCTTCAAATGCGTGCGTCTCTCAGTGCTCAGAAACCATCTCTCTGGCAGCGTTCGCATAGCGAAATGAGTTGTCTTTCGCTGCTTACATCAACAGTTTAAAATCGAAGTCAATGCTTAAAAACTCACGGAAATGATAAGCTTTCCTGACCAAGTGCTGCCTGCATAACAAGGTCACGTAAGCATAACCGTGCATATTCAGCCATATTACCATAATTTCGAGGTTTCAACTTGTAAAAAGTGTTCATGTATTTGTAGAGCTCAATTACAACTTGTAAGATGGGACTTTACTAAGAGCTCCTTCCTACTTGTACTATGTGACCGCTGGGGATTCATTTAGGTGTTAATTGTGTTGCCATAGAAACACATAATTCCCTGTCCGAGTACATGAACAGTTACGACTGGTGCTGTCATATCGAGCCTACAATAATTATGACAATTATGAAATCTGTATAAGTTGACAAATTCCTACCGGTTAATTGTGTCTACCTATATCACCCACCCATAATGCAGAATTCATTTAAATGGGTTAAACGGAGGCAGCTGCAAATACACTCATGTGGCTGATAGATTAATCATATGAAATACAGAAATGTTAACTAGTAGTGGATATCATTTAGCATTGTCATTTATATTATTAATAGTCACCACACAACTGGAAAAAAAAAACAAAAAAACAAAAAAAAAACAGATGGCTATTTTAAAATGGATATTTTTTTTTTCCTCAGTTCTTGCATTTCCATTGGTAAACATAAGAGATGTCTTTCAAAAACATTTATTTATTTATTTTTTTAGGTTTTAGGTCTTTCCAAGAACCCTGTGAAACCTGCTTAAAAACTCCCCGGTGTACAGATACCGATGTACTGGATAAACAAGTACAAAACTTGCCGATATCCTCACCATAATTGCCCAGGTGTGTATTTGTGTCCTCTGTGTTTGTAATTATATATATATATATATATATATATATATATATATATATATATATATATATACTGTTTAGGATGAGTGTGATTTGTCAAATTCTTGTGTGAGTCTCTCTCTCTTTCTCTCTATCTCTATCTCTCTCAGTGCTGCTGTAAATAAATAAAAGATAGGTTCTGGTTATACAGCAGGTCTCAGATGTGTAAAAGCCACAACTCTTCTATATCAGATCTGGATTTGTCTCTCTCACCAGGGAGTGCAAACTCACAGTTGCAGCCTTCCTAAACATAAACACTCTTCCTCAATTTTCCTCCCTCTTTGTCCTTTTTTTATCCCTCTGCCTTATTAATGTCCATTCCTTGCTGTGTTGGCCTAGCAGGCCTGTGATTTCTAATGAACACGCAAAAGACCCCCGGGCAGCACTTAAACTTTAAAACGTCTATTATTAGGATCACTAAAACGCCATTTGTTGACCTTGTGGAAATATAGAAACGTACCTCTTTCTTGATATCTCAACACTTCTTCCAACACAAGAACTGAGAGCTGGTGTGGATTGGCGAGCAACCTAATGTCCGACGACCGAGCTTGCTTTTGGTTGCCATAGCATTGGGATTATTAAGAGATCCAGTGGCTGCCTAGCTGGTTCCTCTTTTATGATTCTCAGACTGAATAAAAATTTAAAAGGCCATTAAACACCATTACCCCCTCCATCGCAGGTGTCACTGCCAGCGATGCAGAGTGAAGTAGCTTATTTTTCTATTAGGTGGAGAGAGAAAGAGAGAGGGAAAGAGGCCGATTGTAAGACCAGTGCAAATGAATCTTTGCTCTAGAATGGCCAAGCGGTCAGACTCTAATTAGCCTGCCCTGCTCCTCTTTATCTAATGGGGCTTTGAGCGCTGAAAAGGGTAAGCCTTTCTAAACACCCAAATGGCTTATATTAGTCTTGCTTGGCTCAATGGGAGTTTGACCATCCTTGAGTGTGTGAAGGGCAAATGGGGGTTTTGAGTCTAAACTTGAGAGAGAACGACCACCGTGAATGACTAGCAGCATGGATGGTGATTTGAGATATTTGCCTTTGTGAACCCTAGGGTTGCGCTGGTGCTGGAAAAATACCCGTATATGTTATATTTTAAATGGTACGATATCATGATTACAACCATTTCAGTAATCGATATGCTGCTGTTCACGAAGTTCACCTATGTGGCAATGTTATCCAAACTGATCGTGAAACCAGAAAATTTGACAACAGAGAAACACGATGGATGGATCAAACAGATAAGACTAACTCTACACAATAATTGTGGTGTTAATATAAAATAAGAGAATATCACGAGTAACCAAATAATGTTTATGCTCTCGTGTGTATTTGTGTTAGCGCTCTGTGAAGAGTATTTCTATTGACAACCTGTTTTTTCAGTGTTAAGCATTGCAGCCTATCACTGACATGTATCTGTTGAGCATAATAGCCAATCAGATGAGTTTATATAGTTCTTAATCCACTAAAAATCGCTGAAAAGTCTGGAGTTTGTTCAGAGAAAGCTGTTTGTTAAAGGGGTGATGAACTGAGAAATCAAATTTTCCTTGAGCTTTTGACATCTAAGAGGTCATCATATTATAAGAATATCCTGTAAGTTTCAGAACTGAAAACGTCCTTGTTAGTCCAATAAAAGCTTTTATTGACACAGCCTCTAAAAACGACTCGTTTTTAAAAGTGGGGAACTATGACGACAAAGAGGATAAAACACCACCCCCACAGAAGATGATCAACGCCTGCTTCACCACGGCAGGTTTAGCCCCGCCCACCGATTCGCGCATTACACACATAAGTATCATACATGTACATGCTTACCTCGTGATGACAAACTGGATCGCTACGGAGCAATACAGAATATTGTGCAGTGCCTGGTTGTGCAAGACAGTCGCTGCATAAGCTTCCTGTGGATTCCAATAGGACTGCATGGATAAAATTTATTTTTAATGACGTTCCAGCTGATGAGGTAAAACATCGTCGTCTGTTCGCTTCATTTCACTGAGGATTGTTTTGTCAACAAGACTGGATTTGCAGACCGATTAAGAGTAAAGAACGGTGCTGTGCCGTCTATATTGGATCTGACAGGAATATTGTGCAACACACGGACTCTGGGTTGAACATGTATGGGCGAATCCGGTTGCCATTTGACAACATAGGTTACGTTTTCCCCCACGTACACCGACGGGTGAGTGAAACTCATTATAATATGCAAAACTGTTCTCCACTCGCAGCAGTGGGTGTTTACTTCCAAGTCTTCAGTGCGACACGCCCATAAAAACCGACTGTTAATAGCCTATTACTTGTTCATTTTGATGTTTTTGAATGCAAAAACCAAGCGAACGTTAGAAGTTGACCTCAGACAACAATATAATATAACATTTAAAAAGCCAGTTCATGACCCCTTTAAGTTCAGCCAAAGCACGTTCACGAATACTTAACAACATGATGTCAATAAGAGATTTATTGTGCAGTGTTGTCAGATTCATTGATGGTAAGTCAGTAAGATGGCTCTTTTATTTTTTCAGGCTGCCTAATTGCCTAATTATGGTATCAATACCGAGATAGTAGATACTGGTATCGTACTGAAGCCAAACTTGTGGTATCGATCCAACCCTTTTCTTCATGTTAATATTAATTCGATAAATAGGTTAATATTTTGGAAGAGTGCCTAATTAATTGCAGTCTGAATTTCAGAGTGCACATCTTTGGTGTAAATTTAAATGTTGGTTCAGTTGATAAGAAGAATAGCAAGTTCACACCATATATCTTCAGAATTGTTGCTAAAGTTCACACAGCTTGATTAATTTGGTTCAATATTGTATTGTATTGTATTGCACACCTCCTTTTCCCGTGCCGGAGACTTTCGTAACTTTTCGAAGTTCGAATAGTTAGCATCCTAACTTTGTTTCCTTTGATTAACTGCTCATCAGTGAGACCCGTGTTCTCGTTGACGCAGGTGAGCAATAGGACCTGCAGAGTTAGCTGGATGTCTCGTTCTTTTGGCTTCAGCCTGGAAAAGTGCTGATCGTGGAAGAGGTGCTGGAGGAGCTCTCTCTTGGGCAGATGGTGGGAAGACAGGGGGAGTAGTCACCCTGCTGCTTAGCCAACAGGGACACACACACAGACGCATTCACATACGGCACACCCACACAGGAAACGTTAGAACTACGATTTGTCATAGTCTTTCATTTCGACGGAGGAGTTCTTTTGTTGTTGGAAATAAGCCGTGTTTATTATTATCTCCCTCTGAGTCAGTACGTTTAGGAGTTCAGCAGACACCTCTTACGATGGTGACAGACCGCTCTTCTTTATCTGACTGTCCACAAGCTATTCATGAAGAGTTACTCTCAAACTAGCCATCAAAGTTTTCTTGTTTATTTTGACAGCTTTAATGCTTCCAAGACAAAAGAAGTAAACCACACATCTTGCATAGCAGGACTTGACAGTAAGGATTGCTTTTTAGTGATAGACTGATATATCAAACAGGCTGATACTCAAGGTAATATTTCGATTTGCTTTTTTTTATTATATACTTTACTTTCTAGATAATATCACTGGAAAAAACAAAATAGTTTGGACGTATTTTTTGTTTTGTTTGTTTTGCTGGCCTAGTTGGTCACATAAAGACACATACAGTGTGTGTTACATTAAAACAGTAACATTTTCATATAAATTAATTAAAATAGACATAATTTAATTGAGTACTGTGAACACAACAATCTACACTAGCAGTAGCTAAACATTTGCTGGCATAAAAAGCTTGCCAACTTATGTAAATGACCAAATGGCCCCGAACTTTCTCACACTGGCCCTTATCCTCATAATTGAGCTCTGCCTAGAGAGAACTGCTTCTTGACAACAAACAGAGAGGGATGCAGATTGTGGCTGTCTTGTCTGTTAGACTGGTGGTATCAGGAGGGGCGTCTTCATATTTGAGATCCCTGTAGCTAAGCTTACGAATTTTGACTCCGTTCCACGTAAACCCACCATGCTGTTCGACACTATCCATCCGCTCCCATATGGTAAAACTGGGCTCCGGCTTTGTCAGGTTCCAGGTTTTTTTTTCTCTTTTTGTCAGCCTTAAAAACAGACAAACACAGTGAGATGTGGGCTAATTACCACAGGCCTTCCTGTAATTACTCTTCCAGAGCAGCAGACAGGTTGGGTACAGACAGATCTGCTGTCTCTCTTACATGCTTATCTGCTGCTCACCAGACAGCTCACAAGTTCTATGTGGATTTGAGGTTCAGCTTGTCCAATAAGTTGAGAGTCAGGAGTTGTCAAACATGGTTATGGTGACATTCCGGTCTTCACAGTCTTGTGTGCCAGTGATTGGCCATGGTTTTTATAGTAGTAGTAGTTAGTAGCACTTAGTTTAAAAAAAGAAGTTCAAGTCCCTTATAGCTAATTCCTCAGAAAATGCTTTTAGAGTTTCGTCAGGAGGAAAGTAATGTGAGAATGTCCTGAAATTGTGTCCTTTGTAAAGGTTATGGGCAGTACTTTGAACAATAACTGTCAGCACTGGGTTTAAGAAGTATTTGAGTCATTAAGCTGCGATGGCATAGCCATTCATCGGCTGATAGTAATGAAGAATGCTTGGAGTTATTTGTATCTGCATGTAAACTGTTTTGTTAAAAGTGGGTGAGTTTTGCTAGCCTGATACATTTATGTATCCCATAGGGAACACTGGCCCACTAAGATGCCATGGTTGCTCTACATAATTATAATGGGAAGGTCCTTGTAAACTCATTAATATTTTTTTGTGAATTTAAATCATATTGTCACTGCCATCATACTTGACTGAGATCAGTCAGTCTATTCAATACAATGACAATCCATAGTGACAGTTTATTTATTTTAAGCTCCAAATATCAACAAAAAGTAGTCCATATGTAAGGAACAGACCTGATATTTAAGTTGCTATTCACTTAAAATTACACCGCCAGTGATCTGTTACTCGAGGACTGCTGTCCTATTTGAGCTGTAACAACTGGTTCTTTGAAGAATTAGTGCAATTTGTGAAGTAATATTTTCTGTTTAAATTCTGAACCATAACTGGTTCTTTAAAAAAATATGGTTACATATTTTAACTCACTGACTCAATGATCAGAACCTCAGTAAATAGCTCACTGGAGGGGAAAATTATTAGTAAATAACATCATTTTTTGTCTATTTCGCGCACAAAGATATTGTGTGGCTTCAGAAGACTTAGAATGTAGATAGTTGTAGGAGTTATTTTTATGTTGCTTTTTTGTGTTATTTGATATTTTTAGAGATCAACTGATGTGGTCACTCTGAATTAAAGTTAAATGGAGTAAAACTGTTAAGGTTCTTTAAAAATGTTGCAATATAAGGATTTGCCTCTGTAAATCGGACGGTTATCTCAGTAATTTATGGAGAATTGTGTTCTGATGGCCACTTTTAGAATGCATGAATGTGCCAAATCCAGAAACAGTCTGTGTGCACTGTTATCGCACTACTCAAGAGTGAATATAGTTAATGTTTCTTGGTGTCTGTGTGTATTCTCTGGACCTTTGCTCTCTAACTTGATTTAAAGCTAGACATACCTAGTCTTATGTCAGGCACAGGTTACATTCCTCCGATTAAAATAACACTTCAGCCGCTCCCAACGCGGACAGTGTGCTCTCTTTTTCTCTCACTTTCTCCTTTAATTTCTCCTGAAAGCTAGCTGCCCATGCCAAAGGCCAATGTACAGTCTGAGCTTTTGAGCACATGCTTTATGGGATGCGTCAGTTTGTTGTGCAGAGAGGTTTTCTAAGGGATTATTGTGGCCTAAAGTAAGTTGCCCTTTCATTAACCTCAGCTGGTGATTTTTAGCTTTAATACAAAACAAATGCTTAATCTGGCCCGCACAAACACAGCTGAGCCACTGTATTACTGTCTGATATTGCTTTGGGTTCCCACTCACCATTTCACTAATTAAGCTCCGAGCTCAACCTCAAGTCCTGCTGTACTCTATCGTCATTTTAAATTTATTTTGATTGATTTGTGTCAGCCTTAACTATGCTCTGTGCTAGATCAATAAATAAAGATCAATACTGTAATGTTTTCATCAGAACTGTTATTAAAAAATAGATTGGCTATAAAGAGAACTGAATCACTGATGGCACTGATGCTTGCAATGCATGCCAACTTTGAATTTAATTGAACTACGTCGAAGTCTTGGAGATTAGTTGCGGGAACGCTTGCAGACGGCATGAGATCGCTAGGTATTTACTCAAAAAAAACCCAGCTCAGTATTGAGTAATGATGCTGACCGTTGAGAATCACATTGTGTCCTAACCAGCAGCATACTGATGACTCCGCTCATAGAACTCGCATTATAATTACTGGCTAGCCAATAGAGTTCATGTGGTCGTATGTAATATGATGACACGCTGTAAATTACAGTCCAGATGAATGGAGTTGACCAGCTGTAAAATGTTAAAACAGTAAAACACTGCATGAAAGCTGGAGTTGTGTCTTTGCCAGCAAAGATGATGGCTTGCGGTCTTGAGTCATGCGTACGCGTGTGCGTAATACGAGTTTGTCGGCTGGTGCGTATGACTAAAAATGTTTCCACAAAGTCTCGTCAGGCTGAGAGATCCCAGTCTGGCCTTTTAATAAGAGCCGTTGACATACGTCACGAGTCCATCGATGTTATTGTGCTTGGTTTTAGCCACAGGATGTTTGTTCGCTGGAGATCTCCTCCTCTGTCAACCACCCTAAAGGCCCCCCTTTCTTACCCACGAGGGGAGGTTGGGCGGCAGCTTGGACTCTGCCCGATTCTCGCTCTAGCCAGCTGGGTGTCAGGCAGAGGGGGGACAGCTGAGGCTCCGGCCCAGCCAGGGCCCGCAGGGATCTCGGGGTTAGCACAACAGAGGCCCCGGTCCCGTGCCTTCCTTTAATAGCCCCAGTTTGACCCCGCCTCGCCACACACACCGCTTCCATCGCAGGCGTATGATTAATGGCCTAGTTTTTCTCTGGCTGGCTTACCGTATGACATCCATACACACACACTTACGCACACACAACCACTGCACAGTTTCACTGCTTATTCTGTCTTTGTGTGTCTGTAGAATAATAAGCCTTTTTTTTTGTTTTGGATGGCATTGGAACCTGGTATACCGGTCAATGATGTGACATTTTTGTCCTTTCTATTAATTTATTTACAAATGCATTGAAATGTAATTATACGATACATGCAAATAATAATTTATTTTATTTAAAAAAAAAAAAAAAAAAAAACAAAAAAAAACCTTTGAATTTAAATTTGAAAACCTTTTTCAAGACAAATTATTGTGTAGGATTGAAGCAATTCTGTGATAGTGAAGTTTCAGAAGTTTGTTTTTATGTGTGTGTATATATATATATATATATATATATATATATATATAAAGTGCATATATTTCTAAATAATATTTTTTAACCTAATTTTACACCACATAAATTACACATTTGTAACTTGCATAACGAGTACATTTCTAACATTTCTAAAAACAACTATAGATTTTCTTTATCATGGAAACTCTCATGTCATTGACCCAAACAATTACTTTTGGGTTACTTTATTTCCCTAAAGAGTGTGCATCCATGTGCACTGGTCGATATACAAATTGCATCTGTGTGCATGTGAGCTTGAGGTGGCCACACAAGCTCATAAGTCCAATGACCACAATGAACTTGGTTAAACCCGAGCAACCTCATCAAACCTGGAAAGCCCCAAGCCTGGCCCGCCACAGGATTAGCATGCTATTAAAGTTATTTTGTACATCAGGAGAGGACATTGAGTGCTTGCATCCTAACTGACACCTGTGTGTTTTGTTGAGAGAATAAAAAAATAAAAAAACGTCTACACAGGAGATCTTCATGTGATGCCAGTGTTTGTCTACAAAAGGCATATTATGTGTGTTTAATGGGTGTGGGTGAAATTCAGGCATTCCATTTTGTGTTTTTCTTTTCAAGTAAGTAGAATAGATACTTGAATTTGAGTTAACACATTAAAAGCTTTAAGTTAAACTCGGCTTTGTCATCATGACTAACAGACATGGTATCAAAACATGGTTAATCACTGAATCTAATTTTAGTGCATGCTTGAGATGCTACATATGGCTGCAGTCAGTCCTTATTTTTTCATGATGATAGATGTCCTTCAAAGTCATTAAAGACTGTTGTAATAAATCTTCATGTGAACAGTGACATTCTTGCTCAGTCCTGAATGAGAATCGTAACAATTCCCGTTTCAACTCTTATTCCAGTGTCCAGCTATTCTTTAGTACTCTTGAGGAAGCCCCCACAACCCTCGAGTGGTAGATCTTTTTTTTGTTTGTTTTTTTGTTTGTTGTTTTCTATTTAATATTTGGTTATTTTGGTTCAAATGCACTATAAAAAATATTGTTGGTTTTAAAAAATAGAAACTCGAAATATTAGTATTATGAATAGTTAGTATTATTTTAGTTTTTACAGTGTAGATTTTCAGTTCGGAAAAAAAAAAATCAAATGATCTTTCAAAATCATTTTAAGATCACTTTTTATCAATGTTAAAAACAGTGTAAGCTGCTTTTTGGGGAAATCATGATACACTATCATTCAAAAGAACGAGGTAAGTTACATTTAAGAAAAATAAATAAAAAATAAAAGAATACATTTATTTAGCAAAGACATTAAATTGATAAAAAAGACTTTAAAGATATTTATGAAATTAATAAATATTACAAAAAAGTTTTATTTATAATAAATGCTGTTCTTTTGAACTTTCTACTCACCAAAGAATCCTGAAATTCCACAAAAATATTAAGCAGAACGACTGTGTTTAATATTAATAACAATAAGACGCGTTTCTTTGGCACCAAATCAGCAATTAGAATGATTGTTGAATGATCATGTGACTGAAGACCGAAGAGTTATGATTCTGAAAATTCAGCTTTGCCATCACAGGAATAAATTACATTTTAAAATATATTACAACAAAATTAGTTAATATTTCATAATATTACTATATTTTTTTTTAGTAATATTATGATCAAATAAATGAACCCTAGGTGAGATTAAGAGACTACTTTTAAAACTATTAATACACACAATGTTTCCAAACTTTTGACCGGTACTGTATTTAAAAATAAATCAGCTAATTAATATGATGGAAGATGTTTCTAATACCCCAAGTCTGATACCATTTCTTTCCCCAGTCTCTGTGGGCTCCATGTTCAATCATAGAGGATCCACATGCACAACCAAGTCATGGTTTATTTGTGTGCAGATTCCCATGCTATATCCATGTTCATGTTGTCCTTTGGAATCTCTTATTGACCTTATTCCCAGCAATCTTGACGAAGCTCAATGCACCCGCTTGTTCTTTACAATACTCAAAGCATGGATATTTCATGTTGGGTGGGAAAGGGCATTGGATCCTCTTTCTATATTTTTTTTACTCTCTGTGCTAAAGCTTTTAACCAGAGGGATTCATTTCATCCTTGGTATCTGGAGTAGTAACAACATCAGAACAGGTCAGAAAACCACTGCTGATTTGACAGTGGCATGAGACGAGAAAGGGGGCTTGGTCCACAGTTTTAGGTGCTGGCTAGGTACCTCATTTGCGATTGCTGTGTGCGCTTAGCAGTTGATCGGTCTGTTCAGAAGAGGTGTGATACACCGTGTGTCCACTTGGCCAGACCTTGGCCATGCATTCAAACGCAGAGGTTAAACTGGCGGTAGCTTTCGGAGACACAAGTGGACGGCTTTAGTGCATTTTGTTGTAATTGTGTCCCAGTTGTCTTGTCAGAAATCAATTCAAGTTGGGAGCTGGCTAGCACAGGGAGGTCAAGGATTCCGCAGCCTAAATATTTTATCTGTACTACACGTCTGGAGCTTTTAAAGATGCACGCTGGACTGTTTTCCCCATTTCTCTTCCGCCCAGGTCAGGGCCAGGTTAAAATCAATTATAATCAATTATTAAGGTTACTGTGTATCTGGTGGATGCTAAAGAGAGTGGTGTGGAGAAGACCAGGCCTCGCTGAAGTAACAACATTTTATTTATTTATTTTTTTTTTCTGTATGTGCCATTGGCTACTTGCTGCAATAAAGAAGTGGCAAGAGTTTAGTTTTTCTACATATAAATGTTATATAAAGGTCTATGCACATATTATTAATGTCATACGGATGGTTGTAACATGGGGTACAGTCTAGTATTAAAACAAATAGGAAATATAGGACAACAACATTAATTAGAGGTAGAAAAAAAATCAACAATTTTGTTTTTGGACTATTTGATTTGCAGTCAAATTAATGAATGTTAAAAATATAATACAAATAAAATAGAAATATCATATTCGAGCAGACGAAGAGAGTTACTTATGTAACTTCTACTGGACCCACAAAGAAAACCAATTTTTGTTGCAATCGTAAAAGTGTTTTCTTTTTTATTGACATTTAATTTTTGTATGCATTTATTAAATATTATTTTTTTTCTAACTTGTTTGATGTTTTATAATGAAATGTGTACTATGAAATAGAGAATATTTGTTTCTATTCCTTTTAAAATTAGTTTAAAATGAATTAATAACATTTCACACACAAAAAAAAAAACATTCCCCACCTGCTGTTACTCTTCATTTTAGTCAGTTGTATCCACAGTGTTTGCTTTGTACTTGACATTCATTTACAGTACTCATAAGTGTAGATTATAAGTTATAGATTCAAAATTATTATAATTTGTAGCACCCAAACAATTTACAACCATCAGTCTCCTCTACTTCCTGTCCTCTACAGGTATGTCTAGATGAAAGCACTCCTATACCTGGGCACATGTTTGTGTTGTTCTATAGCATGCCGATTACAGTAAAAACAGTAAAATGACACTTGAGTCCCAAAGGGTTAACCATTCCCCAAACACTTCCACTGAGACTCTTCAGAGAGTAGAGTTAGGTGATTTAACCAAACAAATGCAGTACCAGAGAGTCAGATGTGGCTCATGCTAAACTCAGTGTATGTAGTACATAACCATCATATGACATCCATCAGCCCCTCCTTTCACTAGCCCAAACATGAAGAGAACCACCATAGTGGCAAAACAATTGTGTAGCACTGTCCCCAACTCCTTACTCTCCACTCACCCGCCTGTAATTACTCTCAATGAATAAATAACATTGATGGGCATCACTACATCAAGCTACGCCGTGCCAAAAACACGCTTTTCAATCACACACATCTGCGGCTTTGACCGTAATACCGTATAAGTGAAACTGTTCTAGGTGATTTGTTTTCATCCTTGTAAAAGCACAAATTTGATTTCCTCCAGTCCCAAAACAGACAGACGTTGAGCCTGATTTGTTTTTGGGGGAAACTAAATGAAAAATGTTCTCGGCAGAGCACAAAGCGCGCAGTTGGGGGTGAACTGAGAGAGAGGCTTGCAGTTTGGCCAGCACCACCTTCATGTGCCTTACTCGCACAGTCCAGAGGAGGTGTGCTTGGCAATCGATGGGCCTGGGCTTCAGTGTGATCACAGCGGATGAGAGATGAGGACGTTTCCCTGCTTTGGTGACGGCTGCAGGCGTCAGGGTCGATTTGGAGGCCAGCGGATTGAGAGGCGTTATATCTGAGGAGCATGAGGTTCCACTCCGATGAGCAATCTGCTTTATCAAAAGGCCTTTTTCTCAATCAATACAGCTTTCATCAGGGGAGCCCAGCGCTGTGCTGCCCGCACTGTATCGGCTCTCCCACTGGGCAGATGCCACGTGCGGGACAGGCTAATTCCCGCTCAGCTGGAGTCAGTCTGGTCAGCAGCTCTCTTGAACTGCTGAGAGAATTTAGTTAAGATAAACATACATGCATACTTCGCTCGCTCAATATCCAGGAATCCACATAGAAATCTATGTATTATATCTACATAGAAACTTTTGGGTCATCACATAGGAAAAATCGTGGTTCTGCCATTTCATTTTACACCCTAATATCATTCAAAACTTTTTATTTTTATTTTATTTTTATTTATTTTTTTGTGCAACACAGTGGTAACCATTTTTTATGATGGTTTATTGATTTTGTTGTCCTTTTGGAGCTCAACAGACATGGTCACTGTGACTGTCATTGTCACAGTCTTAGGCTGACAGTCTTAGGCTGTCAAATTTCTAAAATAAATAAATAAATAATAGAATAAATAAACAAACAATAGGATTTAACATATACAGTTGAGATCAGAATTATTTGCACCCCTGGTAAATATGATCAAAGATGGCTGTAAAAATAAATCTGCATTGTTTATTCTTTTTGATCTTTCATTCAAAACATTTGCAAAAATGTAACATTTCATTGAAGTAAAAGAATTTAAAGTGGGTGGGGTGGGGTCACATTTTGAAATAAATGTTTTTCTCCAAAACACATTGACCACAATTGTTGGCACCCCCAGATTTTTTTTACAAGTAAAATATCTCTGTAGTATATTTCTATTAATATTCACCTTTTTTAACACACCAGGGTGACTAAAAAAGAAAACATGAAATTCTCTAGCTTTGACTTCTTGTTTCACGGGAGTTTAAATATGAGAAAAACAAACACAAAGGCCAGATTCCCTTAATCATCCATCACAAGGAGTAAAACCAAAATAGTTCTGGTGTGCAGCAAAAGATTGTTGAATGTCACAAAATAGAAAGTGGCTGTGAGAAAATATCAAACAGCATCTAAATCATGTTGTTTAGGAGGGTTTCAAGAAAAATCCTCCTCGTTCATTCAAAATTTGCTTTGGAGAAAACAGGGAAACAAAGTACACCGTACCCAAGGTTAAATAGACTGCTTGATCTTTAATGTTGTGGGCATATTTTTTAGCTGGAGGTCCTGGACTTCTTGTTCAGATAAATGGCATCATGGATTCTATCAAATACCAACATATAAAATATCAAAACCTGATGGCCTTTGCCATAAATCTTATAATGGGCCGTGGCTGTGTTTAATAAAAGGATGCCAATAATTATAAATAATTACAACAATAGTTTATAATTTAGGATTCATGCATTCAAGTCAAGTAATTATTGGTCATTGGTTTTTTGATACAGTATATCATGCATTTACTAACATTACAAACTGAACCATATTTGTAAAGTGTCGTTGTTTTTTGTAACCATTATAATTGACATTCTTGTTGTACTCTCCATTTACGAATATGACAACTCCTGTCACATTGCTTAATGGGATAGTAATTTAAACATATTTTGTAACTTCAGATTTATTAGATTTTTCACTTACTGTTTTTAGGTGTATTCGGACATACAGTACAACGCGTTTGATGTACTTTTTGCATGTTGCATAATCATATTAGAATGTGTCTTTTTTTACTGGAATTAATGCATTTTGTACCAGCATATCATAGGAGAGCCCATTGCAGAGAATCAAGGTGAGGATGTGGCTAGGGCACGTTAATGAAGTGGCGTGGCGGCGATGAGCAGATCTGGAGGAGGACGGCTGCACAGGGATTACTGCCTTAGTCCTCTAGCACAAGGAGAACAGTGAATTAATCTCCAGTCTCGCCCATTCAATGAGTCCCCAGAGCTTGCTTAATTAACCTAATAAAAAAAAACTAATAGAACCATTTCCAAAGGTAAATTTAATTTACTTGTCAGCGTTGTACATCAATAGGGATAAGGACGGGTGGGCACTCGTGTCTCGGTGAGCGTCCACGCCGGCCCCTAATAAATACCAACTCGTTTACATCCACATCTGATTATGCCTGCTGTCAGTAGCCACAGTTAAATTATGATGAAAAGAGGGGGCTGAGAGCAGAATTAACATGACCAAAGATTAACGCAATATTTATCTAGGAAGATGATGGGATTTCTGTCTTTCTCTGACACTAGGGACTCCCGATCATAAATTTATGTAGGACAGATTCTGGGTCTTAGTACTAGTTTATGATAAACATTTTGTAAGCTTTATATTCTAATCGCTTTATATTCTAACACATGCAGAACACTTAGAATTCAGCCTGAGGGTGGCACTCTAATATTGATTGACAGACTTTAAGTACACACGGCACGCGCATAGAATGCTATGTTAGAATTGCTGTTATGTCGAATTTATTGTCTTCAAATGTTGTTTTAGAATGTTACAAGTTGAGGGGGAATTCCAGGGAAGAAAAAAAGTATATTCTCATAAAAAAAACAACAACATAAAACAAACACAACAGAGCTATGTAAAGGCTATGCACATAAGCATGTTTAAACTGAAGGATTTATTGTTGAATTAATTAACTACTCCACATAAGACGAACAGACATGCCAACTAGTTACTGAAGTAACGTGAAAATAAGCGGGGCAATCTGAAATCTCCCACAATGGCTCTAAATTAGAACGCGTTGAAATTTCCTTTTTTCACCACATATTTACATTGTGGGGCGCTGTTGAGCAGGAAGGGGTTAGGCACCCTCTGCCCCTTAAGGCCAATTTTAACTTTTTACTTCTGCGTAGGGTGCGTGCAGTAGGTACGGCGTAGCATACGCACAGATGCGTACCATTCCGCGTACCCTTCGCCATAGCCTGACGCGCACCTCCTCAAAAATGTAACTACACGTTGCGACAACGCGGACCGCAACATCTGTGATTGGTCGGCTTGGTAGCATTGCATTTCCTCCTACTCTTTTCCGCACGTACCATCTCATGCATTTCCGCACTTACCATCTCCTCCGACGTCTTCTCTTGTCTCTGCCGTTTAGTTTTAGTAATTTAACTAAAATTAACTGTTTTTCCACCTCAATAAGCTCCAATTCCAACATGATACGCTCTCTTTCAGTCGCCATTGCTTGTAGTAACCTAGCCGCGAGGAATCTAAACACAGCGGAAGATTAAAACCCTCCGCCGCCAACTAGCGTTTCGGAGCAGTACTGCAGAGCAACCAAGACCTGAACGCAGAAGTATAAATGCTCATGACGGCGTCGCCTACGTGCGTAGCCTATGCCGTACACTACAGCGTACCCTCGACGCAGAAGTATAAATTGGCCTTTAGTAATAATACATGCCTGCCGAAGCCATATGTTACATTTTAATATATCCTGTTCACTTTAACTTAAAATAGTCTAGAAAATCTGAACACATTTTCTATTTTTTATTGATTTAGTTTATATAGGTCTATGTTTGGGATGAATATTTTTGGGCACTGCCCCACCTGCCCTGCTTTCTGATCCTTTTCCCCTTTATGATGTCATTGCTCACCTCAGCCATGAACTCTGTCAACTCGTAAAACAAATGTCTTTTAAACAGATAGCTATATATTTGTTCACCAAATGGGGTTTAAGCAAATGCAGTTCATATGGAACAATCAAAAAAAAAACAAAAAAACGTACTGGCGGGAACTTTGTGGCAATGTACTACGGATGTACTACCAAGAGCCATTAAGCCCATCTCATTACTGCCCTCCCAATGACTGTGTAATGACCTGCAATCATTTGTAAGTGAATAACTATTAAAAGCCCTGGCAGCTGGGAGAATGCTTTTAAAGTCAAATTAAAACACATGGGAGGTAGCCTCTTCCCTGCATAATATGTATCTATAGACACATATAACAGGCTCCCCATACTTTTTTTCACTACCAAGGATATTTCATCTCCAAAGAGACAGAGAGATAAAGAGGGACTGGAATTTAAAGAGGTGTCTTGTCGACATGCCCTTGTTTCAGGCGCTATGATTGAAAACTACAGTCTTTGGTTTGAATGTGGCCTCCAATGGGCTGTTGCATGTGTGTGTGTGTGTGTGTGTGTTTAAGCCTTTTAGGATGTGCGTAGACACAGCTGTGGTCCTTGGAGTGAGCAGACCCTCACTGGTGCATTGTTCTGTCGCCACCATGTGTGAAGGGGACCAATCAGAGGCTTTTATTTTCCTTACTTGCTTTGTGAATAGATAATTACTTCTGCAAGAGACTTTTATAAACTGTGGATGACTTTTAACTTTCTCAACAGAGACTGCAGGCTCAAACCCTTCAGGTTTAAGATTTTGTGCTGAACACAGACAAAAAGAGTTCTGAGAGGAGGTAGATCAGTAGTCATGTGGTATGCAATATATGTTTTTACAAATCTAATCACAGATAGCAGAGACCATTTCTATTTGACAGTATGAGTTACTGACACTGAAAGAACAACCTTGTACCATGTACTTAAACCCCTTTACAGATTTTTAGAAACCACTTGTGTTCAATAATATGCCCCGATAGGTGAAGGCCTACCTCATATGGAACAACAAAGGGAGGTACACATCATCCTCTACTATTTTTGAAGAAATTGGAAAACTTTTAGCCTTGAATTCTTCTAACTAATGTTTTTTTTTTCACTTTCTCTGTTTCTTTATATATTTATGTAACTAATAAAACAAAGTTTTATTGCATCTTAAAATATATCAAATTACACTTAATTTTAAATTAAGTGATCAAATTAAATTAAGTATCAAATTAGACTTAAATTTATTTTATGTTTAATAATAATAATAATAATAGATAGATATGCTGTAATGTAATGTGTAAGTAAAAGTTATTTATATTGATAGTCAAATTTAAATGTGCATTTCCATCCTAATATATATTATAATAAATTATTATGGGGTATATTAGGGGTGTCACAATTCTCTAAATCCTCGATTTGATAACATTTTCGATTCTAAGGTCATATATATATATATATATATATATATATATATATATATATGAAGAGTTCAGATGCAAAAGCCTCTAAATGCCATTTGAAATATTCTTCTTTAATGATAATTTTTTTATCAAACTTGTATATTTAAGTTCAGTAATTTCACTTAAATGGCAATGATAATTACCTATTAATTGTTATTTAAGTGAAATTACTGAACTTAAATATACAAGTTTGACAAAAATCATCATTAAAGAAGAATATTTCAAATGGCATTTAGAGGCTTTTGCATCTGAACTCTTCATATATATATATATATATATATATATAAACAGTATTTTATGAGTCTTTTTATAGACGTCAAATTTGATAATATCAGGATTTAATATTTTAAGGCTGTAACAATTTAATTTGACCTATATTGCAAATGTTGACCCCTTTAAAAAACTGATTCAAAGCAATAAGACATAAAGTTGCAAAGCTCCTCCTTAACTTCGAATCCCCCCTCATTTCCCAGTCTGATCAAGATTTCTCTTTGAGGACTTGATATGCTCCTGTATCTGAACGGCACCACAGAGGGCGGAAAGACAGGAAAGAGCGAGGAGAGAAAACAGGAGGAGGGAAGAAAATGTTCTGTGTTTTGGTGTCACTGGGGGCTACGTGCTTTTTATATGTCCCAGTAGAGAAGAGAGAAGACGTGTGTAAAGGAGTAGAGATGGAGAGAGAGAGATAGAGGGATTCTCTGGAGGGGGATCTAAGGCTGTGTCCGCCACCACCACCTTAAGCCACCATCCTCCTGTTGGTTTTAATTCACTTCCACAGGAAATCTAGATCCGCTTCCCTACTACACAGAGCTAGCTTATCTGTTTCTTCCTATCCTGTAGAATCAGTTCTCCAGGGATGTGTATGTTTGTGTGGGTCAGGTTTGGCTGCTTTCTGGGGACCCCACAAAGATAGTAAAACATGCAATCACCTACATTGTGGGGGGCAGCCAGAGAAATAAATATAATTTAGCATACATAACAATGACAACATTGCAATAAAGTCATATTTTATTTGTATTTTTGCAGTTATAAATGTAATGACTTGAAATCATATTCATCATGATGTTGCAGATTTTATAATACTAGCCTACTAATAATAATATATCTTATGTTGAATAGTTGGTAAATATAATGGGGATTCTTATTAGCTAGCTACATGTGTGTGTAATGTTATATATTTATCAGCCTCTCTCTCTCTCTGTTGTTGCCACATATACATAGCAATGACCTGGCGCTCACTATGCAGACACCATGCTGTGAATTCCATCTAACCAGAGAAACAAGAGGAAATTGTTATGCAAATGAAAATGCACTGGCTATTCTAGAAAGGTTGTAATGTTTGTGTGTGTGAGAGATTGCATTTGTGTGCTTATATGTTAGAGTAATTCAGAGAGTAAAATAAATGGAGAGAGTGAATTTAGGAGTGTGTTTCAGAAGCATTCTCATAAAACATGGATTGTTAATACAAGAAAGAAGCATATTTCCTGGTGTGAAGATTTTCAAAGCTGAAGTCTCATTTGTAATCTTTGTGTAATGCACAGCTTCCCTATTTTTAGAGTGACAGAGTCTGATATGAGCTGATTGTGAAAGGTTAAAGGTGAAGTGTGTCATTTCTGCTCCATTAGCGTCACCAAGCAGGGTTGCAAAAATAATGTTCTCAAACTCATTTCCTAAATACTCCTCCTGTCTGCTATGGGCCAGGCAAACAAATAGGCCCGCCCCAAACACCCTGCTGAAACTGAGCTTGAGAACTGTTTTAGCACCACAGTTTTACACTGATTTTTTTTTTTATTAGAAAATTTTATTTTCATCAATACTTTCAGTGACAGCATTTTTTTTTCTTTATTACAAAAACATTTTGTTTCAAATCATTGCTCTTTAAAATTTCTGTTCATCAAAGAATCCTGAAAAAAAAAAAGTTTTCCACAAAAACATGAATCAACACAACCTGTTTTCTACATTAATAATTCGAAGAAATGTTTTGTGAAAGATCATGTGGTGGCACTGAAGACTGGAATAATAGCTGCTTAAAATTGGATTAACACAAACACAGGACCAACACTGTATTAAGTTATATTTAAAATATATTAAAATAGAAAACAATTATTTTTAATAATAATAAAAAAAAATGAATAAATATAACAATCAAATGAAACTAGCCTTTGTTAACAAAAGAGACCTCTTTCAAGCATTATAAAACCTTACGGACCACCAGCTTTTGAACGGTATAGTGTGCATTACATTACTCAGTGTTTCCTCTACATTCATTCTCCCGTGGCGGGCCGCCACACTTAAAATCCTCCCGCCACGGCTGCAGCTTCTCAGTGACGTCCGATATTCTGCATAGTATTATGTTATTTTGTTAAGCCCCACTAAAGGCATAAAAAACTTTGTAAAGCACAATCAAGTTTTCACCCTATATTCCAAGACTTCTAAAGTCATTGCATAATGTGTAATTTTAGTCGCCAAGTTAAAGTTAACGGGAAGTCATCTCGCCTCAGTTTCCATTCAGAATTCACACAGCGCGTCGCGTTCGTTTGCGACACGACGACACTCTCTTCAAGGTCAATATTTTCCATTATTATACTTCATTTGTAGATAAAGCATAAAGGTCTATGGTTTTCATAAAATGACTTTATCTTGCTGGAGTGGAGTTTGTTGCCCATACCTTTCACATTCCCTTTATGTAAGATTACAGCATGGAGTCGAGAGAGTGCTATTGTTCTTCATGCGCACTGAAATTTAAAACTGTTAAAAGAAAAGGCTCAAAAAACTGTTGCATATAGAATACACTAAGCATTAGTGCTGCACGATTAATCATATCGCAATCGTAATAGCGATCTCAAACCTATGCAATTATATAACGCAAAATGCCGCGATTTTATACGAAATAAACAAATTAGGGCTATTAACGCAGCATCTCTTCTTTTTTGTCATCCTTTGACTAGTGTTACACGATCCCGCTCTTATTCGTGCAAATGCCTTTTCGCATTTTGCACGACAAGAACTGAAAAGCTGCCTGTGAATGCCCTAAATGAGACTCGCAGAAAGACGCGCGCCATAATGCGCATGCACTGACGCGTGCCAGATTACAGTTCTCTTTCGAGCTTGAACGAACAATAACACACACAATTATGCCAAAATGTCGTTTTGTCGAGTACCTTCATAACGTAAGAAAAGTCTTATTATGGACAAAAAGAGTTGTGCTATGAGGCGCATGTGAGATCCGCGTCTCGGCAACGGGTGCTCTTAAAGCGCCAGCAGCGAATAAAGCGTTCTGTCAGTAAAGTTAATCAAAGAACAAAGGGAAATTAGAAAATTACTCACTGATCTTGACTAAAGAACTTTTGTAGCTTTAATAAGGATTATTCTATATATAATTTATAATTCATGCAGCACAGACTGTTTGATAACTTTATTCAATTTCTGTATCCTACCTGTTAAGACATTTTTATTATGGGTTTATGTGGGGATTCTTTGAAGTTCACTTAATTTAAAAGTTGTTAATTTTTTTTTTTAGCCTAATAATTTAAAAAAAAAGTTGATAGCTTTCACTGTAATGATGGTTTGGTTGATGGTTTATTGATCATTATAGGTGTTATCAATCATTTAGTTGTTGTCTGTAGTTTGAGTTGAGAAATAAACATTAATACACAGAATGATCACTAATCTGTGTGTGCATTTTACTTTAGAACCAAGCAAGTTGGACTCATGAAACCATTTTATTATATCGGAATCGCATATCACAATTGCAATATTGACCTCAGTAATTGCAATGGCAATATGACTTTTTCCCCAAATCGTCCAGCCCTACTAAGCATATTATAGATATAATCCCTTCGCTATGTTCTTTTCAATGTGAAGCATTGCTTGCTGTGACTTGGTGTTGCTTCAAGTGCATCATTCTGCACACGGGATGCGCATGATCGATTATAATACTTTGGGGAGACAAGGCCCCCCCACCGGGGAAATGGGCCTGCCCCCACAGCTTGGAAAAATCCTAGAGGAAACACTGATTACTATATATGTATTAGCGTATAGTTATACATTTCTTTGTATTATCATTTTTCTTTTTATAAAGAATTGTGAAAACTACACTCTTTAAAGACTTCCTTTCATTGGAAGCTTCATGACTTCAGCACCTCAGCACAAAATCCACCCTCAGTGATTCAGCGAAGCAGGATGGAGGTTTTCTCTCGGGTGGGTGAAGTGATTGTTCCCTTGTTTGAGTGTTTATAGGCAGGAGGATGTAGTCCTCAGTGTTACTGCCTAATAAAAAAGCTTGCATGCTGTGTGATTAAATAACAGGGATGGCAGTAAAGAGAAAAGACATAATGATGGTTACATGCAGGTCAGTTACAATTTAATTGTCATTGCACTTCATTGCGAACGTATCAATTCGCTGCTGCTTAGCTGAGCAGAAAACAATGCTTTAGCACATAGAGGGAGTCCTGCTGACTGCCTGTCAATTTACCCAGTCTCCTCCTTGTTTTATTTGTCTCCTCTCTTCTTTAAGAAAACAAGTTAAATTTTTCCTATACTGTAGATTAAAGCTAAAGCCACTGGTCTCTTTGGTTGTCACTCCACCTTGAGAAACATACAGTATAATACAGTAGCTTGAAATAATGTGCACACCCTAAATGGATTTGAATTGTATAAATTATTTAGAGTATAGACGTTCTTGACTTCTTTGATTGGGGCTTTTGGAATAACAGTGCAATGTTTTTTGCTCTGGTTTAGTTGACACTTTACAGATTTTTTTTTTTTTCTTTTCAGTTGACATATTTTGTTTTTGTGGCTGTAAATTGCATCAGGTTGCATCAGGGTTAGCCATGCTTAGAGCAATGCTGATTCCCTTTTTTTGTGTCTGTCCAAATCCTTTTATGAGTGGGTCTCTAAATGGCACAATCCACACTAGCTCCAAAGATAATGGTTGAGTCTGCACACTCAAAACGCTCTCCCCACTGAGCTATCTTAAAGTCCATAAGTCTTAGTCAAATGACTTAGACTGATGCATTTTTAAAAAGGGAGCCGTTGAAGCTAATCAAAGTGAGTGGCTAGTGTGCTTGTTAGGGCTCCCTCTGTCTGTCCGGTTCCTCTGAAGTCTGTTCGGACCGCTTCTGTTTACATTGCTTAGCTCGTCGCCTGTGACAACCCACATATGGTCATTTATCAAAGATCTGCGCTTCACAAGAAGCTGTTTTTGTGAAGCTGTCAGCTCAGATATAGCCAGTGATAGCTCTGTAGACTTTATTGTACAAACTTGTCAGAATTCCCATCAGACTCGCAATCACAGCCAGCCATGTAGTACCCCCCTTCCATCTCTACCCCAATGATTTGTGTTCAGATGAAAAACCCAAACCATCCCAATAAAGTTTTGGCAACGATGGGCCGGTTTAATTGGCAGGCAATTGACGCGCCAATAGACTGCCATCCTGGGGGTCAAGAGTAATTTATTGAGACGCTAACTGCCTTTTTTTTTTTTTTTTTTTTGGGCCGCCGTTCCATATTGAAATTCCCATCCAGACTGTATTACACGAGAAGATGATGACTTAATCCCCTGTTAATTAGAATAACATTTCCAGCAGCTGAGGCTTAGCTGTTAATGCGAGGGCTGCAGGCCGCTCAGGAAAGGCCGGCCGGCCCCAGAGTGGGAAGCTTGGCCTGGGCTCAGAGATCCAGGCAGCGGGGGCAACTCTCCACACCTCCAGCGGATGAGTGGTGGAAAGCTGTTAAATCCGCCGCTGATGACTCTCTCGTCGGCTAATAAGCTCATGTTTATTGGCAGGCTCTGTCCTTCAGTGGCCTATTTTCAGCAGCAAATGGAAATATGTATTAGAAGCAGAATCCTCATATGGTAGTGCAATAGTTTTAATAAGCTAATTTTCCATTGTCACAGAAATGTATAATTTTTTTTTAGAATAGATAAAGCATGTTGAACTTCCACCTCTTAAAAAAAAAAGTCTATCTGTCCGTCCCACACAATTTCTGCAGTAACCCAGAAATAGAATTCGCACTTCATTTAATGTCATAATGTATTTATAAGATGTTTTCTTAAAACGGTTTATTTCCGGATTGAAATCCCACATTTTCAGTGTGGTCTCGTGCTTTTAGACCTTCCTGTAAATAGACACAGACCATAAAGTACAGGTTTAATGCAAGATTAAAATATTTTTTTTTTTTTTTTTTTTTTTTTTCTGCAAGGTGCTTTTGCAGTGATTAACTGCCAGATTCACCTTCGGACAGAGTGTAGAAGTGAAACCGGAAATGGCAGTGCCAGGTTTGCCCTGTTCTGTTTCTGTATTAATCCAGCAGGCTCTCTACTCTTTAAGAAAGACCTCATTACCAGCCTCATTGATTGTGCTTCTTGCATCAACGACCACAGCTTCTTTTACCACACCAGCTGAGAGAGAGAGAGAGAGAGAGAGAGAGAGAGAGAGAGAGAGAGAGAGAGAGAGAGAGAGAGAGAGAGAGAGAGAGAGAGAGAGAGAGAGAGAGAGAGGAGGCTCAGCCCAGTGCATCTGTGTGTCCTGCATTATGGGTAGGGAGGTAAGCAGTAGGCAGGAGGTTTATGGTGCTGTAATTGGTAGTTAGTGTGATATTTGTAAGACAAATAGAGCTATATGTGTGATTCCTCCTCTCTCTCTCCTCTCTAGTCTTTACAGCCACCAAAGGGCCTCATTATAGCCCACCGCAGCCCAGGCCTCACTGCACCACATACACAGAGGGCTGGAAGTTGTGTGTGACAGTGTGGCTGCCAGGACTGATAGATGATACAGTAAGTGTGGTATTCATTGAGAGAGGACCCTGACGGTCAGGGGAATGAAACGTCTCTTCATTACAGCGCACCCGGTGGACGTTTTACACTCACGCTGTGCACTGCGGGGACTGACCGAGTTTACCATGGTCACTCATGCATATGCAGGGTTCAGAATTAGCTTTTTTTTTTTTTTTTTTGCACGACTTTCCATAGGCGAGCAAATAGAGAAAATACTGGCGAGAGAAATAGACATCTTCTGACATAAAGCTGAAATAAAATATAAATATTAGATGAAAAAAAAATCTTGGCAGCTATCTGAAATAACTTGAACTAAAATGTCTTAATGTAAAATTAAAATAATTAATAAATGCTATATGAATAGTGCTTTGGACAGTAGTGGATGTGTAATAAACTGCCGTTCCTGCTACTTGATAAATGTTCCGTATTTGTTCCATTAAAACGAGCTGCAAGGAGGTGCAGTTAGCAGTGAGAACTCACTTTCTTTCATCCCTTTCTGAACCAGCTGCAGTTTATTTGCAGACGTGTGCTCGTGTGTGCACCTGTCCCCTCCTTTAAAGGAACTGGAGCGGGCCGCAGGGTAGATACCGCTGAAATCACAACTTGTTCTCTCGCTGCCGGCTTTGTGAACACACTTCAGCTCTGGGAAGAGGGAGAAAAAAGACAAAGAGAATTATAGAGCCAAAGCATCTGAAACTATATATATGTGTGTGTGTGTGTGTGTGTGTAAACACAAGCCTCTGTTCTCTAGTACAATTAATTGCAACTGTAAAACAGTAAATGATCTGAGAGGAGTAAATAAGGTGTTTTTTTTCTTTTTGTTTTCATTAAAAACAGCATCAGCACTCAGTCTTTTTGCCGTCATGCCAGCATTCAGGAATCGTATTCCTGGATGCACAAACAGTGTGTAATTATCCCAGCCACCCTGCTGTTCTCGCTCTCTCTCTCTTTCTGTCCCCCTCATTCGGTCTCTGCGTATCCCACACTGGAGAGACCAAGACCCGAGATGATTCTCCCTCTCTCTCTCTTTCTCTCTCACTGTCGCTGTCACACAAGAGGAAAAGAGCTCCTCTCTTCATTACAGAAGGACCTGATCCAACTTGAAAGATGCAGCCATTATTCTTGACTGTCTGGTCTCCCCCCTATCTTCCCTGTCACTGGCTTATTGTTTGGCCTCCTGGGGTTGCATTTTAAACCTGCACTGTTGCTCTAGCCCAGAATGAGGGTTTTATCGACTACTCATAATGTCTGCATGCTGTTAGAAAAAATTCTGGGAAAAAAAAAAAAAACATGTAAATAGCTTTATGCAAAAATAATGACATTTTCTTCATAATGCAGAGGGAGTGATGCATGTGTGTGTTTATAGTGCAGAGGTGTGATGCAAAGGGACATTATGACAAATGCAAATACGAAAAACAAAATGATCACATTTGCACAGTAGTCCGAAGCCAGTTTACGAAAAAATAAAAGTTTTCAGTTTTTGCAATTCTAATTACCTTGAACTTTTTGTAACCGTAATAATCATTGATATGATTTGATAATTCAAATCTATCTGGTTGCCTCATGCTATAAGCAAAAACTAAAGTTTATTTTATTTATTTATTTATTTATCATATGTTAGCTGTGGTCATTTAAAATATGTAAAGGGAGTTTTGCTATTCATTGCAGTTCAGTCCATTTCATACATTATAATTGTAAATTTCATAAATCTTGCGGATATTAATGCAGTTTCAGCCAAATGTGCTCATGGTCGATTGTGTGCTTGGCAGACTTGAGTAAATGTGTGTTTACTGGAACTATGAACACCAGACATTTTGAGTTTAGTCAAGAATTTGTTTGTTGCAGTATATCTCAAGTTTGTTTGGGATAGAGAATTGATTAAAATATAATAATAATAATAATAATAATAACAATAACAATCAGTATTAATATTATTATTATTGGTAATAATAACAGTAGTAAATGTAATAGTGGTAATAGTGTTTTTGATTATTTCTTTCTTTTTGAAATTATTCAAATATCCACTATTTCACCTACAACGTAGTTACATGCTTTTAATGTCTAAATGTTGCTGGATTTCCTATAACATGTTTTTCAACTAGGCTGCAGTCCCATCCACATTATTCTCCATTTACATTTTTTTTCTTCATTTCCCCCCTTCAGGACAGCAAGTGAGTGTTGCAGTTCATTTGAAACGATTGTCACTGGAATTGGTTTTGCAAGGCACTGAGAGAGTGATGGCCCCAGTCATTATGTCTCTGCCCGCTTAGCATGCTGGTAATTAGACAGAGAGACAGAGAGAGAGAGAGAGAGAGAGAGAGAGAGAGAGAGAGAGAGAGAGAGAGAGAGAGAGAGAGAGAGAGAGAATGAGAGGAGAGGAGAGGCTGCCACTCTGGTTCACAAGTGTGAAAGAGACTTTATTAAGAGTCAGAGACAGATCACAACTGCTAAATGACCCACCAAGGTCAGGATCAAGGGCAGACTTTGTAATTAGTATGCTTTTCTAGGAGGAAGGCTACAGTGCCATTGTTCTGCCACTATCAAATTAGCCCCTCCACTGTGGACCCTGTATCACGACCTCAGGGCCTGGACGGCTTCTTCTGACAGAATAGCAATGATACAAGAGAATATGTACTCTGGCTTTGTAATGGACCCACGAGCAAATTTCTAATTAATATATTTATTTGTAACTAGGATATCAGACTAGACCAGGCCAGTATTTCCCAATCTTTTTTCGTGTTATATTACCTCACGGCCCACGGTGAGGCTCAGGTAGCCCATTTGTTGACACCTAGCCACAAATGTTCCTTTAAACACATATTAGATCATATCCTAACTAGATGCAATGTGATAAAATTCTAGACGACACACATCTAACAGAAAAAATTAAATAAAAATACAATCACAAATCACAGCCAATCAGAGGAGTGTGTGGGCGAGCGCACTACGGTATCACCCTCACAGTGAAATGGATAAGTTCATTATCAAATTAATTAAAGTAGATTTGAACATATTTATAACATATTTTAACTATTTTAACATATTTCAAAATATAACATGGTGGTTGATCTAATCTTTGTCATGGAATACCCTTGTTTGCATACATACTTCACAGTTTGAATGTTCATGTGTCCAACATTATTTACAAGATCTGAGGTAAATTGTCCATAGTGTTTTTCATTGACAGTCACTTAAAATTATATTAAAACTCAAATATAACTATTTTAATTGGCAAAACACAATCAGTAGCTTAACTGTTAGCCACAATGTTGCAAAAATAGAAGCCATTCCAAAAATAGAATCTCTGTCCGCTCGTCAAGTATCACTGTCGCGATTAGAACAAAAACTGGAAAAGAAAGAAATAGCAAGTACATGCGTTTTATCACGTTGTGGCATTGCATCTGGTTAGAGCACGGATAAACTTGATTTTCTCAAAAATGTACACTTGTGTATACATGTTGCTCACATATTGATGCAAACTCTGAATCAACATGGTCCAATGATACATTTATATTGTAATCATTGTGTTCACAGCTTGTAATAATTACTTCAAAGCTCACTGTGAGTGCCTAAATGAATACATTGTTTGCTAACTGTGTGATTTGTATCTGTACTTGGACTCAGTCACCTCTGATAACAGATCACTCTAAACCGTAATGTAGACACATACATTTTCTGTAAAGATGCTTTGAAACAATATATTGTGAAAAGCACATATACACATACATTTGCATTGAATATTACTATAGCACAACTTGTGCCGAACGCATTGCAATCAGACTTTATCCATTACAATGTTAGAAGTTACTGAAATAAGCACAAATGTGTGGGCATATGAAAACATTTCCATGGTCTTCCTCCAAATCCTCATATTTTAGAAGGTTAAAGTGGTCATTATTACGATAAACTAATAGCAATAAGTACTGTTGCAGAAGACTGTTGGAGACTGACCAAGTAGCTTCCTCACTTTTTAATAAGGCAATTGGGCTTGTTTGTCTACAGTTGAGTAGACAGTAGCAGAGAAACGTTTTTCTGAGAAAGACCTAACCGTAAATATATTTAAAAATGAAACCCAGATGAGATGCTTTACAAAAGTACTCAAACTCATTTGCAGTCTTTGTACGGTGGAATTTTAATACCACAGACGCTCAAGTATGAAATATCACCAATACAAGCAGAATACTCTGTCATTTGTACAAATTTTAATGAGGAGTTACGGCATACAGGTACCAAAGATAAAAGTTTAACGAAGCAAAATCTGAAAACAAGTACCCCTGGAACCTGCTTAAGGACCCCCTGGGGTACATGTACTGTAAGCCTGCTTGGAAATTACTTGGTTAGACTGCTATCGTTCATTCTATCTATGCAAAATTGTTGGATTGTTTTTTGTTTGTTTTTTCTTTTCTTCTGGGTTATATGGCTTCAGTTCGTTCGGTCGTTATCGTTCATATATGAAGAGCATTGAGCTTGTATCTGATTGCTTTTAAGGCCTGTTTACATCAAGACTGAAAACTATAAAGATAACAAGAAAGTAAGTGAGTAATTGATGGGTCAACCTGTTAACTGTCACCCAACAGTTTACGCAGATCTGAACTTAAATGGCTGTTTCATGAATGCTTTGGAACGGTTGGTCTTAGTTTATTGCAGAAGTGAAAGCACTTTTGAAAAGATACAAGTAAAAAAGTTTTATAGAAGTTGACTGCAAACAAATCTACTGAATTAAACGTCTTCACAGGATTCGATTGATATCTAATTCATGATGATTACCAATTCAATTGGGGGGAAAAAGAAAATAATAAAGTGCGTCAAGAGCGTCATTATTTACATTGACCGGAGCACTTTCGCCCATAAAGGTAATGGACGTGAAGAATCCGGACAACGTGCACTATACAGTTTAGCCAATCACAACACACCGGCCCAAACTAACCAATCTGAGCCCACTGCATGTTTCTGAGGGAGCGGTTTCATAGAATCAGGATGCAAACCAGTCATTCAAATGGAGAAAGCGGCTTACAATAAAGGTGAAATTTATGAAAAATATGACTTTTTAAAAAATAAAAAACACAAATACATGTTATATTGCACCCCATAAACACAAACAAAGAAAAAAAAAAGCAGTAAACCACCCCTTTAAAGAGGTATGAAGTTGTATTGCATTTGTATTAAATAGACCAATATTGTCAATTGGTGTGGATGCTAACATCGTTTTTTTTTTTTTTTTATCTCTATCACAATATACCTCAATATTGAACTTCCATAGCACACATCTCTGGGCACACTATCCTCTTCTTCTGTGTCATAAATGATCACACTTCCAGATGAATTAGAAACATCAGCTTCGGCACAATCGACACAACGAACGACAGAGAGATGAACTCAAGACGCTGGCAGCGTTACTGCAACACTGATGCCAGATACCCATCTTCACTCAGCCACTTCCTCCACACACACACACACACACACACACACCCTGCAATAAAACGCTCCCTTCTCTCCCTCCAGCATCCTTCCTATTAATTCTCTCCCTTTCAGCCTCTTGCGTTTGTCTGATTTAACAAGATAAGATTTGAGATCTGATGTTGGCTGTTCTTAATGTACCATAGTGTCCACAATGGGAGCTGCACCCGAGCTTCTGAGAGAGGCATAAATCGACTATTCAGTGGGAATTGGGGGGAGAGAATTAGATATGCAGCATAACAATTTTACAGCTCTAGCCTCAGAAATTGAAATAGTGGAGATTAATGTATCATACATTATACACTGTCCATCGAAATCAGCTCTAATATACTGAGCAGGCTTGCATAACATGAATAGGACTTTCTTAGAAGTGCTCCTAAGGCCAGCCTGACCTCGGTAATTGATTCAGATCTCCGCGCTCCTGTCGAGCAGTCTTACCAGAAAGCTCCTGAGGAAAAATAATCTCCTATTGTGCGATTCTGATTTAGATCATTGCAGATAATTCAGCGCCAGTGACCGCAGACACGAGAGAGTGTACTATGAGTTAACTCGAAAGGAAAACCATAAAAGAGGGAATATCTGTGTTAAAATGTAGGTGTTAAATGTGCTAATGTGCTGTTAAATTGGAATTTTTATATTTTCAGTTTTGGGGAATGGTTGTTTTCTAGTTTACTGTTTAGGTTGAGATGTTGGTGATGATTGTTCTTTAGATCAGTGTCTTCTTTCTTGCTCTTCCAGCTAACACTATATGTCACTATACTTTATTTCATAGGGAGTTTTGAAAAGGTTACGTTGAACAGATTCAGTTGGGTGTGACATGTTTATAATTTCAGTGGATTTAATCATTTCCACTATTTTATCAGTTCCATTATTCCATTAATTGATTATATATTCTCCCAATACTTCATCAGTTATGTATCCACTGGTATCCTGATTCTGAATTTGAATTTAATATGATTTGAGACTACAGGAGGCAGAATCCAAATTTGAAATTTATTGAAGTAGGATTAAAATTATTTTAAACTGATTAATTTTTTTTTTCAATAAAAAAAACAAACAAACAAAAAAACAACAACATAATTTGCCACTTTATTTACAAAATATTAATCTCCAATGTGCGTTCACGCATCACAGTCTGTTCTCATGTCAACACAGAATGTATGCATCATGGTGCTCTCAAAAACACATTGGATATTCATTTTTTATTTTTTTTTTAATACAGTGATAAAGATGAAGTCTTACGGGTTTGGAACGATATGAGAGTAATTAATTAAAATTTTCATCTTTTGATGAACTATATCAATATATACTGTATATATAGGCTATATATCACAATAAAAGCAAATGGTGACCCTGTCTGTCAGTCCCAAACATGCTGCCAAACATGTCATTTTTTTTTGTTTATCAGAAAGTCATACAGGTTTAGAATATGAGAGGAGAGCACAATAGAACACAAGTCATGATTTTGCATCACATGTAAAATCTTTACTTTTTATCTTTTAATTGCTCGTCATAAATGTTCAAGCATACTTACCATGGCATACCTCCACTGTCTCACTCCCTCCTGCTGCTTGTATCTTTTTGACAGTCTCTCTCTCTCTCTCTTTCTCTTTCTGTCTTTTTCTGCGTCTTTGTGAATCACTGATTGGCGAGCCCCTGGTTTTGATTAATTTCACTCTCTTTGAAATCAGACAGCAGGCACATATCTGGGGGCATCACGCAGAATACATGGGTTAAAAAGCTTATAGAAAAGGATCAAGTTTCTAGCTTAATAAAAATCAATTCAATGAGATTGGTTAGAAAATGAGTAAGTGTTGGTTTCAGAGTGATTTGCCATTATGCCATTATGGCTAATTGTATTCGTTTCTCCATGTTTTTCTCTATGGTTTTTAGAGATGGGCATCTAAATGATTCATAACTGTATTCTGTCATTATATCAACAATTCAAATTTGAGCTACAGGGCTAAAATAACTACATAACTACCACCTTCTTGAGGCGACATTAACTGTGAAAAATAAATCTACACTACCATTCAAAAGTGAGGGTTTTCTTTTGCGTTCATCTGATCAAAAACAAAGCAAAAACAGAAATATTACAATTTGAAATGCTAAATAATTTCCAGCATCCATAACTCCAGCTTACAGTGTCACGTGATCCATCAAAAATCGGATTTAATGCTCAATAAACATTTGGTGTTATCAATGTTGAAAACAACTAGCCTATTAATACTTAGTAAGTGAAAACCACAATACTTCTGTGTTTCAGAATTCTTTCAGGAATAGAAAGAACAGCATTTACTCAAAATATAAATAGGATGTACCATTATAGATTTATTTACCGTCATTTCTGATCAACTTCTTTAAAAAATAAAAATAAAAATATCACTGTCCCCAAACTATTAAATGGTATATTTTTTAAAATGTCCCTATTATGCTATTTTAAACTTTACTATTTTTGTTTTGGAGGTCTCCTGCAACACATTTACATGCATCAAAGTCACAAAACACTTTAATTTTCTCATAATATCCATTGCGCATCACCACATTGTCCAATGATTCTCAAACGACTCGATAGATGAATCAGTCTCTCTAAATCCCTCCTTTCCACGAGCCTGCTCTGTTCCGATTGGCCAGATGGCACAGTCTGTAGTGATTGGTCTACCGCTTACAGCGCGTGTTTCGGAAGCTGACGCTCACGAGGCTTCTTCAGTCCTCAGCGATTGACGTCGATTTTACCATATCAACCTGAGCGTGAGTCTGATGAAACATTTGAAGAAATTACCCGAACCTTGATCGCGATGGCTCGATTAGGACTCTTATCAGTGAAACACTACTCAGTTTGAGGTACCACTAAGTATAGTTCCACTAAGTTGAAATGAAGTTTGATGGTTTCAACAAAAGCATACCATCAACTAAGAGCCTTGTAGCTTACAGTAGGTCTGTATCACTTCCACTCTGAATGAATCTGTGAACCTGACTGTTGTACTAGACTGTCACCCTACTGTTACATCATCCCTAGTACATTATTAATGCTATATCATTGTTAGCACTTTTAAATCCATTATGATTATTCCAGTACTGCCACTCTTGCATTTCCACTTGGTCACATTATGAGGTCTTCACACTAATTATTACATCAGCACCACTAGTTACACCCATTATCTTTACAATAGTCCTGTTAATATTTATGTTAGAAGAACATATTACATGACATAAATATCCAGCTGTGTCTTTAATATGACAACTAATACCCAGCCCATCAAATCGGTCCTCTTACCATAATGTTCGTATTTGTGTAATGTGTTTGGTTGATAAGAATTCTAATCCTGGATGAAGAGGAAATAAGAGTTTATGGAATGTAACAATAGCACGGGCAATCTCCTCCATAATTTCCCTTGTCGTTGGTCATATCTTGCACATAGTGCCTTAGAGATGAGGAGATAAAACTGCTTCATTTCTCTAGGTAAATAGAGGAGGGGTCCGCTTCATCTTGTTCGACCAAAAGCCGAGCTGCGATCCCAGCGTCTTCGCCCCTCCTCTAGCGCTGACAGTTAGCGCTCGCACTCCCTTCCCTCACCTCCCCTCGAGCTTCCGTCTGTATCACACAAACAGTAGGAAACAGTTGATTTTCATTTGCTGTTGCTGGGCAATACGACGTGATGTCTTAACACTTGTAAATGAACACTCCTCCTCCCTCTAATCTGTCACTTTAATGTGCCATAGATTTTATTTTTGACGTTGCAATATTATATTCTTAATAACAATAATCAACTGCATGTGTTGTTGTTTTTTTTTTTATTTTCCTCGCAGAAATTAAATCCCGACACAGAGCAGGACTAATAAAAGATGTAGCTGGAGGAAAAAGGAATAAATAAATATGACGAATCACGGCGACTGGGAATTTGTATTCAGATGCGAGAGACAATTACACAAAGAGTCAGAATGTATCAGGCTCTTCGCAGATCTGTAATAGCTGTGCTGCGGGCCTGCTTGTTTCCTGCTTAAATGGACTACGTGGGGTACGGTGTGCTGCGACTTACATTGTCCAGTACAGTCAAAGCTGATAATAGACACGCAGATGCATACGGACTTTACACATACATGTGTGGCTGTTAAAGATTCCTGCATAGGTTAACAACAGGTTTAGGATTAAACATGATACATTTGTTGATGTGTTTTTTTCATGTGCTGCATAGGACAAACGGTACAATGGGGTCTGAAGTCTGTGACCACTTGTGAAATTAATTCAGTGTTCCTGTTCCCTATACAATTACCATGAATTCTGAATTTAAATAACATTTTTATTTTTGGAACCAACTATAATTATTTTTATATTTCCTCCAGTTTGTTTACTAGTGTGTTGTTTGTGTGTTGGTTGGGTTTGTTTGGGCAACAACTGCGGTTTAAACCGGTAAGTTATTGAGAAAGTGACCAAGGAAATATAATTTATCTCGGTTTTACAGACAAGGCTGTAAAATATGTTGTTAATTAATATTACTCAGTACTGAAATGTTTAATTGCATGTAACAATGTCATCTTTTAAATAGATTAAAGTAAATAAATAAATAGAATTGAAGTATTTAAGCTAATCTTGCCAATAATAGAAACAACAAAACGTATACATGTTTTTAGTTTGTTTTAGACTTTTGGACCCCACTGTATAATGTATTTCAGACTGATCTCATGAAATGGCGTATGTATGACATGCCAATTCGTATTTGCATTTTTGGCGTGCTATCAACACGCATAATCGCTTTTCAGCGTGTTTATGAACACCGTTGACTTAACGTTACATTACTGTATAAATATATGACCTACCCTAACCCCATTACTGTATAAATATATGACATACCCCAACCCCGTCCCTAAACCTACCCGTCACTGGGGTTAATAGCATTTATGAGTCTTCCCCAACCATCCTAGGAAAAAAAAATATCGCTCCCCAGATGTAGCTCTACATTTTGATTAATTTTGCTCAGACATTTAATGGCGTATACATACACGTGGAATCATTCGGACATTTAACGGCGCAGACACGCAGATAGCTCAAAATGCGTATAGATAACACGCCACTTGACTTGAAAGTGGCGTGTATATTGACGCAAAAGTCATGATGTCATGCTGCGTATTTTCAGCCATTATTCTTACAATTTCATTCTTTTTTAAATTGATTAATTGTGGGTGGATTAACTACTTTGTTCACCTGAGATCAAGTATCCCAGTTATTAATATAGATACTGTATATATAAAAAATTGAACCGGTGGACAAATAGGACCACATGTGACCACAAGCTCGGGCATGTGAGCTGCCTGTGCTCACCTCTCTGGATGACAGATATATCAGGTCTGGGTTCAGCTGCAGGGCCTCAGGAGAGTGAGAAGGAGCACTCTCATCCTGCCCAATGTTGAGAAGTGTGGTGCGGGGAGAGTTTCCAGTTCCACTGGGAGCACCGGCTGGTGCCTTGGCCATATGCTCTGGCCATGCGAGAAGCTGTTGTCTCAGACCTCTTTGGACCTCTCAAACTTAAGCCCACCAGAACAACTGAACATTTTCCATTGTCCATTTCCATTTCCATTGGTCTCTCCTCTGTGTCTCATCTAGTAAGGTGTAGGATGAACTCAGGCAGAGGACAAGATTATAAACCAAACTCGGGTTACTTGTAAGTCTTTGTTTTAGGGTTTATTATGAGCGCAGATGAAACATGCGTGCATGTGCTTGCGCACACATGCTCAGTAATAGGAGTACTGTATTTTTCATTATCAGACTTCGTATCATGCTGTGCCTCACTCTAGTCTCAGTGTGTGTAGTTCAGGCCTACATTATCTTGAGAGTAGATTTGCTCATATTTGCTGATGGCTTCTTTTTTAACAATGGTCCATCAGGCTCTATCATCAAAGGTCCTGGTTTTAGGTTGAATGGCTGCATCTTGGGAGCACATTAGGCTGTGTGTGCATGACCTGGTTGTGTGGCTTTGATGTGCCTTTGTTCTCTGACCCATTTGAGTCTGGCTGGGCATGTGGTGTGCCTATAAAATGAGGGTGGCAAAAAATCCACGGATTTGGGTGTATCCATAGCCCTCTTTCAGCAGGGGCTCATTGGAATAGGACCCTATATTGCAACGAATGGCAAGTTGAGTCTGGAGTCAGATCATACACTCAAAAAAATAAAATAAAAATGAGGTAATATTTAAACAAATTATAATTTAAATATGCATAACTTTTAAAACTAGTTAAATTAATCCAGTTGCTCTGATTTACCAACAGAGGTGGACAGTAATGAAGTACATTTACCGTCCTGTTAAGTACACTTTTTGAGTATCTGTACTTTACTTGAGTATTATTTTTTCAGGAAACTTGTTACTTTAATTTCACTACATTTGAAAGACAAATACTTTTTACTCCACTACATTTGTCAATGTCCTTGAGTTTAGTCATGATTTTTTCACTCTCTAAAACGTGATTGTTTTTTGTGTTGTTTTCTGCGACTGACAGACAGCCAATCAGTGATCACACCTGTAGGGTCACGTGTCGGGAAGTTTGACGATTTAGTACGATTTCTCTTTACTAGTGATCTGTGAGAGACTGTATTGTTGTCACAAGTAATGTTTTGAAAGTTTTGTTTTCATGCAAATACATATTTATGTTGTGCTTTTTGTTAAAGCAGTATTGCAGTATTGTAATGTAGCTAGGTAAAGACCAAATTGGTAAAAAAAATAAAAAAAAAATAAGGGTGAAATTTTAGCAAACACAATGTGTTTTACTATTTAATGGGACAATTTCCAGTGTGTATTTTCAGTTACATGCTTTATAAGAGCTGACCATCATGTCTAAACATTCTCTTTACCTCAAAGTGAATATTATAGTTGCTAATTAAAACCTGCTCCATATAGTAGAAATCTTTGCATTGTTTCATTTGCATCTGTCTGTAATTAACTCTTAAATGTATGTTTGAAAGCTCAGCTAGTCTCGACGCTCGTTATTGAATCTCCTCTTACTGTTTTGACATGCATTTTTTCTTACTCACTGCTTTGTTAACCTCTAGTTAGATTTAAAACCTATTAAAAGTAGAAAGTCAAAGTTTCTTTTTTCCTCTCTATTCCTGTAGACAAGCTGCGTTCAAAAACACATTTTAAAAAAAAAATCCAGGACAGTTATGCATCTGTGCCTTTGACACAGAGCTAGATTTCAGCATAGACTACGGAGGGTAAATTGGCCTATTTCAAGCACGGATCTGACATGTTTGGAGTCAGATAATGTGCGTCAAGGAGTGAAGGCCCAAAGTGATTAAAGCTAGCCCAGACATAATTATGTCAAACTCTGCAGTTGTCCTAATCCCTCTCTAGTTGAAAGAGATTCCTCTGAAATAACAGCAGAGATGAGAAGGGGGAAAGGAAGGTGAGAGAATGCAAGAAAAAGTGAAAGGAAAGGGTTTTGAAGTGGTTTGCCACATAAGTGAAGTACCCTCTGCTGACCTATCCAATTTGGGTGAACAAGGCACTTGCTTTGAAAAAATATTGTAACCATTTTTATGGAGCACCTCAATGCAAAGCAGAATGTCAACTGAGTAATATTTGTCTTAAGATCCGAATCTAACTTTTGTAGAGACTATATTATTTGTTTATATGAACTGCTTGTTTTGTGAATTCAGCTTTGTTAGACTAAAATCCAGTCAAAACAACCAGGCTTGTTGGTTTCAGCTGGTTTAAGCTGGTTTTACAGTCTGGCTAATCTGATTTTTAGCTGATTTTTTTCTGGCAGCTGAAAAGTGCTTAAAACCTATTTAAAATCAGCCAACAGTAAACCAATTTAGGCTGTTTTTTTTCTGTTTTTTCTCCTTAACAGAGTGGAAAACAGTTAAATCATTCATATTTAAGTCCAGAGTTTGAGTTGGTACACACAGTAGCTAAGTTTGAACTTTCATTGAACGTGTTTATATAGCAGCCATTTATGAATTCAATGACTTTATCACTCAGATACTTCACCAAACCTTGTCGTAATTTAGTTTAGTGGTATTAAAAAAACGGATCTATTATTTGTGCACATTTTGAAAATGAATTTAGCCTCCAAGCAAATATATAAACCTGTCATAATAATTGAAGCTGCAAATGGAGTGCTGGATGTATTATATATACCTCTTTCTTACTATCTGATTTCCATATAAAAAAAGGGTTGACAAGACATAAGGGTCAGCCTCATTTGAGTGTGAGATGCATTTAATCACCATCCACACACACAAACAATTAATGAGGCAACTCTATCACAAGCTATTTCAAAACCACTCCTCGATCCTAGCATTTTATTACCTCATTTGGCATGTCAAGATCTGTGGGAACAGAGAACATAATCAAGCATTACCCGTATTTATGACGCTGTGATATATGGGTGAATAAGTCATCAATCAATAGGCAAAAGAGGCTGTTATTTTCAATTAGCAAGGGATCAAATTTGAATGAACAGCTATATTCCATACTAATATGGGGAACATGGGGAAAAAGGATGTTGTGATGGTCTTTTCCAGGGCACATAAATAGAGAGGTCCTATCACTGGCGAGACTCTATAAAGCAGCCAAATGAATAATCATCGGTGAGTTAGAGAGAGGGTCCCTTTTTATCAAGCTTAATTTGAAACCTGTAACAATGGCAGGCTGAAAGAAATGGAAGGGTCATGGAGGTAGAGAGAATAGTGAGATGTACTTATAATGTGTTAATATGGGTGCATTAATACCCATTAATATACGTGCATTAATATTAATACTTATAATGCATTAATACTCTTAAAAAGTATAATGCATTAATATGCGTGACAAACGTACTCGGTTACTACTGTAACCCCGGTTCTCTAGAGGATAGAAAGAGTACTGAGTAATATCTTACTCTAGGGGAAAACCTCTTTTCCACGAGATATTGAAGCCACAAATTATCCTTAATTTTGAATTAATGTAAAGCGCGTTGCGACAGCATGACATTGTAAGGCGGATCGCGTGCCAATTGGCTGTCTTGCGGCAACTGCAGCAGCCTATCGAGAGAGGCCATTGGTGACGTCAGATCCAATGGGGGCGCTTTGTGCCCACTACGTCACCTCCCACTAAGTGGCCGTGGCCTGGGCCTATAAATATAGCTCGATGGGCTGATATAATCTGTTTTTTCATCGCTGAAGCAAACCAGAGCGTGTTGCCGGCATGGCAAAGATACACAGTACTCATTCCCTCTTCTAGAGAGAACCAAGGCTACGTTAGTAACCGAGTACGTTCTCTTACGAGAGGTTCTCTCATACTGCGTAATATCTTACGCTAGGGGAACAGAGTGTAAAACGCTGTGTGTGCTGGGATCCAACACCAAAGTCCCAAGGGCAGGTGTTCAGGGCTCATATAGGGCATAATCACCAGGGACTCACATAGAGTCTGAGAAGAGAGGCTAGTACCACAATATATCTGCTGTAAATCTTGCAAAAATTTTGGCCAGAACACCAGAAATTACACTATTTATGTGATTCATCTGGATCGCCGTTTTTGTGTGCAGGCAAGCGAGCTGTGGTACCAGCTTATTTATTGCACAAAACACTGGAACAGTCCCATTTTTTGGAGCTGAACGAGCGAAAAGTTTTGTTAGAAGTCTGGCCGTGGTGGGCTAGGAAGACTTTGAGGCCTCAGCTTTATCTCAATCTTCGGCCGGGGCCCACGCGGAAGGGGGCGGGGCCAGCAGAGTGAGAGCGTGGTCTCTGAAGCAGCGGCGGGCGGAGGCTTTGGCTCGGAGCTTCCAGCAGACGGCTGTTTTGGGTGACCTGCTTTAGAGCTGGAGTGCTTCGGAAGGAAGTGCTTCATAGCCTGTGATGTCTTCTGAAAATCAGCGAATCTATCCGCGAAATCTTTGACGGATGATCCAAAGAGGCCAGCTGGAGAGATGGGCACATTGAGATGAGACACAGAGCGCTCCGAGTCCGGCATCTCCGATTGCTTCAGCCAAAGGTCACACCTGTAAGGTATAGCGTACCGTCCACCACTGAGAATGCTGCTGAGACAGAGGAGTTAACTCTGGCTGAGAGGGGGGCGTTCTAGGACTCTCCACTTCATGGAGCTCAGGAAGAAAATATGCAGGCCAAGAAGGCAGTGGGGCGCTTTCCCTTTGCAGGAAACATCCATCCAGCCGGTTGCACAGGCTGCGTGGGCGGCTCCCACTCAAGGCCGAGGCTCGCCACAAAGCTCGCCCAATCCTCACTGTCTGACGCCAGTATAAAGGTGCTGGCCTCCCCCACAGATACAGCTGCCTCGTCGTCATCAATGGTGGAAGTGGCGGCGGATGGCGGCCATTGTCCGTCGGTGAGCGACCAGAGTGAAGATGGCCAGCGAATCAACGAGCTGTCATGGGCTATATAAGGCTTGGGGACCCACTGAGTATGGTGCTTTTACAGCGTGACAATGTAGAAGGAGGAAGTGCAGACTCAGCGAAGGATGCCAGGCGAGTCCTCACCTTGGGGAATAGCTCGAAGTGATGGTAGCCACCATCAGTGAGTGCGAGAGCTGCATGATCCTCTTCCAGGCAGGAAACGCAAATTATATTTAATATCTCGTGGAAAAGAGGTTTTCCTCTTTCATTTCTGACTGTTTGGTCTTGGGTAGACTCTTGGTCCACACTGATGAGCCATCTGGAAATGGTTTGGTGCCATCTTCTATAAAAATCATGCTTCTTTATGAGCATAACCTCAGGCTCATCATCACTCATGTACTGTAAGGCCATAAGAATATGATATGGAGAGCTCATGACACAGTGCGTCGTGTTCTGATGGCATATCCCTTTTGGCTGTAAGTACTTGGTACCAGGCCCTGATTGAGTTCAGTGTTTACAGAAATAGTCAACTTATACCTCTGTCTCGTGTGTGTATGTCACTGACTATCATCTCTTAAATGCTTTTCTTGTTTGACTTCCCATCCTGTAAAAGTTTATCCTGTTGAGTTATCTGAACCTTTTCTTCACTTTCTTTGATGTGGATCATATATGGGGGAAGTTAAAATAAGTCACTCACTTTAGTATACACTTCAAGTCAAGGTTTATTAAAGCAACATATATATTTCATTGGATTCAGTCACTCGCCCAAGAGAGGCTGACGCTCATATTTACCTTTATGAAGATTAGAAGATGACATCAATGCCTCTGCTCGGCTTTGGAGTTGTTTGTTTCCTGTATTGGCGAGGAGCTCTTTGAAGAAACGGGGGTTGGAAGCATCTGACTGTCATTAGTTTGTTTTTGTTTTTTTTTTTTGTAGTTTTTTTTTATTGTTGGGGTAATAATATTATAAGTTTGTTTCTCCCCATTTCCGTAGTTGCAGCGACAGATTTATCTCATACATCTATTCAGAAAGTACACTGAAAAAAAAGTTGCTGCCTTTAGTTTTTAAGTACAATCAACTTGGATGTTTTAAGTAATTTCAACTCAAAGTACATTAAACTGACTTTTAAAAGTGAGCTAAATCGTGTATAACATAAAAGAAGAAAATTGCTTAACTTGATAAGCAATGTAAAAAAAACCGTTATAACTTATTGATCGTATTTTTTTTTACGGTATACGTTTCTTTTTTGCAAAATTAGCAGGAGCCTTTCAAAAAGTATATCATTGGCAATAATTTTGTAATCATAGTATAATATTCATTGCAAAAAATTGTGCGGGTGAAATACTAGCCAATGCTTCAGTCACATTATGGCAAAATCAACGTATAAGCCCCTTTAAAGAATTTATGAAATTTTAATAAGCAGTGTCACATTTGAACTAATCATACACTGAAAAGCCGCACACAAAGCCTTTTCGCTGTTTAGTTTCAAAATGTACATGTTAATAGTGGTGCAAAAGCCTCTAGGAAATATAGTCTTCCTTATAGATGTTATTTTTCCCATTTGTTATGTGCTTTATGTAAACTAAGTAATACACCAACAATTGTCTGCATAGCTTGACAATATTGAAACAATTGTACCTAAATTCCCAGACTAATAAAAAACAGATTACAGTTCGCAGGCACATGGAGATCGGTGTTAAATCATTATGGTTTCAAACGCTGGGTCATGCTGATTTCCATAATGCATAATCTCGCCACATGTCGGCCTGTGGCTTCTGTCGAGGGAGGACACTGGCTCATATGTGTCCTTCCCCTCCCCCTAATGAAGCTGTGCTCTGTCTGGGCCTCTTATGAGAAAACAGCAGCTCCGGCCACCCTGCTTTTTCTCGTCTGTCTAGATTACCAAGATCACAATCTCTACATGCAGCCAATTACATATATGGAAATTGAAAAGATGAAGAACTGAGCAAAGCAGGAATTGGCTTCCAAGAGAAAAAAATGGGGTGGCAAAAGACAGGGGTCTGTCCTTGTTTCGATCTCTTTTCTTCCACCTGTCTCCTCCCATTTGTAATTTACTTGGTGACAATGCGGGCGAATTCTGTATCGTTATGCACTACTCGCACACTTTAAGTGAACACTGTAGGGCATTACTGTATCGTATGTGGAACGCCCTACAAAGTTTAGGTGTTGATTAAATGAGAAAAATGTACGGTGGAATATGATTTAGTCTTTCAGGAGTATGGATTTGGAATTTGGATATGAATTAAAAAACAATAATGATGTAAACAATTTGATTTGATTTGATTTCATTGTGACTTTAAATTCAAAACTAGTACTTTTTGGCACTTTTTCATAAAAATAGAACAAAATTAGTGCAAAAGTACTGATTCACTATTTCTTCATGTAACAATATGTCAATATGTACGAGAGTGACTGATGGTTTAACATTCCAGGTTGGATAAATAGGTCAAGAAAGTTATTCCCAAGGACTAGCCTCTTATGGTCACTTGATCACAAACAGCAAAATTGTTTAATTGAAGTGACCATTGCATGTACCCTGCAGCTGTGATTCATGATGGCGTCCAGTTGCTCACTTTCTTTTGGAACAGCTCTTCAAATAGTATCTCCTTCCCACAGTGCCCTTCAGGTTCACAAAAAAATGCCTGGATTCGCCCTAAATGTCTCTCTATCTTTCTCTATCTCTCTACATTTTCTGCCTCTTCCCCTGTCTTGTAATTCTTTCTCCTCCTATTCTCATTCCTTGCCCTTTTCCTCTCACAGGTGTGAAAATAAATCTGTTTTGAAGTGTGAGATCTGGGATTTTTTTTTTCTTGTCTCGCACTCAGACTTACTTTTTTCAACTTCCTTTGCTCACGTTCAGGGACGCTTTTTATTTACATTAGCCTGGCCGAAAGGCATTGTAGGAAGTTTTGAAACCAGGAGCGCCACAATGGCTTCTTTAAGCTGCCACCCAAAAGCCATTTGCAGTTGGGGCTAAGAGGATTTGTGACGCGTCTGTGTATCAGCCTCTTCAGAAATAACAGAGCCACTTTCCTCAAGCTTTGGACAAAAGTCAAGCACCACTAAGCAGAGAGAGAGGGAGAGAGAGAGAGAGAGAGAGAACATTTAGATAGAATATACATGTACAAAAAGAAATATACCTTTTTGAAGTCCATCCAGTTGTATAAAGTCCATCCTGCAGTTGTAAAACTGTTGTGTGAGGTTTTGGTGTAGCGTTGTGCTGGAACTGATCATGCCTTGAAGGTTCTGGATCATTTAAATGTTGGTAAGGTTGTAGGATCAGAAGATTCCCAGTGTCGACAAAAAACTGACCAGACATGTTTCTCTCTCCTTCCATTTTAAATATCCCAGGCGTTCATCCAGGGTTTATTTTCTATTGTCCACTCAGGTCTGTTTAGATCTAACACTAGTGATTTCTCCCTCTTCACATTCTACAATGTCCCTTTATTATGCAAATGCTGAGATTGACATCCTATTTTAGTTGCATCTTAGAGTGCCAAATTTCTGATTAGCTGCCACATTTAAATTTGACTTAATCTGGGTCAATTTGCAGAAGAGTTAAGATGCCAAAGCACTTTTCTTCCAAGCTTGTGGATATGAGCGCTTTGCGGCATAAGTAGCCTATTATTTTTTCTCTCTCACTTCCTTTCTCTTCCCATCCTTGTCTTCTTTTGTCTTCTTCCTTTTTAATGAGCGTATTATTTACAAACATAAATAAAGTAGCTATAGCTGCATTTTATTCAATATAAATGAGTTAATGCAACATAATTATTCAACATTTGCAAACTAAATTGTATTGTGTTGAATCTACTTTTTTAGGATTTGTGTTGGGACTACATGAACAAATTTTGTTGCATTATTTGAAACTTTGCAGGTCTTTAATTCCCAGCATTCTTTGCATGGGACTGGATTGAGAGAGGTTTTTTTTTTTTTTTTTAATTAGTGTGATTGAGTGTTTTGTTTTCTGTTGTGAAAAGTTTTTGGGATTTCAATTCTGCTTAAAGGTAATTTAGGGTGATGACAGGTACATGAAAATTCTGCTTTTATCAATTGACCAGGTTTTTTTTGTGTGTGTGTGTGTGTGTGTGTGTTGCTCTACCCATATTTAAGGGATAATTCATCCCTTGCATTAAACAATATTATTGTAAGAGGTGGAGGCAGAGAACCACCTGACGCGGAATGCATTCAAATCGTGCATTCATAATGCCCAGCTATGGGTTATCCCGTTTTTACCATGGTCATTTGCCAGCGTTTGCAATTCGTAGCACAATATCTGACAAAAAAAAAAAAAAAAAAAAATATATATATATATATATATATATATATATATTTCCATCTGTTATGGCTTGTTAGATCTAACATTCTGCCTGCTTTAAATTAGAGAGACTGTAGTAAGATTGCATTTATTTGCATGAATATTATAGCATTTATTTGAATTTTTATCAATAGAGAGAGACAGAGTGACAGAGAGATGAGTTATGCATATGGTAATTGCCTGCATCTATGCAGGTCTCGTTCTACAAACAATGAATCTGTGAGATTAATTACTTCAAAAACAACAATGTTACACCCTCGTTGCTGAGGCATATTGTAGCTAAACTATTTTATTAATTAAAGCTTCGGGGCAGCATCTAAATGCACATTAATTAGAATGGTTATTAAACTGACTGTAACTACCTCTGCAATGCATTTAACGTTTTTAATGTACACTTTTTCTGCCAGTCAGATTTGGGTATTCAGACAGACCATAGTACATAATTTAGTTAAGCTAGAAATTAACCTGAAAGAGACATGACTTTTTTTTATTTACTTAATTCAGTTAATGTATTATTCACTGCACAAGGTATTTAAATTAAGTATTGTTCATAATTGAATTAAGTTATATTATTATGTAATTAATATAATCCATAGTACTGTGTAATCATTTAAACATAGAAATATGCTGTATTAGTATTTTTGTTGTTGTTGTTGTTGAGGTTAGAACTTGTGGTGTCTTAAACAGAAATTGTTTTGGCATCTAAATGAGCTGAACCATAAATTTACATTTGATTTTTAAAATGAACACCACAGTACTTCTGTGTTTAGTTCACCCTGTACTTGATGTCTCATTCCTTTAGTTCCGACTGAGTGTAGTTTTGCTGGATGGAGCTCATATCTGGAATGTGAATTTGTGTAGGAATGCCAGTATCGCAATAAAACTCTCTGACTCTGAAGGCCCAGAGCTCCAGGCCATGATATTAATCCTCATTTTCTCCATCCCTTCTTTTACTTGTGATTTCTCTCTCTCTCGCTTCTTTCTCTCTCGCTTCTTTCTCACTCTTGCTTACCCCAGCCGGTTACACAAACCAGATGGCTGTAGTGGCCCGAGCCATCGTGGCACTGACGTATGGACGGTCTGATCGAATTATTACAGTTCCTAGTTCATCACAGAACAGAGCCTGAAGTTTTCTTCCCTGATATTTCTGAGACAACTATACATATTGCATGAATGTTGATAGGCTTGGTACATGTGGGTGTTTATTTTTCACTGTCTGTTTGTTTATTTGTTGTTGTGTTTGCTGTCAAGATCACTTCAATGTTTTGGCTTGTTTTGTAGCATTTCTGTGCGTCTTTTAATTTTTTCATCCGCTGTAGAATTCAAATGATCCGTTCATGAAGTTAAAAGCTATGCTGAAAAGTATGCACGTGCAGTACCTTAGTTTTGTGTTTTGGCTAATTTTATTAGTCTTTTGAACATAATCCTCTGATATTCCAAGGATAAAACAAACAGTTTCTGAACACAAATGGATATAGGCCTACACGATTCTGGATAAATTTAGTATGTATACACATATTTGAATGTTCGTTGTGCTCCTACTTATGAAAGGTTTAATAGACATTGCCGAATCATTGTCATTTAGGGAATAAGATTATGTGGGTGTTTAAATCTAGAGTGTGATCTATTAGCGATTAATGGTGCAGTTCTATGTCACAAAAATGAGTCCCTGCTATTTTTTAAACAGCAACCTTGTATGTTGTTGTAATCCAACCTTTTAGTTAAAATATACCAATGAGGTATAGATAGTTCTTGTTTAAATACATGCTAGTCCGGTTTAATTTTAGCCTAGAAATCTAGCGGCAGCAAAAATTATTTTGCAGCAAGCAACTCTCCGTTGGCATTCGAAGTGGAAAAACCAAACTCTGGTCAGGCCAATCACATCGTGTATAGAGTTGGTGGGCGGGCTTAACACAATGACGGCAGAGTTGTGACGGTTCTGCGCCGTGATTTCCATAGGTGATTTCCCTGATACTTGAAAACAAACAAGGTGCAGCTGCCGAACAGCGGTCTTTCGATTCGGCTTTGGCCGCGACTCGGATGACTTGGAGTTAAGAGAATGTCACTTAAGTCGTTCTTAAAAAAGGAAGATGTGTTCAGAGTTTTGATGAACGGATACGGCAAAAGATTAATATATCCACTTGCTCCGTTGAAGGAAAAACCATGGGGAAAACTCATTCAGCCACAGCCATTCATTGCTCTGGTTGGTTAGCGCTATCCTATGGCATGCAGAGCGATATTGAAAGACAACCTTTTATCCCGCCCCCCGGATTGAGGTATGCCAATTGTGAGTTCCCAGACCTAACATCTTGATAGGTTTGGCTTGCCAGGCTAGTTTAATTTTGTTCAGTTAAGTAAAATATGATGACACTGGAATTCTATTTGGAGTAGAAACTTCTCAAATTTGTTGTTTTTCAACCAACTTACTGTACTTCAGTTACTCATATCCATCGCCTATACTCATGTTGTGCATTTTGTTAGTGCATTCAGTGTCACACTTTATGATTACACTTTTTTGTATCACTCGTGTCTTCATCTGTGTCGTCCTCTTGCCCGATTCCTCTTTCCCCCCTTCCATATTGTGCTGCATCTCCCTGTCTCTGCAGGAACCACAGGGGATCTTGTTTATTTACTCTTTTCTTGGGAATCAAAGCTGTCGCAATCACACGCTGCCAAATTTATGGCACTCCCAAAACCCTCCTGTTCCCTTTTTGTGTCTTTCTTTCCCCAGACACTGCGGCCTCCCACTTCCATCACTGGGGGGATTTGCACAGCGAAGGGCCGATGGTCGAACGGGGCTCACCAGTCGCCGATAAAACATGCGGAAGTCGCGCATATGGAGTTTTTGTTGAGTGGAGCCGGTGACGGAGAATGAGCAGAAGTCCCGGCGGTGTTGATTTGTACTGTGGCAGAGACCCCCGTGCCTAATAAGACCTCAGTCTCTGCATAGTGTCTGACACCACCCTAATACAGCATATGGAAATGAGGCGTGCATATGGCTACAGCTAGGTGAGATCTGACCCCCGCTACATAAATCTGTGCAGCGGCAGCACAGTGAGGGAGGGTTGTAAATCAGTCTCTGTAGATACGAGAATATTGCGATGTGGAGGTAATGCACACAAAGGTGGTTCTTCGCTAGTATCTTTTATGTTTTGCAGTCCATCGTTTCCATTTGTTTTCACATTCTTATCTGAAATCCTATCATGAGACTGTAATAATGTGAGGATATGTGTGTGGTGGAGGGTGTGATAAAAAAGAAATATTTAGAATTTGTTTGCATTAGCCCTGGAATAGATGAATCACTATGTGTATTCTAGTGCGTGATAAGGGTGTTCACAGAGGGCCAAGTGTTGAGTTATTTGGGAGGGTCAGGATTTACCTACATTGAGGATAGTGAAAACCTGAAATCAGCATATTTGTGGGTTATCACAATGAAATCAGCTCAACAAATGTACTAAATAATCTAAAAAAATACTAAAATGAGTTCTCCTATTGGTAATGCACTGAAAGGAAAATTCTTGAACAAGCAGAATTGAAAATGAACCATTTTTTTTTTTTTAAAGATAACTAAACACATTCTAGATATCTATTCTGAATGATATATTCTGAATGCACTTTTTTCAGGGCTTCAACAACTTGAATTATTGGATGATGTTTTAAAACTGCAGTTCTATGGATGACTTTCAGCAAAAATAAACACAATTGTATTCTATACAAATTAAATTTTCCATTTCATTCAGGAAAAGTGGCAGATTCTTTAAAGTTGCCATGAAACGGAAGTAGCATCAGGTCTTTTCTTTTGTGCACATCGTAGTAGCCTTTTTTGAAAAAGAAAAAAAAATGTAGGGCGGTGACTTGGTTCTATCCACCAGGTTGTGGTGTAGATGTCAAAAATGAAGGCAGATGAATGTGAGTCTGCATTATGATTAAAATGCATGGATGAATCCCTCATAATAAGTTCAGGAACATGCATTAAGATATTTAGATGAGGTACATTTTCATTTCATGCCAACTTTAACAACAGGAAAATGCAAGAGTCTCATCATCTTTCGTAGTTTACGTTAAATTAAACCGGGATCAGTTCACATTTCAACACTGCTCTTTCTCCATCTCAATGTTTCTGTTACTAGAGTTCTATTTAAATTTTCATCCCTAGTTTCTACGAGTAGGTTTAGTTTTCAGAGGTAGCTCAGTATGAAAAAACATTATAGGATTGACAATAGTCCTGGGAAATCTCCATCATGATAAAAAAAAAGTATTCAGTTTGTTTATGGAGGCTGTTGTCCCTTATGGTGCCCAGCCATCACAAGCAGTAGATATGTCAGAGCAAGACTGGTGTGTGTGTGTGTGTGTGTTGGGACGGGGCCGCCCTGCAGCCCTGACATTGTGTGAGCTCTGATAGCGATGTGCACCGGTGACCACTGATTCATCTGATGGCATCTGCCTCCAACGTGCCTACACACATTTTCACGTAGCTGCAGGGTCACAATCCTTGAATGTCAAAGATCTTTTAGCCTCTATTCCTTCCAAAATATCATGAATAATGTCAGCCTTCACATTGGAGAATGTCCAAAAGTCTAACAACTCGTCCTGACAGTCTCAAATCTATCACACACAGGCGCCAGCGTGACCTGTTACATAAATCAGATGGGAAAGAGCAGGGCTGGACTCAGACATTGATACCATGTTGTCACAAATTCGTCAGTGACATTAGATTTTTTTTCTCTGCTTGGATATCTCATTTACAAAGAGTGTATAGAGACATGCTGAATTATTGGATTGGATTGGATTGGCTTGGATTGGCTGATACTGAACAGAAATGCATTTATTTTGTACCAATAACAAAAAGGAACAGGTCACATGATATGATGACTCAGAATGACAAATGAGTTTTGAACCTTCTATATGAATTTTCTCTCACTATTTATTTATTTTTTTTAATTTTTTTTATCAGATTTGTTTTTAAAGTTTTCAGTTTTAATGTGGATTAATTTATGGATGTGCTTCTTCATACATCACTATAAAGGCCAAATGAAACAGATGGTCTCCCTCCCTTCCCCTCTTCTGCCGTGAATCGAGGAGAAAACGGTGCCACCCGCGGTATTGATATTCATCGGCGGACGAGAAAGGCGGTCTAATTCTCCACGTTGAGTAAAGGTTTAGGTGTTAGGCGTTTGTGTTGCTCCCTGATGGGTGCTTTTTGTAAGCGAGTGCCTCTCCTCATCCGTCGTGGTTAGAAGAGTTAATGGACTAAATGCGAGAGAGGAGATAGGAATTCTCCTATTTTCTGCTTCCTACTGTTTTTCCCATTGCTGGGCCGGGCTGTTAATTTAGGAGAGAACCAGATAAATTAGAGTCATGTGGTCATATGCGATATTTGTTTTTGCTACACAGCTGCAGGTACCCATAAAACGCTCTGAATTTATTTGATTTCGACGGAGGCCTCTCACTCTAATTTACCAATCTCGTTGTTTCTCTTCGCAAAACCAGAGCTGGCTAATTATTTTATCCCCTTAAAAATAAACGTGTTTCTGAATCTCTTGTGTGGGTAACAGCCTTTGCAAATAGACGGGAGCAGGTTTCTTGATTTTCTCTCTATTGCTGACAATTTTCCTTCTCCTGGTTAACTCCCTGTGAAAGCAATTTGCCCCATACTCAGGAAAGGTAATGAGCAGATGGTACCATTGTAAATGATGATGCGCTCATAATAAAGAGTTGATAAACACAGAATTACAACAGGGCGGTGGGCGCTAAACAGCACAGAGGTCTGCCGAGTGGCCTAGAACATTTCATGCTGCCCGTTGGCGCCCTGTGGCAGACCTGAAACTTCCATTCCCAGCGTTTGCTTTCTATGATGAGCTGTGGCCATGTTGAATTGGACATATCTTTGAAATTTTTGGTTTTTGTTTTAATAAGAGCTGCAATGTGAATTGCAATGTGTAACCTAACCATTCATGGAAATTTTGACTTGTCTTGTTAAAATAAAAAAAAAAAAAATAAAAAAAAATGCCGGGAACAAACTTAATTTATGAAAACAGTTGGACATATGAAAATTGGGATTTTCTTTTTTCCTTCTTATTATACTGTAAAATTAATTACACAGTCTAAACTAACCATTTAAGTAACACTTAGACATATAATATGAAATGCAATCTATCCATCCATCTTTAACCTGAGCATTTATGAAAATTATTCGAGTTGACATGGAATCTTTGCAGTGTCAATCATGTGCACGTTACCCTCTGCTCACACTTTTCCTTATTCAGTATTAAACACATTATCCTGCTCTGTTAAACAACAGTATTAACTATGCTAAAACAAAGAGGTTAGTGAATCAAGAAAGATATATAATTTACAATATTCAAATCTTAAAGGTACAGTAACTTAGGGTGTTTAATTAAACGATTATACAGTCAATACTGAATTGCAACTGTTATTGAAATAAGAAAACTTGACCAGCTTTATACGTGTGGAAATTGTAAAGAATATTATTTGTATAGTAACGCGAAACTGACATTCAGAGAGTGTTTGGGATTTGTTGCCCTCCAACAGATGATGTTTTAGCCACATAAATCGCAGCAGCTTATGAAGTGTAGTAATGTTTTATTTTTAGTGAACAGTATGCTGTAAACTTCAATGAGACCTGAAATGGCATTATACTTGGCTGCATCAATCACAGAGATGTTTTGGAGTAGTGTCGAATGATTCAGGGAGCGTGGGAGTTCTCATTAAACCACTAGTTGTGTGTCACAACATATGAATTTCAGGGAGTTTGACATGGTATCAGCACCTTAGGTATATTTAGATATTTATATAAACAAGGAAATTGGGATATTTGCAGTGAATGTAGAAAGTGTATGAGCTCTCAGCGCAGACAGTTCGGTGAATGAAGAGTCATCGGAGATGATTAGAAAAATAATGGTAATGTTTTTGTCAGCCACGCCATCCCTTAGCTGTTTTTACAGTGGAAACCAGCGTCGAACACTCTCAGAGTGAGGAAGCAAACATCTCTCTTTGAGATATTTGCAATGTAGCAGAGGAGGGCTGGAGGCTGTAGGGCAGTTGAGTCTCTTTCATGTGCTGCTGCTTGGATCTTATGGCCTGGATCCCAGCTGAAACACTCGACATGTGTGGAGCTAAGTGCCCACTAATTTCCCTTTGGATCTCAGACCATGATGTTGAAGTGTCTGTCTCAGGGTGTGTGTGTGTGTGTGGATGTGTGTGTCCTTCCCTAAGCTCTCTCTTAGTAGGGGATTGCAGCCAGAGCCAATCATTCTGTGTGTCTCCCCTGCGCTGTTTGTACATCACTCCGCGGAGGCATTGAGATACCCGTGTACCGTCCTCATTTATTTCTCAATCTATAATTCATGTATTTACTCGTTTGTTTGCCTACAGATATGACATGCTACTTATGTTTTCTGTTTGTAGAGATATATCAGAGATGTCCAAGAGAAAGATCTAAGTGGTTGAAAACGGAAGATGAAAGTGTGTTGAGAGGGATTTTTGCATGAGAGGGTTTAAGACTGACCCAGAAGGCCACAGATCAGTGCATACATTAATGGATGTGTTACTCACTGTCCGGTCCTCATGCATATTGCATTGATCCAGAAGATAGAAGCTAAGCCCTGAGCAGCGTGTGCACTGCAACAAGCACTTTTTCTGAAGTTTTTGCCAAACTTCCAGTTTGTTTTTTTACACCAAATGATTTTCGTCCAAGTCTTTAAGATTTGGAGTCGCTTGCTGTGAAGGGATCAGGACTTTTAAAGCAAGGAGATTTGGAAAATTTGATATTAAAGCATAGGCGTCATTTGGGGAGGGTGGGACATGTTCCCAGCACTTTTTGACAGGGTCGATATTGTCCCCAACATTTTTGAAACATCTCGCGACACGGATGTACCAATGCACATAAAACCTCTCCAGTTAACTAGCAGCATTTGTTTCATTTGTTGTGTTAAATAAGAGACGATCTAGCGCTGAAATATGTTGTCTTCACTCGGACGCACGTTTCAATCCGTTGCGCAGATTCTTATCGTTCTGTTGAAATCACATATCAAAATGCACACAAACGTGTCCCTATTTCTCTGGCTTCTAATCCGCACTGGTAATATATATACTGGTTAATATTTATGATAAACTTTATCGGTTTTGATGATGGGAAAAAAAAAGAAAAAAAACTGTACCAGTGCGGATTAGAAACCAGAACCAAAAATTCTGCCACTGGACCATTACAGTACATACATTACAGTACACCTTATTTTTTAACGCAAGATGATTAAAAAAAAAAAAAAAAAAACGCAAGTGGCCCTTTATACCTTGAATCTGCAAGGCTTCCAGTGTCAGCCAGTATTGTTTTAGATGTACAAGTACAGTTATGCTGCTTGATGTTGCAAACTGGTATTTATTATCATATTATTTTTGTATTTATTATCTTAATCATGAAAACAAACAAGATTGTAGCGGAAATTGTTTTACCACTTACTGAACTTTATTCTTCTATTTGTTTTATATGATGAATAACACTGCCTAATCGGGGCCGCCATGTTGAGATCACATGACTAGTTGGATCACATGACCGTAATTTAGCTCAGTAAACGTAATGTTATTTAACACTCTAAATTTATTGTGACTAAAGAAATGTTTGCTTTTGAATTATTCTGCATTCATAAAGTAAAAAAAACAACCAGTCCATGTCATATCCACCATTCAATGACTTTAGTGCACCTTTAACAATGTGACAAAGTTCAACTACCCTTTTTCCACATTAGATAATTGCTATAATACAATGGTAGTTTTTTTGGTGTTTTTTTGGCAGTGTTCAGTCCCAGAAGACATGAGAGATGCTTTATAGTGTCTTGGTACCGTGTCAAGATCACACAGATGAATAAAAACAAGACCAATAACATCCATCCCCTCTGGATTTCAGAAGGTCCATTAGCGGAGCTGGCCAGCTGTCAGTCCTTCCCTCTCTCTCCCAGCGCAGCAAATCACTAGGCAAAGTTTAATGCAATTAAAAGTGCGCAGCATCCAGACCCTGGATTGGGCAGGTAGCCTGTGCCGGGGATCTGTAGTGCTGTGAGCCAGAGCCTGGCTACTGACAGTAATTAGCACATGCTAGTCATTAACAAGCATAGATCGGGCAGTGGCTCATGTGGCGTGCTGCCACGGGGGTGATACGGATGGGTCTGGCCCCCTCCCTCTTTCTAAGCGGTGTGACCATCGGCTCGGCAAAGGCGGCTGCCGGCCCCTCTCGCATGGCTTTCATTACCGAATTTCATAAATCTGTGTAGATTTATGAAAATGACTTTTAAATGCAGCCAATCTCTTTGAGGGCTGAAGCCCCGGTCGGACGCGGAGGGGACCCCGCTGTGAGGTTTTAATGAAAGATCATAGTGGCCCTCCAAGACTGTCAGAGAGCCGCACACCCTGAAAAGCCCAAAATAATCTGTTTTACTTTTAATGGCAGCCATTTTATATTCATTAAGATCAAAATGCTGTTTTTTTTGCTGGCAAATTGCAAAGCTATTCCACTCACAGCTTGAGAAGGCAGAGGCCCCACAGCTTTTTATCTTGCTCATAAGTAAGCATGGGCCTAATGTGTCTAATGTGCTTTGATGGTGCAGAGACCTTCACAGGTGGCAGAGGGAGGTAGTCATCAAACTCACAAGTCAAATCAAAATATCCACTTCTCCATCAGCTTGTTGCTCTCTCTCTCTCTCTCTTTCTTTAACATATGTCTTTGTTGTTTGGCTCCCTTTTCTTGCTGCATTCTTTCCACTCTTTGTCTCCTTGCGTTTTTTGTTTCATTTCCTTGCCTCTTGTCATCTCATCTTGCCCCCTTCTTTTTTTTGTTTCCTTTCTTCTTGTCTACACACTTTTGTTTTTTCCTTTTTTCTTTTCCCCCATATCTATAATCCTCCCATTTCATCTCATCTTCTTTCCTTTCTTATGGTCACATCTTGTCTCCTTTCATTTCCCATTTTCTTTTTCTTTTCCCTTTTTCCTAGTCTCATTATGTCTTCTTTCCTTTTCCTTTTTGGTTTCCTTTCCTCTCATCTCATCTCACTGTACTTCACTTTATCTCATCTTTCTTCTGGTCTTCTCTGGTCTCATCTTTGCCTCCTTTCCATGACATTTTCGTTTCCTTTTCCTTTTTTGTTTCCTTTCTTCTTACCTTGTCTCACTTCTTCTCAGTTCATCTCATCTCCTTCCTTTTTTTTCCTATCTTCTGGCTTCGTCTCTTTTACTTTTCCCTTTCCCGTTTTCTGTTTTCTCATCTCATTTCCTGTTTTCCTTTCATCTGGTCTCATCTTATATTCTTCCCCCCCCTTTTCTTTGGTATGTTTTGTCCTTTCCTTTCCTCTATACTCTTCTCTCATTTGGTCTCATCTCCAATCCTTTCCTTGTTCATTTTAGTTTACTTTTGTCTTGTCTTTTTGCTTAGTTTCCTTGCTTCTTTTTACTATGCTCTAATTCTCATCTCTCTATTTCTCTCTTCCAGGAGTTCATGCTCCCGTTTTCGCAGGTGTGTGAAGGTATAATGATTGACTCTGACACATCTCTGCATAGTCGCATCAAACAGCCACCGCTGCAGCACCGAGGATCTATATTTACCCATCAGCCTCCTTTTCATGGTAATTAGACACATTCCTTCCCTTGCACCCGTTAAATCCTAAATTAGCAATGACTTTAGACAATTTCCATGACAACTGGTTTGTTTAAGTGTGATTGTGATGATGATTTTTCTCCGTTGTGGTATTTTCTCTGTATGGTCACTACAGAGTGTTGTTGGTAAGTTAGTCATGGACCCCATCACAAGAGGTCACGTTGTTTGTTTCTGCTAAAGACATTTATATTACCCTCCTTAAAAATGTTTGCATATTCATATGTTTGTCATTCCTCTGCCTTTCAGACTAGATGTGTAAACAAACGTTGCCAGTGACTAAAAGCACTGTAAATATTTTAAGGTTTGGAAGCATGGTCTTTAGACCATCCGTCCTGCACACTTGAGTTTCTCCCATTGGCCAGCAGAAGGCACAGTTGTAGCATACCCAGTTTGAGAGGTGCACCCCTACACCCTAGTCCTAGACCTTTTCAGCATGTGGGTACCGAGTCCGGGCCAGTGACAGACATGCTGGCTTCAAGCCCACCTCACAGCCCCAGTGGCTGCTGGAGAAATTTAGTTTGATTTCATGCCCTGATGTTTGGTAAAGAAAGCAAAGAGCTTCTTTCACATGGACAAGCTACCTCCAGACTTGCATGTCTGTGAATGTGTGTGTGTGTGTGTGTGTGTGTGTGTGTGCGTCTGGCATGGGTAAGGGAATCTGATAACCTTCCTTCATTCTGTGGGTCTTAGGGGTGAGGTGAGTGTGTCGGGCCCTGCCAAGGCGCTGTTTAATGGGCCTCTGAAAACACTCAAAAGGCAGACACAAATGTGTGTACGGGCAGAGGGCCAGCGCAGGCTCAGACGGGGGGCGCACTGATCTCAAATGGGGGAAGGTTGTGAAGGAATGCTTAAGGACAAAACTGTTTGAAGGAGGAAGGTACGAATCGAGCAAACGGAAGGACTTTAGGAGAAACAGAAAATAAGGAACTGAGCCAGTCAATGGACCGACAGTAGCAATGGGGAGATGGAAGAGGAAAGAAAAATATTTCAAAGTGGAAGCAAAGAGAGATTAGGAGAAAAAAAAAAAAAAACTTAGCGTCTGCATGAGGGAGCTGTTGTCCGATCAAATCCATGAACGGAACACTTTCCCAACCATCCAAATGTATGTGAATAATGAAATAATTGAAGACAGATGTAATCAATTTGTGTCTTGCATATTTCTGATATATATATATAAATCTCAACCTAAAATCTGTAATCTTACTATTAAATGGCAGCGGGTAAAAATGTCTAGCATTAGCAGTGGTGCCGGTTTTATATGTGCTTTGTCGGGATGCATTTCCTCCGAAATGTTGTGGGTATCAAACTGTTATGTTTTAGCCAACCTTGAACACTAAGCTGTTTGTGCCATTAGCGAGTAAATTGAGAACATTTTCTGGTCATAAATATTTCTGACGGGCAAAAACAAACCGAACATCCTCAGGCCAGCAGCATGTGTCCAAATTTCATTCTTAATCGTTCTATTTCATCAGAAACGATCTTAAAAAAAGGGCTTTAAGTATAAAATACCGAATTTGTCCCGCAACATTGATAATAATAAATGCATTTTTTCCACCAAATCAGAATATTAAATACATCAGCATTTTTTTTTTTTTAATATATTTTAAAATATATTAAAATAGAAAACAGTTGTTTTATATTGTAATGTTTCACAATAGTAATGTTTTAACTCTATTTTTGATCAAATTAATTTAGACATGAACATAAGAGCCTTCTTTCAAAATCATTAAAAACTTTTGAACAATAGCATGCATATATATATATATATATATATATATATATCTTTAAGTATATATTTTTCTTGGATTCCAGCTTTCATTAGTTCTCACAATGTGATATTACAGAATCATATCATAAAACACAAACTAAGCCAGCTTTATGTACCAACTTATTAGGCAAGCAAAAGGTACAACTGTATAATAAACCAAAGAACAGCTGAAAAAAAAGAGCCCTGGCCTAAACAATATGTAGTATATCTGTTTTGATATGGAAATACTGAGACATTCACATCCTCAGATTAAATATTAATAAAGTACTGTTTTCTTTTACATGTCCATAATATGCATTATGTATTCCTTTTATTCCACAGTAGGAACGAATAAAAGAGGGAAAAAAAAAACTTCGAAAAAATGAAAATGGTTGGATCAACTCTAATCTCGCTCTGACACCAAAGCAAGATGTGAGGCACAATAAGGCAGCTTTAATAATGAGCGGATGATTGTCAGAGAGCACCTTTCATTGTGTCTTGATTTTTTTTTTTTCTGCATTGATAATAGGACACAAACAGAAAAGGTGTAAGCCAACTGCAAATGTGATATTGCGCGCACATTAAATTCCTATTCCCAAAGATGTATGAAAAACAACCCTTTGTATTGTATTCAAGCGTGTATATGTGTGTGTTTGTGTGGATAATGCAGCAGTGTTTTGACAATGGCTATAAAGTGGAGCAAGTGTCGGGCCCTTGTGTGCAGGTCATCACTCCTAATGCAGAGCGTGTCATCAGTTCCCGGGACAACAGCAGAAACGATGTGGCCGATACATATGAAACAGGCATCATGCATAAACATGGAGTCCTGTGGTGGGAGGGAGGGGGGAGAGAGCGGGACGGCTGTGGCAGGACCAGGGGGTGAGGTGACGTTGCCACGGGGATATTGCTTCTCAGGGTCTTAGCGTAGATGGCTCTTCAACCCTGTTTATTATTCATGAGCTTTGGGGTGGTGTAATAAGCCACACCTCAACTGGGCAGCTGCGGCAGGTCTGTGCTAAGTGATGGATCGTGACAGCGCTGACGGAGAATATATCACCATTAAGATCAAATGCACCTCTAGCACACTTCAGAACAACACACACACACACGTACACACCATACTGGACCTATCTGACTCTATCAGCGCCATCAAAAAGAGAAAAAAAATGTCAGTGTCAACTCACTCCATCTTGAAGAAGGTCACAGATAAACTTCGGCCTGATGCTACAGTGTGAGAGACTGTATTTGCGCTGTGGGTGGTATGAAAAATAATCTTTAATTGAAGTTATGATTAAGCAATGTCACATGAGCAAAAGTTTTTATGGGCTCTATCTTGCACCCGGCGCAAATGACTTTATACACAAACGCATGTCTCATTCCTATTTTGCACGCGCGCAAAGCATGATTTTTCCCTCCACAGACGCACGTCGGTAAACTAGGAAATGAACTTGCTCCCCCTGGGCGGATCGGCGCAAAAAGGAGGCGTGTTTCGGCGCAAACGTTCCCTGGTGCTATTTTACACTTGCAGAAAACAATTGCGCCACTGACCAGAAAAAACCTGGTCTAAAGTCAGTGGCGCGTTGAGCGTTGTTCATAATGCTATTTTAAGCGTGCATGCGCGGCCATAATGTTGCGGTTGCACAACGCGCATACACTTTCATTCTCTCATCAACACAAATGCAGCAGTTTTTATTTTTGCAAATCATACATTATAACAAGTACATTATTAACCATTACATTATTAACCATTTTTAAAGCTAATTGTAGCACTAAAGGATCAGACCTGTTTGCCCAATAGTGGAAAGAAACATACGAATATAATGTTTAACCGACGCTGATGTGCGAGGGTTTCTCCCGTCCCCATACAACGTCACTTCTGTGTCTTTCACTACCCTGACAAGAATGTTGGTCTCCTCGGCTGTGAACGCTCCTGGCGCGCGCCTGGTAAACCCCCTGTTAAAATAACAATCCGTCATGCAACATGCGTACCTGCTCTTAAAGGGTATGTTGGATGGCGCTCTGATTGGTTTATTCCACGTTACGCCCAAACCACACCTATGATTGAATAATGAAGCTACTTCAGACCAACCCCTTTTAGATTTGCGAAAATAGCAACAGCGCCGGGACCCGCCCACAAAGCTACTTGCGCTTTAACACTTGCGTTTCAGATCGTTAAAATAGGGCCCTAAGTGTTAACTGTTCACCAAACAAGAGGTTAGTATTGGGAGACTTTTAGACTCAGTATTGCAGGTTAATGTGTGTGTTTTTGCTCTGTCAAAAAAAAAAAAAAAAAAAAAAATGTTACAAATGAAGCCACAGTAGAATAAACCTATGCGTTTACAAGTGACAGTGAAACAATGAATCAGTGTTTTGTGTTTTTGGTCAAATTAATCAACTGATTTACTTTTGAATAGATAGTTTGAATCAATAATTGAATCAATAATTCATAAAGACAGTATCTTGTTGTATTCCTTAATGAAAAAGTGTTTTTGAATAAATTGGTTAGTAAATTAAATTCACTATATCCACAATTTTTAAGGTCACTCAGCCAATCAAAGTTGGAAAGTGACTTTTTTTAACAATGCCAAAAAACAAATAATTTCATTACAACTGAACCCTGCTTCGTGTTAGACTCCTCAATATCAAATTGTCATCTATTTTGACATTTCACTTTCTATTTTCACATTAATCCATGTTTTTTTGTTGATCTTACATGTAAATGACATAAAATGACACTGTCCTTTCCATTTAAAGCCAAATACATATTTGTACAAAGAGTACAGCAGATTATCTACCAAATTACTCATTTCTACCATCACACTGTATCTTAATACCACCCAGGCCTAATTTACATACAAAGCTAATTCAGTTCACTGATATCATTACCCTCTAATATAGATAGCAGTGCTGCAGGTACAGTATTATTACCATTGACTGTCAGCTAACAGAGGCTTTGCAAAGCCGAGCTTTGCGTCAAGCATTGATTTGTCCCAGGGTGCTTCTGAGAAGTGCAAAGAGCTCCTTAGTCACTTGAACTTGGGTTTTCAGTGATCACACTTCTGTAGATCTGTAAATGTTTGCAGTGTTGTACCGTAGTGCTGCTGCTTTCAAGTGTTAAGTGTTATGGTGGGAAATTGAGCCACAGCTCAGCCTGTACAAACACCTCACTCTTGTAAGCTTGTATTTATACTGTAAATAAAAGCACAGGTATTGGATTTTTTGCTGCCTCAGTTCCTAAACAAGAAAGCAGCATTTTTTTTCTTTCTTCTATCAGTGTCTCTCTTCAGTAGACTCTGCTTTATAAAGGCGGCATTATTGACCTTCCATCCTTTGAGAGCCACGCGTTACTGCGCAGGTGAGAAGGAAGAGAGGATACTGCCCCTTTAATTCATCAAAAGCAGAGATGTGTGGAGGGGGTGTCATGGAAGAAAAAAAAAAAACAGCCTTAGCCAGTGTCTACAAGCTGCATTCCAAAGGGAGATGTTTTCAATTCACTCATTATAAAAAGGTCATTCAGGGTCAAGTTCAATGCCACAGAAAAGAAGTGCTCGCTGTGCGGAGCACCACCCACACAGTGCACACCCGCTGGAGAGAGAATTACTCAAACTACGTAACTTAATTTTTTTTGGCAAAATATAAGAAAATTAGCCCTGCGTGCTATTTACATTTGGAATAAAAAGGTGGAAGGGAGGGGGAGAGAAAGAGGTGGGCATTAGTGATTTGGCGGTGGAGGGGAGGAAGGTGATGGAAACCATAACAAAGTAAACATGCTCTCCAGAAGAGCCGCTCTGTAATGATGTTATTAGTATGCATGTGGCCTAGCCCAAATGTAGCCTATATAACAGTCTATGCCCACTTTCACCCACCATGTTTTTTTTATTCCCCTCTTCTCCCTCCAATAATGGCTTTAGACTCTATTCAGAGCGAGGGACACTCACAGAGCATAGGCAGCAAAAGGACGGGATTGGGAGATAATGCACATTGGCAAATAGAACATGACCGCCGTGTCCAGCGTCAACGCCGCCCATTGTCTGCTCTGAGAACTGATGATAGCGAGTGGGGAGGACAACAAAGCTGGGCCACAATGGGCCGAACATATTAAGACTGCGCCCAGACCACTGGCTAGCTGTGTGGAATGGGCGAGAGAGGAAATACGAATGTGTAATAAATAAAATTTGGTTCTGCATCCGTCATGAATACCTTTGGTTTAGAATGTGCAGGCTATTGAGGATGCATCTGAGAGAATGGTGGAATGGCGAGGGCAGGGGCTTACGGTTCATTTGCATATGCATGTTATTCTGCATAAAAGGGGCAGGGCGCAGAGGGGGGGACTGATGCGAGGAGAGAGAAAGAGGCCATCTTCGGTCCAGCAGTACTGTAGGCACAAGGACAGCAAACATGTCCGCTTTTGTATTTGCATGTATTCAGCAAAACTAAAGAGAATTTGTTAGGCAGTTTTTTATTTGATTGTAATTTTGGGGTAAACTTAACAAAATCTATTTATTGAGTGAATACATCAAATTTTAAACACCTAGTTTGCTGTATTAAAGAAACACATTATGTTATACTGGTCGAAACACTCTTCACATCATGATGGCAGTCAATAATGTGGAAGATGTTTAACTATTTACGAAAAAATGTTCTCCCAATCATTACAGTTGGTCTTACAAGACACCCTATATATTTCCATACCTTTGCGTACCCTGCTCGCCCAGAAATCACACGTCATCAGCACGTTTCATGAACTCAGTCACTGAGTGCTGCAAACAGTAGCCACATTTTACAGTTCAGAAAATTACCGTAAAAAAGAGATGCCAACCTGTGATGTGCACACATGGAGCTGTCCCCTTAATTATGCATTACTATGGCAAACACTATCAAAGGCGAAATGAATCTGCAGCAGTCAGGTGGTAGATCTAAATTGTTTATGCTCATTATTACTGTAAGGTTATGTACTTTAAGACATTAGATAATTTAATGCAATCTCTCGTGGAGTTTTGGAGACTTTGCTTGCTTGTGTGTTTTGGAGGAGGTGTGGCTTTGGTGTGGCTCTGAAGTGAGATCTTATGCTTTCAAAGCTAGCTTGTTATTGCTAGCCTCTCCTAAATTACCTACCCTAGTTGTAAGCTTGCTATAATGATTTATGTGTCTGAACAATCAGGTTGGATTTGGCAGGAAACTTTAGGTTTAAGTCATATTTTTCCTTTGGTATCTATGTCATGTCTGTAAATAAAGAAAAGAAAAGTTATTCTGACTATTATGGTGGCAAATATGCTACTTACTTGCTTAGTCAAAATATTTTCAGATACATTTTTGTTAGACTGTCTTCTTGCTATCAGAGTGTCTTGCTGTGGGATGACAGATTCGCTTCATTATAGTGACCACAAACAACCATGAAACCACATGTGGCAATATATAAAGTTCTAGTGTGGCTTTAAGTAAAGAAAAAGAAACATAATAATATGCATAAATGTTTTATATGAGAAGAAATATAGTCATTTAAATTTGCCTGTGCAGTATATATACACTCACATAAAGGATTATTAGGAACATCATACTAATAGTGTGTTTGACCCCCTTTCACTTTCAGAACTGCCTTAATTCTACGTGGCATTGATTCAACAAGGTGCTGAAAGCATTCTTTAGAAATGTTGGCCCATATTAATTGGATAGCATCTCGCATTTGATGGAGATTTTATGGGATGTACATCCGGGGCACAAAGCTCCCGTTTCACCACATCCCAAAGATGCTCTATTTGGTGAGATCTGTCGACTGTGGGGGCCATTTTAGTACAGTGAACTCATTATCATGTTCAATAAACCAATCTGAAATGATTCGAGCTTTGTCACATGGTGCATTATCCTGCTGGAAGTGGCCATCAGAGTATGGGTACATGGTGGCTATAAAGGGATGGGCATGGTCATAAACAATGCTCAGGTAGGCCGTGGCATTTAAACAATGCCCAATTGGCACTAGGGGCCTAAAGTGTGCCAAGAAAACATCCCTCACAGCATTACACCACCACCAGCCTGCACAGTGGTAACAAGGCATGATGGATCCATGTTCTCATTCTGTTTACGCCAAATTCTGACTCTACCATCTGAATATGTCAACAGAAATCGAGACTCATCAGACCAGGCAACATTTTTCCAGTCTTCAACTGACCAATTTTGGTGAGCTTTTGCAAATTGTTGCCTCTTTTTCCTATTTGTAGTCGAGATAAGTGGTAGCCGGTGGGGTATTCTGCTGTTGTAGCCCATCCGCCTCAAGGTTGTGCGTGTTGTGGCTTCACAAATGCTTTGCTGCATACCTTGGTTGTAACGAGTGGTTATTTCAGTCAAAGTTGCTCTTCTATCAGCTTGAATCAGTCGGCCCATTCTCTTCAGACCTCTAGCATCAACAAGGCATTTTCGCCCACAGGACTGCCATGTTTTTTTTCTTTTCACACCATTCTTTGTAAACCCTAGAAATGGTTGTGCGTAAAAATCCCAGTAACTGAGCAGATGAAATACTCAGACCGGCCTGTCTGGCACCAGCAACCATGCCAAGCTCAAAATTGCTTAAATCACCTTTCTTTCCCATTCTGACATTCAGTTTGGAGTTCAGGAGATTGTCTTGACCAGGATAACACCCCTAAATGCAATGGAGCAACTGCCATGTGATTGGTTGATTCGATAATTGCATTAATGATAAATTGAAGAGGTGTTCCTAATAATCCTTTAGGTGTGTGTATGTGTATGTCGGTATAATATATTTAGAAAACAGGTTTGAGGCTGTAAACATTCTTCAAATGTGATTCTAGATTAGATAAAACAAGAAAGAAAGAAAAAATACTCCACCAGAACATAACATACTGTAAGATGTGTAAAAGCAGTGGAAAGTGAAACAATGTTAGACTGAATAAACAAGAGGGTGACAGATCTTTGAACTGTTGTGCTGTGGGATAATCTTCTTCCAAGTTTGATTACTTATTGTAATCTAAGCAGAACTTGTTTTTTTTGAAAAGTCAAAGGCTGACATTTCTGTGGCATTCATTTGTAATGCTGTAGTCAAAACTCACAGGTCAACAAATTAGCACGTCCATCTTCAAAAAGTCCATCTGAACATTTCCGCTGAGAAGTTTGCTCAATATTTTATTATCTTTCTGTAGGAATGTGTCAAATATTTTTAAGATTTAATCTTTCAATCTTACCTGATGTCCGTCGTTCTTAATCAAGGCTTAGTTTGGTGAACATTTGGATGGCTTAATGACATGTGGGCAGAATGGTAAGAAGTCCAACTTAAATACTTAAAAACTTAAATGTTGTACAATAGCCTACTTTTCTGAAAGTTTTATGAATTGTATTAATTTTAACTTTAGTCTTTTAGATAGATAGTCTTTGTTTTTCTACTGTAAGCTTGTGAGAATCTGAAAGTCAAACCAGAGCATTCACAAACTTTCATGTGACTTTATTTGACGATGTAAACTTTCAATAAATTGCAGCCAGGTCTGTGAGGATGTTGAGTCAGCAAATGCTCCCCTTCATCATTTTGATGAAACATCAGTGGTGCCGAGAGATGTCCGGGTTTATGATGGTCTCAGTGGGGTAACGATTGCACCGCGCGTTCTGATTCAGCTACACACAGAGATGCTGTGCGCCATTGTTATTCATCTCATTTCATACTTAATGGTCAGATTTTCCATTAGCCATGCAATTATCCTGTTTGTGGAATACTGTGACTTTTGCAGAGTTTCTGGAGGGAAATGAGTGGTTTTGATTTATTCGCTCATTTCTCCGGACGCGGCCCTCTCCAAGTCGGCGTGGCGGGGAGAGCATCTTCTGCTCTCAGCCGTACCCTGGATAAAAAGCCATGAATCTCAAGCTGAGTTGGCCAAAGTCAACTGGTTAAATCTGTTATATAGTCTTGGCAGTAGGATGATTGAGGAGAACAATAAATTCAGCAGCAGCCTTTACTGTCAGCAGCCTCTCGGGACGTGCGGTCAAGTGGATCATCACCTCTGTGGAAGAGCCTCGGCCTGTCCACGACGGTGACCTTTTACTGACCCCACCACCATTACAAACTCCATCTGTCTCCTGTCCAGATTTCTGACACCTCTTTCTAGCCTGAACACCTGGAACTTACCAGCCTTAAGACGGCTTCTTCTCTTCTCCAGAAAAGAATTCCTCTCAGAAATCAGCCTTTTGGAATCCGGCCCCTCAGAGGAAAGTCTTCCGCAGTTAAGACCTCTACAGCTCAGTCTGTTTGAACTAAGCCTTTGAGGACTTAGCCTTTCTGTGGACTAGTGAAGGCCAGAGCTGAAAGGAAGAGAAAGAAAAGGAAAGAAACGTGAAAGAGAGGGAGGCAGAAAGAGGGCATGGCTGTGTGATCTCTTTGCAGCGATATTCTGTGTGTCGCTGCCCAAGGCAGCCACCAACTCTGTTTCACCCAATGTCGCATTCTTGACTCTCTCTGCTTTGCTTACTGTTTTGTATACAGTTTCTGGATTTGAATCAAACATAAATGCTTATGAATATACCAGAGTTGTTTGGTATTGTTAATTAAAATCAACCTGTGTTCAGGGGAAAATGACTGAATGAGTGTAAATCACACGGAACAGAATGGAACGTGCAGTTTGTAACGCATACATATCATTTTGTCTATAGATTAAAACATGAAAACCCAATATCTCTGTGTGTAATTTAGCTAATTTCTCTGTTTTGCTTTTATAATTTGTTCTATAAACAGTGGATTAGAAATATTCTATTCCGTGCACATCTAGTTTTGAGTTTAGTGGAATAGCCACAGTCTCGCATGTATTTTGTAGTGTAGTGACAGATCTACTGCTTGTCCTAAATAATTTAAAAGCTTCAGATTTGTAGTATTGCAATAATGTGGAATGGATAGTGTGTTATCACATAGTGAATATATTATTGTGTGTTATTTTTGAGATTTTACTTAAATGTATTACTTATATTTATTTTGAGCAAACAACGTAGACCTGTGGTTTTCAACCAAGGGGCTCCAGAAAACTCCCAAGGGGGCTTGAAGATGATATAAAAATGTTTAAAATAAGCTTATATATATATATATATATATATATATATATATATATATATATATGAAGAGTTCAGATGCAAAAGCCTCTAAATGCCATTTGACATTTTCTTCTTTAATGATGATTTTTATCAAACTTGTATATTTAAGTTCAGTAATTTCACTTAAATGGCAATGATAATTACCTATTAATTGTTATTTAAGTGAAATTACTGAACTTAAATATACAAGTTTCATAAAAATCATCATTAAAAAAGAAAATTTCAAATGGCATTTAGAGGCTTTTGCATCTGAACTCTTCATATATATATATATATATATATATATATATATATATATATATATATATATATATATATATATATATATATATATATATATTTATATACATTTTAATTCACCCCTCAACAAGAACCACAAGTTTTACAGTCTTGGAAAATCTGAATTTATGAAGCCTAATTTCATCAAGTGTGATTTATATACAGGAAAATTAATAAAGCTTATGAATTCAAGGCGATTTTATACATTTTATAAATATACATTTTACTAGTTATTTCAGTGTGACGATGATTCACACAGTCTGAAACATTTTTTTTTTCAAAATCCTCAAAAGTTTATAAAACGTAAATGTCCTAATCTGCTGTATGTATGTAGAATAATTATAAAACTGAAACTTTTTTTTCCTTACAGTAATACCAGTGATTCTCAGTATTCTTGCTTTCTGCTTGAGTGTGATGAGATGGCAGTGAGTGTATTGTGTCTTGGCTGTGGTTTGTAATTTCGAGGCTAGCATATTGTCCTGAAGCTCTGCTGACTGCATTGAATTAGTTCTTTTGAAGGTGGTATGTCATTATTCTGTGTCGGTTTTACAGTGGTGTACTTGTCTTTGTAGAGTTTGAAGTCTTTGCTTTAGAGCAGGTTCTATTGTTTATGATTATGTAGTGTTGGACTGTGTGGTTTAGTACAAATGAATAGCTACACTACTCTGCTCCTGGAGAACTGCCTCCTTAGGTAGCATTTTAAGGCATCACATGCATGTTTCTGATGTGAACTCTGTTACAAAAGATTGGCAATGTTATTACATTACATCGACAGAAATACCTTGACTTCACCAAATTCGAAAGTAGCCTCATGCAACCTTTGCTGAAAGGGATTCGATAATGCTTGCGACAAAACAAACAAACAAACAAAAAAAATCCAAAATAGTGGATTGTTAAAATTTCACATTAAACCATTTGCTTAACACATTGACTTCTGTGAATCTAGCTACATATTTATTTTTATTTTTTTTTCTTCATTTTTCTTCTCATACTATTCACTTTCAGGACCAAAATCCTCCTTAGCCAGCAGAAATTCATCTTGAATTTGTTAAATTGTGTTTTAATTAAGCATCAGACCCCATCACTTTGTTATAACTCAGCAACCCCCCTCCTTTTTTTTTTCATTCACAGCACAATGAGCCCTGGCAAAATGGAATTTGTCCTTTGTTATGATTAGATTCCTCCGTTTGATCGCAGTTGAAACGGTACGAGAATCAAAGCTTGGCACTGTCTTCCTTTTTTCTCTCTTACACCTCATTCTGCTCATCTCACAGGCTTAAACATTGTAACCATGGCAATGAGAGTTTGGGATGAAAAGAACCCATAATTTTGCAGCGGGATTAATTCTGAAACATAAGATGTGCCATGTGAAATCCTTGTCAAAACCTCGCAAATTCTCTGCTGGCCAGCGTATCCATTGCGCTCGGCTCTGTGCACCGTGTGATTTGACAATGTGGTCGTCTTTTGACTTATTTCTCCTTGTGCGGCTATTGACATGTTGACACAAAGTGGTTTTGCAGACAGACAGTGCCCATATTTCAATCAACATTAACCGAAACATTGGACAGAGGTAGAGTGGTAAAAGCAGAAGTGACATGTACAGACACATCACCAGACAACTATAATTTCTGCCTCATGCCAGCTGGGAGCTCCAAGAGCAGAATAAACATTTAGCGTAGCAGGAGAAAACGGAGACGGTAGTCGGCGACTGAAAAAAAAACTGTCCTGCTGCGTAAGCTTTTATTTTTGGATTTTCCATGATTATATGGAAACTACTTTCATTTGTATTATTGGAGACTATCATAACATCCTTCATCCACAAAAGACATTATACGCTACAGAAGTGCTTTCTGGCGGGGGGAAAAGGGTCGGCCAGCTGTTACGAAACTGTGCAACGAGGCCGAATAGCCTATATTTGCTTAAAATAAATAAATAAAATCAAATAATAAAGCAGTTTTGAAAGCGAAAAGTAGAAATCTGTATTTTTGGGCAGTGGTTAGTATTTAAAAGTGCAAAGTTGTTTAAGTGTATTGAGTTCACAAGTTCAGTGCTGTTCAATATTGAAAGTGAGTTTAAGATTTATTAACAGCTTATGACTCAATAAATGCACTTTGCCTATTAATACAATTGTTATTGCCTAGCATAAAGTGATCTTGACAGGTGACCGGGGCGTTCCAATAAAATAGAGACGATTAAACAGTGAATATCTAATCTTGCTTTATGCATTTTTCTCATTTGGTGTTTGTTATGATCTAAAAGTTGGGCAGACTCTTGATTCTATAAGTAGTTTAATGATAACACCAATATAGTAAAAGCAGGTATTGGAAAGAGAATTAGATAGATAGATAGATAGATAGATAGATAGATAGATAGATAGATAGATAGATAGATAGATAGATAGATAGATAGATAGATAGATAGATAGATAGATAGATAGATAGATAGATAGATAGATAGATAGATAGATAGATAGATAGATAGATATATAGATAGATATAGATGGATGGATGGATGGATGGATGGATGGATGGATGGATGGATGGATAGGCAGGTAGGCAGGTAGGTAGGTAGGTAGGTTAGGATGGATGATAAAATACCAACAGCAGAAATTATGAAGTCAAATATTCCTTCCCAGTCACATTTGAATTATCGCTGTGTATTATAATGCAGGCCTTGCAGACAGACCTCTCCACCTCTGTGTCGGGATCCAGATGTATGTGACGGTAAAGGTGAGGGCATCTGTATTCAGCAGAAAGCTTTAGACTCCAGACTGTCATCGGGGAAGTTTGGGAGCTCATATCCCCTGGATGAAAACTGTGTGTGATGCAGCTTTACTGCAGATTCAACTCCTAATCTATCAAACAAAGATGGGGATTAACTGTTGAGACAGAGCAGGCTTGGCTACTGAGGTACATCTTCCATTCAAAGACTCAGAGTTTTCTTAAAATAAAGTGTGTGAAGGAAATGAGGAGCAGTTGATAAAGACCAGTGTTGTTCCAAGTGGAGTTTCAGCATTGAGTTTTTTTTTTTGCAATGCATAGGACGCTGAACTCAGCAGAAAACACGTTGAAATACACTGGGAACCTATTTATCAACACACTCTTATTGACATAAAGGAATGTTTCTCCATGATTTCATGATATAAACTACTCTCCTATTGTTTGAAATAAGGCATCTTTCAGGGATGATACTGTGACATAAGACACAGTATCAAAACAACACTATTTATTCAGATGCTGGTAATGATGATGATTTATGCACCGCATTTTTTGTAGATTAATTGCTATTTAATGGAAGTCTGTGTCCAACTCTAACTAAATAATAAAATAAAATTTGAAATAAGAAATAAAGTCACATTATGACAGTTACAATATTCTTCACAATTTATTCCTCACAGTCACAACTGAACAAACAGCTGTACAGTCACAATCAGAATTTATATAAATAAAAAGTTATTTTATTGTATTTTTTTTTATTTTTTATTTTTTATTTAATTGAACTGAACTGAAGTGCAGGAATGACCGGACAAATCTATAGCTGTGTTGTTTTCTTTATCATTCTGATTGGTAGACAGGAGGACAGAGGCCGGAAGCGCTAGAGAGTCTGCAGCAGCACTGGTCACTGTCCAGTGAGATCACTGATTTTGGAGTGGCGAGTTGGTTCGGAGTGTTGAAATCCTGTCCCTGCCAAGTCACACTGATTACAGATTACACTGTCATAATGCTGTGACTGGAAACAATATATATATATATATATATATATATATATATATAGTTTGTCTTTATTAAACTTTCATATAGGTTTATTCTGATGATGAATTATGAATGAGACAGAAGGTCAGAACAAGAACAAAAGCTCACTATTTTTCTCATTACCTCAGACATAAACACATAAATGCTTGCACAACAAAAGCAAAATGAGTGTTTGCCATGCAGGTTTACAGCGGTGGGAAGTTTGACATTGTCTGCTTCACAAACTTGACCACCCAGTGGGTCTATTGGTTTAACTCTAATTTGAAGTGTTTCTCCTGAATGGAAATAACCTCATAACCAGGTCTCAGGTCAGCTAATGTGAAAAATGTATGGCTATTCGCATATTGTCCCTTCTGTAATGTACCTTTTCTCTTTTGCTTTGAAGCTCGGGATCATTTTGTCATCAAGTGTTTTAAATCAGCAAGTCTCCTCAGTTGTTCTTTTGTTGTTTGCAACTGGTTAGCAATGAATTACATTTTGAATAGCACATATCCCTCTGGACTTGACCAGTTATTTGACCAGTTATTTAATTACTACGTTAATTCTAACAGGTGGGTAATTTTTCGTTCATTAAAACATTCATTAAAACAGGGACAGGCCACCACAAAAAGGGGGATGATTTTGACAAAAGTTGAAGGTTGACAGTGACCACAATTACTGTTTTGAATTAGGGTTCAAATGAACAAATTCCATTTTTGGGCTACTGGACCCTCATGTTTGGGATATTGGGCCCTCAGCTTATTGTAATGTTACCATCTCTGTGTGTGTGTGCATCTTAGAGTGTGTGAAGTCTGTCCAGGCTTGCCTGCGCTGGGCACCATCTCACAATCGTGTTGGGTCTGATCAGTACCTGTGTTAAAATATGCCCAGACTCCCTGCCAGGCCCCCCAGCTGAGACTCTCCAAGTGTCCCGCTGTAGAATGGGACCCAGCCGAAAAAGCAATTCGCACATCTCTTCATTTGATTTATTTATTTGATTAGCAGCGTTCTGAAGCGGGCGGCACGGGAGGGCCAGGTATTTCAGCCGGGACTCTCTGCTCCAGCAGGCCTGGCACGGGCAGGAGATTGGGGTCCTGCCATCGCAATCTTCAGCTGGCGCTAGCACCGGGGGGAGAGCCTTCACCCTCCCACTTTTAAATAGAGAGAGGAGTTTTTATCCTGCTGTATTACTTTCCTTATTCCCAAATGCTGCCCAGCTGGCCTGCAGAGCGGCTGTAGCCTATGTCATTACCGCACCGTCGTGACTTGTCACTTTCAGATGACTTGATATATTTAAATGTAACCGGTGATTGCTGAAAAGCAGAAAAGAAATGGATGTATCACCAGCTGAGGTGACATTAATCTAACCAGCACTTCAACAGAGCACTACGTCGAATTTAAGCAGAAACTGGGAGCAGTGTGTCTCTCTTGTGGTTTTTGGCTATAATAGACTGCATATGAGATGTTCACAGTGAAATTATGAGCTGTTCTTTGTTGGAGATCAGGGGTCATGCTAGGCCTTCAGAGCTACCATTTGTAAAAGCAAGGTATTCATTTTCCATTGCATTGACTTCAATAGTAGAAGACTGCATACTGTGCTTCACACATGGTATAGTAGCTAGAGTATTATCCTATAGTGTTAAGTAATTATGGAAAGTTAAGAGGATGGCTGAGATAAAATATGAAATGTCATGTGTACAGTAAAAAGACAAATTAAAGTGTATAATTTGAGATGAGAATTTTTGTAGTCTGTGTTCATTTCCAATCAAGGTATGGACTCAAATCTCAGTCTGTGGCCGTTCCTGAATTCATTAAAAGTGACGTATTATGCCCCTTTTCGCAATATTTAATATACCTATATCTACAGTATGGTGTCCCCAGATTGTGTCCATGAAATTTCAGCTTAAAATATCCCCCAGACAATTTATTATAGCTTGTCAAATTAGCACATTTTTGGGTGTGAGCAAAAACGTGCCATTTGTGTGTGTCCCTTTAAATACAAATGAGCTGCTGAAGACGGCCCATCGTTTACACAACCTTCGGATACTCTGGCAATAAAAAACATGAGAATAATCCAAAATGATCTAGAACTGGTTACAATGTTGTCGCTTGCGAAACCAAATGGTGGGGCTGTGGGTGGAACGTGCATATTAAGGGGCGGTAATATTATAAAAAGATCCCCTTCCTATGTCAGAAAGGGAGCGGAATCTGATTGACATGCTTGCAGAGAAAGACTTAGCAGAACAAAGTTACTGGGTTGTCACTTTTCACGTTTTCTGGGTTGTTAGATGCATCGATTATAGCACTGGACTATAAAAAGTCAGATTTGCATGATATGTCCAACTCAAGTTATTTCAGTATCATCTGATATAAATTCTCAAACTCCTGAATCAGCACACGTCTTTAGTCCACATTTCTAGTTCTGGTTCCACACCACACAGCTAAATAAAGATGTTGTTCTTCGTGTCTCTCTTCCTCTATGGCACCTGCGGTGGTGGGCCACGGGTTAAACACCCCCCGGCCCAGTCAGACTATATCCGAACGCTGGATAAATCCACTTGACATATCCAAAAGATTAAATAATTTACACATTTAGAAAAGACTCAATCCTCAAATACCATCGACTCCAGTGGCACGGCCTCATAAAGATTTAATCAAGATTATTTCTTAACGATAGAACAGGAGCTATGGGAAGAACGTCTGTTTCGCCAGTCTATCGCCTGCAAGCCGATGGAGGAAACGGGGCTACAGCTCTCAGCAAGAGAGTTAGCGTGTGATTGACACATGGCTGAAACCCATCCGTCAGATGAATGGTTCCTGCGCTTGTCCTGTGCCTCGTCTGAAGGGCTCTTGTCACCTTGCGGGTTGTCACTTAAAGATGAATTGTCAAAACAACAGAGATGTAGTTTGTAGCCATGCACATAAACAGCCAGTGGGACGGCCTTAAATGTTTATCGTCCTGTAAAGCTATTGATTTTTTCGTCGTTGTTGTTGTTGTCATTTGCCCCGTTCGCGCGCACGTTCGGTTCAGTCTCTGGCTGCTTCCACGTGTGTCGTTCTGGGATGACGGTATTAATGTTTACTGTTTTTTTACCCCCTTCTTCTTCTCCAAAATAAAGGCCTCTCATGTCCCAGTTCTCATCATCTGTTTTCACTGGGCATGACTGAAGTGTTGGTCACACCATTTAGAAAGTGATGACTCTGACCTCTGCTTTGCATATGCTTGGTTAGAGTCTCTGATATACTTCAGTCTGTGTGGGATTTGGTCATTGACACTTCTGAAATTGCCTCCTGAGCTCCATCTCTCTCTCCCTTTCACTCTTTCATCCTCGTATCATTCGCTCCCTTTCTCAAAACCACTAAAACACACACACACAAATACACACTTAGGAATGTACGGCATATTGCCAATTATTACGAACCCCATGCAGCCAAGACTTAGTTTATCTTACTGCTGTCTAGATAGTGAACACATTTGTAATTTCAGCTCACATTGTAATAATACTACTACGGATGAATATTAGTGTGCATGCCTTTCTCATAATGTCAGCCGGTGCTTTCCATAAGCACTTCATCTGGATGTGTGGGCATTGTTGTTTGTGCGTGCCTGGGCTTCGGCGCTGACGGAGGAAGTCGAGACTGAGAGGCTTTGATTAAAGCGTGAGTGTGCAAAGTGGCGGGATAAGGGCCGTTTTGGATCCCCGCTCAGGCGTGGGGCAGGAGGCTAATGATCAGATTACACTGATTGGCTGCATGAAATAAACATGGCGACGGCGGGGCGCTGTTCCCGAGACGTTGCTGGGTAACGCTGTGATAATTCCACCGTCTGTGTGAGCTACCCCTCACCTGTCTGTCTCTAGAGCACCAGGCCAGGCTTTCATACTAAATACTCTAATGTTTCCGTCCAATAACCTTTTTCTCTGCCTTCATTAGATATTCCCTTTCTACTCATGTAGTGTTGTGAAGTCCTCATGGCTTTAAAGTCATATTCTGGAAGTTAAGTTCTGGCAAAAGCTTTTGTGGTTAACATAGTACAATGCCTCAAGTTAATTGAGCCAATTTTTAGAGAATATAAAATTGTGTATTTTTGAAAAAAAAAAAGTTTTGTGGTCTTACATTATCATGGCAACGAAGCTTTACACATGGTTGTAACTTTAGACAGAAAAGGTTAGTAAGCATTTTTTAACTCTTATGAAATCTCTTGTGCTCAGCAAAGGCTGCATTTATTTGATTTGAAATACAGAATAAAAACAGTAATATTGTGAAATATTATTACAATTTAAAATAGCGTTCTCTGTTTTAATGTTTTTTTGTTTTTTGTTTTTTTTTCTGAGATGATTAAATGAATTGTCAGCATCATTACTCCAGTCTTCAGTGTCACATGATCCTTCAGAAATTATTCTACAATGCTGATTTGGTGATTTCTTATTATTATCAATATGGGAAAAAGTTTTGCTGTGTAATATTTTTGTAGAAACCATGATACATTTTCTTTTTCAGAAGTCTTTGTGAATACAAAGTTAAAAAGTTGCAATACACTGCAAATATTTGTCACTCGACTGTCAATTTAAATGATGTTTCTGTCTTGTGGCTAAACTGAAACAGCAAGTATAATTTCAATTTAATTAAATTAATAAAAAAAAAATAATAATCTGGTAACCAACATTGTGCTACATGACATGTGCTGCTGCTTGTACTGAACTCAAATATTCCTTTAAAACTTTTTGGTCTGAACCAGCAGACATCCTTAAGGGCATGAGTGTCTTTTTCACTCACTTTTCTTCCTCTCATTCTCATCCCAATTGCAATAAAGTCATGTTTGTTTTTTTTTTTTTTCCCTTATTGAGATCACCCCCACTCCCCACTCCCCCATGCATGTGTGTGCAGGTATTTCGGAAAGCAAGCCAGTCACAAACGTCCAAAGTTCCCAGTAATAATCCATTCGTTCTGTTCTGTGCTGATTCTGGGTCTAAGCCTGTACAATTATTCAAATCCCAGCTTTTAGCTGCAGCATACAGCTCCCCATGGGGCTCTGCCTCTCTAATCTTGCCTTTGGCCTTGCATTTCAAATGGAATTAATTCCCATAAGGAATGCATATGAAGAGAACCACTAGTGGCTAATCCTGCCGTTTAAGTTGCTGAAACTTACACCTGTCATGTTGTCGTAGGCGAGTGGTTTCGGGTACTGATAGCCGGGCTGAAATCCACAGGGCGGCTCCTTCTTCCTTTCTCTTGTTTATCGGTGTCCCTCGCCAAGGAAGAGTCCCTCCTTCGCTCCTTTCCCCCCTCTCTCCGTGACTTCTGAGACGAGAGATTGCAGGTGTTATTATGGAGGCTTGGAAAGCGAGCGGACGCCTGTCAGCTAATCTGACAGCGGGTGATCCGTAGACGGCGCTCAGGTACGGGGTGAACCGAACGAAGTGGCGCACACCAAATTGAGAATGTGTTTTGTATTCCGGTTACAAACATATAAGTGTTTTGGTTTACCGAATCTCTAATAGCTTGTGTCATGTGGGACGTTTTTACCTGAGGGTGATGAAATGTATCGCTTCCTGTGTTATCTGGTAATGTGGATAGTTTGTGAGTCCTTAGATGGGAGTTGGAGAGTGTGTGTAGTTATGTTTGGGGAGAGGGAGAGCGTTTCGGTTGCAGCTGGTGTGTGTGTGTATGCAAGATCTCTCGTTGCTCTCCTAGCTGTAGGCGCATAAAGTGAGGATCGGTTCAGGATACAAGCCCATCTGCACACAAGCCCCAGGTAACACGAGCAGCAGCCCAGTTCATCAAACGTACACACACACACACTCACAAACGGGACCACTACGACTCCCACATGTGCCTCATTACGAACTCTGTCTTTTTCCACTTTTAAAACTCTCAGCAGTCTGTTCTTCTACAGTCAGTCTGGGTGAGAGAATGTGTGCTGGAGTGTAATGATGCCTGTTGCCGTTTGAGTGCTCGGCCTTGCGGCTCTGGGCGTGAGTGTGTATTTGTGTGTGTGTGTCGGGGGTAGGGGGGTAATTGAGTGGATGAAGAGGACTGGCTGGCTGGAGCTTTGCTTCGTCCTCTCTAGATTTGGAGTTACCCTTAGCATTAGCTTTAGTGCTTGTGATTGCTGGGCCAAATGCCAGGCTGCATGAGAGAGTGTGTCTGGTGTCTCTCCCCTCGGTGTAGGCACCATCTGCCTGCATGTCCTCCAGGACGTTGCCCGTCCCCGCCGGCCATCTCAGGCCAGGCTTTTTGGGTGATGGACTGCAGGCCTCCTGGCAGGGGGCTAAGAGGCTCAAGGCTGTAGGACCCAGGTTCGTTACTGCCCGAAGTTTCCCCCCTCCTTATAAATGCAACCCTCTGACGGTCAAACTACCATGAGAGCAACCAGTCTGGCTCCAGCTACATTTCTCTCTCTTGTTCTCATTTCTCTATGTCTTTCTAAACAGCCTGGTTGTCTTGCACTCTTATGATTTAGTAATAATTACAGATACAAATTGTAACTTACAAAGTGTATTTTAATTATTATTATTATATTTTCATTATTTCTTTATTTAAAACACATTCAAATAATTTGGTTTCAGATGACAGAATTTATTTATTTATTGTAAACAATGATTTACACTTACACATTTTTAATATACATGCCCTATTATTATTATTATCTTTAGACATGACAGTCCCGAGAGAAAAGAGAGCGAGGGGAATGGAATTGGGATATGATGTTGTTTTTATTTATTTATTATTCTTATATTTTTAATTTTGTATTAAAAAAGACATAAAAAATCTTCCGTTTCAGATGGCACTTATTTATTTCTTTTTCAGACAAAATGATCTGCACTTACACATTAATAATGTGCATACCATATTGTTGTTGTTATGATTAGGAATCAAATAGCAAAGTCTTATTCAGATTGTTTTTAATTGACACAGTGCAGAGAGACAGCAGGGAGAGAGTGGAATGGGATTGGGATGTGATGCAGGTTGGACTCGAACCCGTGTCCCTACAGGAGACCCTCAGCTTCTCCATTGTTTCTAGCATGCATGTGGCCACTGTGCCATACCTCCAATTCATTGTAGGTTTTCTGTTTAAAAAATGACCATTTTGTTTACATATCACTGTACCATTACCTTAACCACAGCGTGAGGATCGTTTAACTGACCAATTTAAACACTAAAAGAACTTTACGGTAGATGTCAAGCATGCCACAGAAAGCTTTCCAGCACTAAACGGCTGATTTCTGTTTTCTTTTCTTGTAGTATTCCATTTTTGAGATGGTGGCTTATATATGTTGTCAGCTAAGCAAAGCAGAGTGCAGTTTGTGGCCATTTTGTGGGATGTATTTTAATGGATGGTTAACCATCACATCCCTATCGTAATCGGCATTGCTTCTGGTATCCGCCAGCAGTCTCATAAACACGCAGACTTCTAGACGCATTCACTGACTCAACAATACAATAACTTTAGCCGTCAGTATTCTGTCTAACCACTAACAAGCTTGCCAAGTTTAATTGGTATGCTTTATTGGTATTCTTTATTACAGTCTTCAAGAGCTTCAAGAGAAATTCTGCATTGTCAGAGGGAGGTCAAACGCACTTTTTCTCACTGTTCTCCCAGCTCCTTATATCAAAAGACTTGTGTACAATGAATCAAACTGTAATTATTGATGGTGAGTGTAAAGTGTATGTCAGAGATTTAGCCTATAGGCTTAGTGCATGTTCTCCATCACATTGAGCTCTGGTGCTTCTGGTTGGGTTATGAGAGTTTGAGTCTGGTTGTCTTTTTATGGTTCCCTCTCTTCTCATCGCCTTTTTTCTATGTACTTAAGCTTGTTTCAGTTGTTACTTTGAATGAAAGTGCCAACCCTTCACTACTGAAATGTGTAGAAGCGAATTCTATTTGTGTTCGTTTCAGTGTGACTGGCCTGGATTTGAGAAAGTATGGAAATGCTAAACAGCATTGTGTTTGAACGCAACAAAACACAAAAATGAAAGTAGTAGAGCAGACTTCAGAAGCAATCTATAATTTTTGAAAATTGTTTCCCTTTCTCTCATGGCGTTTTACTCATTATTGACCTGTGTTTTCATACTTGGCCTTTTCAGCTGAAATAAGAACAAAAACAGATCATTTTCTCCCAAGACTCTGAGACCCTATCTTACAAAAGTTATACCACACAGTGATTTATAGATTAGCAGTTTTGTAGTGATTTATGGTTCAAGTGTTTATCAGGCCTCTGCAATTAAAAGTCCCATTCAGTTTTGTAATGGGATCTTTAAATGATACTTATAAAATAAAGTCTGAAAGTTTCTAAGTGGTACCCGGTGGGGTCTTCTGCTGCTGTAGCCATTAGTTGTCACAAAATGAAATCTGTGTCTCCAAACTGTATTATTTTTGTGGAAAGTGCATTTAAAAAAAAAATGAAAAATTTGACTGCTTTGGATGAACACACTGTTTTGATTACGTACCATCTCCAGCATACATGTGGTATAATTACTCATAAATAATCCCTTACAGTAATGAGTGAGTAGATAGAACTTGTTCAAATAATTGTCTTCTTCAAGAGAAAGCTTGTTGAGCAGCTAAGAGGAGTCCTTGGCTCGACCAGACGTCTTAATTTAGACTCACCGCGTCTGTGTGCCTGTGAAATCCCTGTGTCACATTGTGCACAAATATTTATCTAGGGATTTTTAAGTAGGACTTTCTGGAAGATGCAGAGGGGGGACTGGAGGAGAAGACAGCCTGCTGGGCCCTGACCCGGCCTGAGCTTTCCAAGGCGATGGCTGAGACTGGCAGACACACTGACGCACTTCTCGCACAGGCAAGCAAAGGAGAAAAATGGCCTTTGTCTGCTCTAAATCTTGCAAGCATAGCAGTTGAGCAGTAGGGGCTGGATTGGTGCAGTCCGGGATAGCCGGCCGGTTAGGAAGGCTGGTGGGGTGAGAGGTTGGGGCTGGCAGTCTGGTGGAGTCCATCTCTCCGCCAGCGCACCGGACACACAGGGCCAGACAGACGCAATGGGAGGAATCGGACAGCCGGCTGCGTGTCGCACCACAGATTGAGACGTCAGCTCGCAGCTCACGGTCCAAAAGCAGTCCTCGGTCTTAATGTAATGCACATAAATAAATAGTACAAGTGCTGGATTCTGGCCATGACAGCATGACTTGATGCAGTGGCTAAACTTTCGCCAGAGCGTTACCCCTGCAGATGAGACGTGGCTTCTGGACTGACGTTTATAAGAGGCATGCAGAGAAACTTTTGACTTAATCTAGAGATTAATGTTGAGTATTTATCATGAGTATTAGGTCTTTGTTTACTTGTATTGATCAAATAGTTCGTCTCTGAGAGTTAACCCTGCCATCAGTCCCACGTTTTTTAAAAGAATTGTATTCTATTTATAGTTAATACACTACTGTTCAAATGTCAGTGAGATGTTTTTTTTTTTTTTTATTCATTGAGAATGCATTCAGTTGGTTGAATTAAATCAAAGTAAATTGGCTTACACTTCTAATAATACCAGTATAATTCCAGTATAAATAAAATCTGTTCTTTCCAACTTTCTATTCATCAAAGAATCCTGAAAAAAATATTACGATTTTTTACTGTATTTTTAATCAAATAAATTGTTAATTTCTTTTGCAATAAAGTGGGATAAGGGTTTAATTGTTACTTCTTATGGGATCATAATATTAAGGAGTGTTCCATTTCTTTTTAATGGGGACAATTATTTTAAAACAGGGTTTTATGGAAAAATATGGACACATACATCAAATTACTTAAAAAAAAATAAAGTTAGTTTTAAAGACTGACCAGTCTTTATAATTGATGTGATCATAATAGGATGTCTGCATTGTTGTGAGTGTTAGTTACTGCACAATATATAGCTTTTCCCCTTTATCATTACACTCATCAGGTCACTCAGTAGTTTAACTGCGGCCCTTAATTTGAGTATCTATTAAGAGTGGTCAGAGGAAATAGATATGACTTTTGCCTGTTTTTTCTGTGTAATATGAAAATGCTCCACCATTGCTTCTTTCTCCACACACTCATTCACCTGTGAAAATCTCTATGTTGTTGAATGCTGAAAGTGTACTGAGAGTCCCCCAGGAAGTTTCTTCAGACAGGCTGACCTCTGCTCCCTGACCTCTCAGAAGGCTCTGACCTGCTCCAAAGCAGAGTGGCGGGCCAGCTGTGGAAACCGTCACATGTTGGCTGCTTAGACTGTAAGATTGAGACCTCTGGACTTCTCCATCCCCCTCATCCTGTCATCCTGCTCCCCTCCTCCCTTTACTATTGAAGAACAAAGTCAGCTCCTGTCCTGTGTCAGGGCTGAGATCCCAATGTCCATAGTGTGTGTGTGTGTGTGTTCTATCCTTGTAGAGTCAGATACAGGAATAGCAGGAGGAGACTCTTGGCAACATTGATACCTTAAATACATTCACTACCATGCAAAAGCTTGGTGTCAGTTAGATTTTTCTTAACATATGTAATACTTTTATTCAGCAAAGACACATTAAATTGATCAAAAGTGACATTCAGAAAAGACATTTACAGTGCAAAGCTACAAACAATTTCTATTTCAAATAAATGCCATTCTTTTGAAATTGAAATTGAAAAAAAAGGGAATCTTGGTTTCCACAAACAAATAGTATGCAGCACAACTGAATTATTTATAATGATAAGATGTTTCTTAAAGGCACAATATGTAGGTTTTTTCACCACAAGAGGTCGCTGTTTCCAACAATAACAAAGGCGTAGGTTGATGATGCAGTGATGAGCTGAATGATGTGACTTGCTGTCAAGCTGATGGATGTAATGTTTATGGATGAGTGCAAACATTCATGTTTTTTTTTTTTTTTTTACATTACAGTAGTATGAAGCAGGTCGCGATTGCTAAAGAGATACCACACGCAAGTCCCGCAGATATAGAGAAATAAGGACATTTAATTGTACCGAACTACCTGCAAGTGCTGGATTAGTCACACAGGTCAGATTATTAGACAAATTAAACTTGAGGCAATGCAACATCGGTTCACTTGGTCTAACGTTACACTATCACACTAAATGGCATTTAAATGTGTGTTGAAAGTTATAATGTTATACTATGTGTCGATACGAAACTAGCAGTAAGCTAGATCATCATTAGGATAGCAAGGATATTGCGTCATTGACAGACGACATTTTTTTTTTTTTTCTCGGACGGCAACTTATTTAAATTCTTATTCATAGCATATTAAAATGATTTCTGAAGGATCATGTGACACTGAAGACTGGTGTAATGACAACTGAAAATTTGGCTTTGCCATCACGAATAAATTGCATTTCAAAATATACATTAAAATTGAAAAAAATATTATTTTAAGTTATAAGTAATAATCTTTCATAATATGACTGTATTTTTTAATCAAATAAATACACCCTTACCAACCCTAAACTTATGAATGCTAATGGCGCTTGTCTTTCTCATCGTGATGAGTATGCTATTATATTTCCACTCGTGAACATTAAGTCAACATTATTTATTTATGTGATATAAAGGAACTGCCAAAAGGAGAATATTTTTTCAGCTTTAATTGTACATCTAATTAAAGGCTATTCTGGAACCTTTTATGTTTCCCATGCAATCTAAAGACCCAAAGCAAAGAAAACATGTTTTTACTGGGTTCTCGTCTCACTTTCATGTCTGCAAGGCTGCAGAATGTCTGTTTGCATGTACATTGAATGGACAGCTGCCAAATACACAGGGCAGAAGTCTATAGGCTACAGTGAAGAAAGGCCTTGTCACAATCCGTGAGCCTGAAACATCTCAGAGGGTCGCACTCCAAGTGCTGAAATCATCTAATCGCCCCCTCCTCGCGTGTCCTGGGAGAGGAAAGGAATGCATAGCGTTACCTAGCTCTCACATCCCTTCTCTAAACACACTTCCATGTTCATACTATTATCCATTCTTCACGTCCAATTGCTCTGTTATGGTAATCGTCAGAAGCTCACCATGGCGTAATTACTTACAGCTGACTTAAGAAAGGAATATTCCACACCCCCACGGTCTGACTGCTGGCTTTTTCTGCACTATTAACCCATTCCTGTTTATTAATGCCTTCCTGCTAATGCGAAGGGGCCACTTCATGAGATCCATCATCACGCCAGGCCTATTAGCAAAGTGGCCCCACACTCGGGCAATATTTCTCAGTCCCTGTAGCGTTCTCCCTCTCTGGTCCTCTTGCACGGCCGTTTAATTACCTCAGTAAACGGGCTGCGGTCCTATTAGCTTCTTGTTGCTTTGAGTTGCTGTGTGCCTGGTCATGTGAATATCAACAGGGCTCTGTCTTCATGTTTGAGCGGGTTTGGAAGTTTTCCGCTGCTAGTGATCACAGCCGAATGTAATGCGCGATCATGAGACAATATAGGTATGTAATGAATCTTAAGCAGTTTCACGAATGATCAGAGAGGCGCTTGTTTACCTCGGGATTGTTCCCAGTCGAATAATGCGTGTAAACGCAGATGTTACGGAATGAAGTCAAGTCAATTCTGGGGCCTTTGCTGGAATACCTGTGTTTTTTTTTCTTCTTTTTTTTCTGTGAAATCTCCTTTCCTCAACTCCCCCCTCCCATAATCATAACCTGAATAATTTGGTATTCACACCAATTTGCCATTTAGAGTTGTGTTAATAAGCTCAGGATTTATTGCATTAAGCATTGTGGGTTTGGCTGCGAATGGCAGAGCTGAGTTCCAGAGCCTATCCTTTGATTCCAGTCATACACATCACCCGACAATTACTGGACCTGATCTGGAAACTGTCAAGCATGACTGCTGCGTTATTGGAATCATTGCAATTACACACAGGTAATTGACCCACTATCAGCCAAGATGTTAAACTCTACCTCACTGGTGTAAGTCCCTGATGAGCTCACTTCCTCTCTATCTCTCTCTCTCTCTCCCCCTTTGCTCGCTCACTCACTCTTCTTCATTGGAAGGGCAGGGCTTCAACACTGTCTTAGTGTTGAGAATACTGTAAATGTACTGTTGTGACACAAATTACCCTGTATTGCTTATCAGGAACTGTTTTATCACTTTTTCTAGAATAAATGACAAAAAAGTAAAATATCTATTATGGTCTTAGCAATAGAAAATGCATTATAGTTAATGAAGATATGTTAATATGAAATGGGTTCTGAAAGTCTGACATTCAAAATCTAACTTGAAAATAACAGGTTTAGGATTTCGAATGTGACAACATAAACATAAAAATCCATCAATCAATCAATTGGAAATAGCTTTAGAAATGGCTCACTATTTTTTTGTTTGCATTTTATAATTTAATGAGATTACCAAGGCCAGTCATCTAATTACATTTTTAAAAAGTAAATTAAATAGTTAATAAATACAAATTAAATAATTGTTAAATACAACAAATAAACTTTAATGATAAACAGTGATTATATATATATATGGACTTTTAGCCCATTTAAAATGTCAGCTGATTTGTGTTGAAACGCGAAACTTTTAAATGGTGTCCACAGCTTTTAGCAACGATGCTGACCATTATCTCCTCTGAGCGCGGTCCCAGCCATCCTTCATTACTGTCACACAGCAGCCTCTGCATCCATTGTACATTTCTCTCTCTCTCTCCAGGCCAGTCATCACCTCTGAGAAAGAGAGCGAGTGAATCCGCACAACCAATCAACTGCAGCTAACTCACATCTGAATTAAGCTGTGTAAAACAGGCCCCAAGGCTGGTTGCTAAGCAGTGAGATGGGCTTGCCGATTTCCACTGGGAACCAGAGGACAGTGAGAAGGGTTGTTTTTTTTTTTGTCTTCCTCGTGGATGGAAAGAGCAGAGGACATTGCGAGCAGCCCCTGTAACAATAAGACCTCTCGTCCCCAGCCAAATATCGCCTCATCTTTGAGAAACAGGCGTGAATGCTGAGTTTGATAATTAATACGTGCCCAGGCGCAGGGAGGGTTTTGATGCCGATAACCTCTCCTCACCTCATATGAAAAGTACTGTTTGTTGCGCCACAACACAGCGTCTGTGTTTACGGCTCTGTTTTGTGCTGGGCACAGACCGTGATTATTTTCCCTCTGTGTTGTTTGGGCCGCAGTTATTATATTCAAGTGAGTGTGTCGCAGCAGTTTGTTTCTTCCTGTTTGTTGTTGCGGCCAAGGGGCAAAATTAAGGCTATTGTGTGATCCGTCTCCATGGCGATGTGTTGGTAAACTTGGGGTCTGTGAGTGCGATGGCTGCGTTTGTTGCAGGAGAGCACTTGAGCCTGTCTGGACTTGGTAGATTTTTCTCAGTATTGGTGCGTGGCGCGCTGTTGAAGGGGGCCAAATTGACCGAAGTAGCGACGCCACAAAGCGACCACTGTTGGTTCATCTATAAACACTTAACGGAAAAGAAGACATGTAGCCTGTTCAAGAGTGGCTGGAAGTTTTCATATGCAAACTACATATTTGTTTTTTACCCTTATCCAATCTTTGTTTCCATGCTAGGAGGAATAGAAGGACTGTTTATGTTTGAAATCTAATTTTGAGTGCAAGTGCACTATTGTTCCTAAGTCTCTTATGCTCTGTATTTATTTGATCCAGGTATTACAATTTAAAGTAATTATTCTCTAATTTATTCATTTTTAAAATCTCATTTATTCCTCTGGTGGTAAAGCTGACTATTCAGCATCATTACTCCAATCTTTCTTTAGTCTCACATAATCCTTCAGAAATCATTGAAATAAAGAAAAAAAAATTCTAAGTATTATTAATATTGAAAAAAGTTAGGATGTTTAATATTTTTGTGGAAACTGACACATTATTTGAATGCATCTTAGCTATATAGAATTGACAATGAAAGAAAATCATCCTTTGTTTATCTATGAATTTGAGAGAGAGGGACAGAGAGAGAGAGAGAGAGAGAGAGAGAGAGAGAGAGAGAGAGAGAGAGAGAGAGAGAGAGAGAGAGAGAGAGAGAGAGAGAGTGAGAAACGCTTAGGGGGAAAAAAGAAATAAGATGATACCAAAAGTGAAATGACAGCATTGTGGAAACCATCATATTAACACAATTAGCTCCTGCCAGAGTCTGAAACTTGAGCGATTTTTCTTATTTAACTCATTAGAGGGGCCACAGCACCACTCTCACTCATGTCAATTCTGCATAATTACTTTTAAACAAAATCAAAGTAGCCACTATCTGGCATTGTTCGACGTGGCTCATCGCTAAATTTAATTATGCGTTCATTTTAATAAATCCTATTTCGGATGAGGAGTCGTTAATAAGTTTCATTAACGTACCTACGTCTTAATCATCAGACCTGCTGCATGGCGACAGGTCATTTAAAAGCAGTTCCACCTCAAATGTGAGCACCCGGAGGGGTGTTTTTGAAGGATGACGGGGCATTTCTATGGAGATGGTGACTGGATTGTCCGGATGATTGTCCCTTATGTTAACATGTTTGCTATAAACTGACATGACTGTTCTTTGAATGGCCATGTTTCTGGGAGTATAATCGCTGTAATCTTGCAAAGGTGAAGTGTGTATTTTCTCCTCCACTAGCAGCACCAAATGCCATTGCAGAAACAGTTTAAAACTAATTTCAAACACCTTTCCCACAAAATCAAGCCATTGTTGATCTGGTCTCTCACACAAACAGACTGTATGCAGTTCCATTTGCTCCCACTAGTGGTGCAGAAACTTCACCTTTAATAGCTCAGAAAATTTTAGCATGTATTGAAAAACCTTTTTTAATATAGTGCTTTATACAGTACAGAGTGTTTCAAAGCAGTTTCACAGTAATACACATACAAATAATGATCAAACTTCAAATTCTGTTGTAAAGCTGCTCTACAGAAGACAATAGTCATTATTTAGCTGAAGTGTTGATTCAGTTCTGTTCAATAATTGTCAAGTCAATTCTGAAAAACTTAATTTGTCAATTATGAAATTTGTTCAAATCTGCTCTCTAAGCAGCTTTACAGAAGACAATGCCGTTATTCAGCTCAAAAGCGGTCAATTGGTCGATTGAAAACTGCAGAAAATAGTGGTGTCATCATTCAGCTCAAATCAGTTGAAGTTTTGTTCTCATACGATAGTCAGTGCAGTCAAATCAATAATATTACTGAAGTGACAGTGGCAAGGACCCCAAACTACTTCAATGGAGAAAAAAAAACAATGGGTCAAATAAGGGCTGTGTCCGAAATGGCTTACTCTCTTGAGTAGGTACTTATTTTGAATAAATAATTCCTTCACGACCGCTAAAACAGTATGTTCTTTAGTATAAATGTGTGTAATATGAATGTAGTCTGGATGTTTTCGCCATGTTGTCAATATCATGTGACCTACCAGTGCCAGAATCTTGCTGGAAGAAATAGGTTATCTAAGTACTTTTTTTGAGTCTCTTTTATAAGTACTGTGAATTCAGACATGCATTACCTTTGCCACTGTTTGTCGCCTTCTATACAGTAGATAAGAATGCAATTTCAGATGCAGCCCAAGTGTGCCAAACATGTTCTGAAAAGTGAAGCCTGAAAGTGAAAAGTGTTCTGAAAAGTGAAGCCTGAAAAGTGTTCTGAAAGTGAAGTAAGTTGATTGCCCCCAAATGGCTGGTTGCAGTATAGGTCATAAACCCCACGCTCTCCATGTAAACAAATGAAGACTTGAACCAAACTAAACAATCAAAATCATTTTTACCAAAGATTGTTTCTGTCATTTTAGGTAGTTTTTCCCCTGTAATTTTTAGGCAGTCAAGCCTAAAGTATGTTCAAGTGTTCATTTTGTAAACAAGTTTTGTAGTAGTTAGTTATTCTTCAATGCTATTAAAATGGGGGTGTGAAGTCATTGGCAGACATACAATGAAGCAGTTAAAGCTACTTAAAAAAGTTCAGGGTCGTGTGTTTGTGATTGACTTTGTGGAGTGTGGGCGGGACCTTGATACCGCGGCTCCACTTTACACTCACTATTGCACTGACTTCGACTCCAAACAATGTAAATTGTGCAAGATGTCATCTCCATCTTGGGACTTCACTTTTCTATTATGTAAAAGAGTGAAGGTGCTTCGTCCATCTTTTCTTACAGTCTGTGTGTGGAACGAGGCTCGGTCGGAGGGCCAGTTCTGCTCTGGCCAAATTAATGAACATGGTGTGATTTATTCCAGGCTGCATCACAAGTCGTACTGTGGATTGATGAAAAGTTAAAGGGTCTTTTATCTCTGCTGGATATGCTGATATCCAAACTATTTCAGTCTGTGAACTCTAAGGTCGTTGTCATCCACACTGTTGCTCTTGGCTTAGTCTACTGGACAACAGCAAAGTGAGAAGGCTGTCGTTTTTCATCGAGAGGAATTTTTTCCTATAATCTCGAGTGATGGAGAGGCAGAGGGGGACACCAAGACTGTAATGAGTGGTTGGCAGTGAGGAAAAAATACCAGCCCTCACCTCAAGACACCCCTGGGTCTCACAGAAGAACCAAAAGAGAGAGAAAAAGAGAGCTTTGCTCCATGGAAGAGTTTTGCCTTTCTTGACCTTGAATTCCCTTTGATCCATTAGTTTCTGAGGCATTTTTCTTCAGGGAGGCAAGGTCTCTCCTTAAATAATTTGGAAATATAGAAAAACGAATGAATGAGATGAAATACTAACCCCCTTTTGTTTTCTAATGTAACACTTGTCCAACAGCAACACAAGTGAATAAAGGTTAGATGGAAGCAGCATCTCTTTGGCCTCCCTTGAGCTCATTATGTTCTCAATGGGGTCTTAAAGTGTGCCGTTTTAAGTCATGTGATACTAGGTGCTGCCTCCTGGAGTAATGCCATCCTGATGGAAAGGGCTAATTATATTACGCAACTCATCCACACAGAAATAAAGCGACTTTTGCGTAAAGATGCATATTTTTTTTATTTTCCCCTGAGCTTTATTATTCTCCCTTGATTTTAATGAATATGATGTTAAAATTAATATTCAAAAATGTTTTAATAGCCTATTAGTTTCTTATTACTGGTGCAAGGTCAATATTGTTCAAAATGTCTCTACTTATAATGAATAGTGTTCTGATACATAAATAAATATTTGCTAATTGTTTGTTTCCTTATAAGCTCCATTCTTGTTTTTATTTGATCAATTCAATTTACAATTTAGCTTAGTTGTAAATGAAGTTGGGTTTGGTGCCCATGCTTTACTTTTATTTGCACATTTTATTTATTAATCAGGAGTCTGGCCAGAGGTGGCACCAGTTTTTGTGTTCCCCCATCTCCAAAATCACAGTTTAACATCTGTTGACGGGTGGTGTTGTTTCCTTTTACCCCACAAACGCTATGGCATAGTTAAATGATTGGAAAATGATCGTAACACATAATAGCCTCTCCGCACTAGATCACTGCACAAACAGGACAACTTCATCAAGATGGCTGCCCAGGCAGCGCTGCGGTAACACCAGCGGCGTCCATGTTGGCTCAGCTCCGGGGTGGGTGTGACTCCTGACAGAGGGTTCCTGTTGGTCACTTATCTTGTTAATTAGGTTTTCACTTCTCGCCGGCTCTCCCCTCCCCGCACCCGGTGACAGATCTGCACCCGAACGCTCCGTGCCACCGCCGCATTGTTTTTCCCCACATAGTGGGATAATTAATATGTCTGGCCCATACATATTTCATGTTGTTTGCTTTAAAATGGTGAAGGAGGCAAGAAAAAGAGAGATTCTCAGAGTGAGGGAGAGAAGTGAAGATTAATTAAAAGAGGGAAGAGAGAGGGATCCGTCCTAGGATAGAGCCTAGAGCCGGCGGATGCGGCGGGCTTCATTTAAATAAAGGCTGGTGTCAGAAAAGCCCCTTTATACCTGTGTGAAGGATAACTAGTCGGCTGTATTAAGGTACGCACCATCTATTCTCTCACTGTACATTATTTGTATTCAAGGTTTTTGAAATGACATTGCAATCTGATGATGCACCAGCCCATTATATTGTCGCGCAGGACAAATATCCCGGCGTTTTCTCTGTAGAACTAACACAATTTTTCCATGTCAGAGGTGGGTAATATCCCCGCGGTCCGGGAGGCTGCCGGTGCATAAGGAATGATGCCATTAATCCTCCTGGGCAGCCTCCTGCTCTGATTATTAAGGAAATAAATTTGCATGCTGCATATGAACCAGGTGAATCACTGAAGGCGCAAATTATATTTTCTGACATCGAGGTAGAGAATGGATCTGCATTGCTCACCCCACAACCCCGCCACCCCCGTATTACACACACACACTCAAACAGCTCTCCCCCCGCTGTCCTGAAAGCTGCATTTCTATTCATTACCCTGCGAGAGAAGAGTCAGTGGTCGCTTTGTAAGTTTGCATGGAGTGCGTTATCTCCCGGTGTAGGCTGGCGCTTGCTTGCTCCCAAGTGCACGGCTGTAATCACAACTTACAAATCACAGCAATAATTGAGAGGGAGAGAAATAAAGAGACAGGGGTGGAATGAGATTCGAAACGGAGTCACTCTATCAGGTCTCGTTCAGGTTAGATTTCGGCTTCACAATACAAACACGTGAGCGCAGAGAAGCAGTTTGACGGTGGACAGCTCGAACTTGTGTGTTCATTGACCCAGTGCGTAATGGTCCATAAAGGCTCAACTTAATGAGCTGGTCATCGGTGTCAGGGGTATTACTGTACTTAATGTCCTCTTCATGGATGAAGACCTCCTCCACTTGTTTTACTGCACAGTATGTTTTTATCTATTTTTTTCTCATTCCGTTCTGTTCTTTTTCATCACTCTTATAGGATCGATGCATGGTGAAGTGAGTTTTTATTTGTACGCCAAAGGAGCTAATAATATCACAGCTGGATGCGCGCTCGTGTCATCGCATTTATGAAAACATGTGGCGCACCGGTAAAGCGAAGTGTGCCAAACCAAAACTGGTTGTAGATGGTTCATTTTGAATGATTCACGGAGCAGCCGATATCACCTGATTTATTCTCTATCAGTGCGTATTAAAAGAAATGATAGACAAACAGAAAAGTGGCATGTGGTGTTGTGCAGAGTCATGCAGAAAAGAAGCTGTTTTACAAGTCATTTTTGTATGTTTCTGTTGTTGCTTTAAAATATGTTAAACTAACACTACCTGGTTCATTTCAACTGTGTACATTTGTGTGTGTGTGTGTGTGTGTGTGCGTGTGTGTGTGTGTGTGTGTGTGTGTATATACACAGTATATATGTATATATATATATATATATATAGAGAGAGAGAGAGAGAGAGAGAGAGAGAGAGAGAGAGAGAGGGAGGGAGGTATGATAACTTTGATTTGAATACTTTGTAGATGTTACTAAAATAAATACTGGAATGTTTAATAAATAAAGAAAAAGACAGTTTGTTTGAACTCTAACTGTAGAACTCTATTATCCCTTTATATGTTTTCCCGTCTCAAATCGAGGTGTCTGACCGTTAAACGTCACAAGGTCGGACGCCCCTCCCACGGTTGGATGATTTAGAAGTTAGCAGTTCCATCCTGTTAGGTATTCTGCTCATCTGCTCAAAAAAAAAAAAAAAAAAAAAAAATCAATGGATTGAGCTCACCACATTTTTAAAAGTCTTTAAAAAAAAAAAAAAAAAAAAAAAAAAAACTATTTTTTTTTATTTTATTTACGGAGCTAAAAATGTAATGCATATGAGAAATGTCTGTGCTACAACTTAGATATACCTTGGACTTCAGAAAGTAATATAACATTCAATATTGAACAAAAACAAAGTGTCTTGGACAAAAGTTGTAAATGTACAGTCAGGGTTTTCTTTTTCCCCCATCGACTAGTTGCAAAAGAATCAAATGATAATTTTATTTGTGTTTTGATATTGTCACAGTAAATAAATTCTCATAGTGATGCGAGGTATCATATTTGTTGTTTGCCGTTATAACGGCGAAGGTCTTCCTACACAAGAAAGTGGAATCAGTGAAAATACTTTTTGATCTTCAATTACTCATTCACCAGGCTTCTTCAGGCTTGCTCATAAACCTCTAGTGCTTTTTTTTTTTCCTCCATAGTACTGAAATTATGGGCATGTTACAACTGTTTCTCACTTTTCCTAAACAGGTCATTGCATGTTTTCTTATATTTTCTGAATTATCTCCCCTTTTTTAACTACTACAACCTTTCGTTGTGTTAATTGGTTAAGTCAAAAACAATGTGTTCTGGCCTTGAGTGCGCATGTTTTCAAGGTTCTGCTTTAATTGTCCCCATAAGCTGTTTCTTTAAATGAAATGTATGCACCTTTGTGAGTGTGAGTGAGTGAGGGAGTGTGGGAGTGTGTGTATGTGTGTTGTTGGGGGGGGGGAATGGTAAAATAAACCATTATTTAGACACATTGGCAACCTGACGACTGCTCTTCTAATGGAGAAATCCTTAAGAAATGCCTGCTCCTTACCCCCCCTCATTTGTGTATGTGTGAGCATGCATGAGTATGTGCTCGGCTGCACCACTGTCACGTGTATGTGGATTCTTATGTGTTCTAGACTTTGAGATTAATATACAAGAACACAGATTATGAATTACACCTTATTTGTCGCCTCCCCTGATGTATAAGGCTGTATTTAATTATCACTGTGTTTAAATCCATACATGCAAATATTGTTCTTTGTGACCTTGTTATGATAATTTCATAGCCCCACTTTTGGAGCCTCAAGTTCATCAGTGAGGGTATTTTAATGTGGCGGCCTGAACAAATGCTCCCACCATCTTGCAGTGCTGAATATTAAAACCGCGGCGCTTTGAATGAGACAGTAAAGGACAGAGGATCTTAGAGCATTTTTAAGATAGCCTCGTCAGGGGCCCGTCCAAGCCCAGAAGTGAGAGCCAGGGCCAGGCGGTGCACTCGGCTCAGAGAGACCGGAGACGAGCTATGGGGATCAGCACCAGCCTGCTCGCGTGTGGCAGATATGGGTCACTCTATCCCAATCATATGGGTGGTAGGACTACATTACAACAGCTTGTCTGACTCCCTCACAACAAGGGATGTTTTGTTATTTTAGGTCACAATAGTTGGACTTGCTAATTAGTTTTGTTGTAGTTTCTTCCATAACTTCAGGTACTTTTAAGCACTACTTTTGATTTTTGAAGCATATCCTCAATTCTGAACTTTCTTTGTATTATTTGGCAGGGAAGATTATGAAGCATTGCATTACATTTTAAATGTTTACTTCATGTTCAAACTTTATTATAATTCCTTGTTTGTGTACTATTAGTAGAAAGTAGTTTAGAAATTGATTACTTATTTCTAAACTGTAAATTAGCCTCAAGTAAAAAGCTAATTTAAAAACAAAAGGCAAATAACATGGACATTAGATTAACATATTATTAAGTATTAAAAGTTATTTTTTTCTGTAAAAAAATGAATTAAAAAATGGGGATGCCATACATTTACATAATAAATTGTAATACTTTTTACTTACTAAAAAAATATATAGCCTACATATGTGATGTTACAATCAGTTCACTGGATAATATAGTAAATGTTTTAGTAATTAAAAAAGTATAAAAATAACAAAATGTCACATGTAACATATATATATATATATATATATATATAATCATTAGGCATATCATTATATATAGGTAATAATTTTATTAATTTTATGATAATGGAGAGCGAAAGTGTTTTAACACACTTTGTTTCTGTATTTGTAATTCAGGTTTATTTTATTTTATTTTATTTTATTTTTTCTACTAAAACTCAATCCATATTTATCTGCTACGAATTAAAGTAGTTTGGAAACCGACTACTTATCCCTAAATTGTGTAAATTAATGTCAAGTAGACTGCTGGAGTACCAGCCTGGGTTGTTAATTTTTGTGCATGAATTTATTGTGGCAATCAATCCATGTTTAAAAAAAATAAAGATGGAAAAGATAGATCTAAAACTAGCATTGTTGAGGCGAAAAATAATTAAGATATGTAAATGAATGCAGAATGTATCTGCATATAGCACGACCCATAATGATTATGATTATTGGCAACATGGCCTGTCAACTTTTACTGTGACCCTGGCCATTCCAGGGAACAAACTCACATACTATACATGTGCACACTCACACTGCCCCTGGCATCCTTTTTTTCCTATCTTCGTGTTGGCATGGTGAACGGATCTGAAGATCTGAAATGTTAGCAGTCTGACACCCAACATTATGTTTGACTCCTCTTCTCCCTCAGGCATCCACTCTGACCCCTGTAAGACCCTCTCAATCGATCTAGGAGAACTGAGCAACATGCACATATTGCATGCACTTCAAACGTGTCTACAGTTTGATCTGTATCACATGAACATGGCTATTTATAGAGGCACTTCGTTCAAGAAACTCTTAAAGTTTTGTTCAACCTTGGAGAAATATGATGGCTTTTGATGTAATACTTAAAAGAACATGCAAGTACAAACCTGTCATTATGAGTGTTCTGGAGGTAAGCAACACATCTTGATGTTGTTTTCCCTATTTGACCATGAATAAATTACGTACTGCTTAATTTAATGAGGAGAAATGATAAAAGAATCATTTTATTGTAGAAAAAAAGAGAATGTGAAAACAAACAAACCAACAAACATGCTTTGCTTTTCATAAACAAATTAATTAACTATAAAATCTGTAGCTCTTTTTGTACATTTTGCAAAAATTTAAATAAATTGTGTTCTCATACATTTTAATGTTTTAAATGTCATCACTGGACGTGTGCCTTTATGCATGCATTCATGTGGCATCTTTCATCTGCTGGCTAGTTTTGGCACACTGACCTGTCACATCGAGGCAGGGATTTCCAAACAGCCTCAGAAGCTGACACAAGCAAGCACCTTTAGGCGTAAACCTAATATTTTCTGATAAGGAGCTTATGCCAAGTTTTACCCAACGCGTCAGCCTGCAGCCCTGCTGTCTCTGGCATTTTCCTGTGTGATAAGTTAACGGGCGACATCCTTGACCATAACTTAGGAAAACATCCCCCTTATTAGCTATGGCTCAAGGAAAGGAACAGTAAGAAAAGAAATGACAGAAATCGTATGCATTGTTTTGAAGTGAGGATTAAGACATATTCGCCCTTAGCAAAACCATACATGTTCATGGGCAAATACAGAGGGATAGCAAATAAAGAGGGATATATACAGTATATATATATATGTGTGTATCAGGGTTTTGTCCGGTAATTACTGGACATTGTTCGGAAAAAAAAATGAAATGTCGACAAAAAATAAATGTTTCCGGTCAAATTTTCCAATTAAAATTGCCTAATAATCCCGCTCCACTAATATGAGAAAAAGCCTAAAATGTATAAAGCAAAAATACACCGAACTTTGGCTATGTTATAAAGGAACAGGCTCTACCATTTGAAAGTGAACATACATATTTAAACATATTTTTTTATAACATATTTAAAAAATGTTGTAGAAATTACTAACTAGCAGAGTGAATGACTTTTTTGTTTCTATATTACTAAATATATATATATATATTTTTTTTTTTTTTGGTCAGTGTATGCATCTCCTAGTTTTACCTTGTCAGCTGTGTGAACATGTGTTTGTATAATAGTTTCTCGGTCTGTCTGCGTGTTCTGGCACATGTGTACTTTCTGTGTCTGTCCTTCGCACTGGCCTGCTCTCTCAGGACTGGCCGGCCTCGCGTCAATACCCAACCTGTAAATGACAGTCACCTCGGGATCTTATTTACCCATTTGACTGGGATCTTAAAAAGGTCACACTGTCCGTTCCTCTCCCCTCAGCCTCTCAAACTTTCCATTTATTCATTCAGCCATGTCTAGTCTCAATCCATATTCAGCTCACAGAAAATCTGCCTTTTCCACTTATACTCTCATATAAAATAAAAAAGTGTGTTTGGGGATGTTTGTATGGTTTTTAAACTGCTTTTTTTTTCTCAGCTTCTGTGTAATGTAATGACTTAGAGACGCTACATGGCAACACGTTTAAGGTTTTTATCAGTGTAAATGTACAAACTGTACATGTGTTTATCTAACAGCGTTCTGCACCGTAGTAGTGATTTTAAAAGTGCCAAACGGATGCTAAAGTGTGTGTGCATGAGTTTGCATGTGTAGAAAATGTAAGTGTTTGCAAGATCATCCATCTAAGAGTGTGAACATTGGGGCGTTGTGGGTATATGCATAATGGCATGATGAGAGATGGGTGGAGAGAGTTTTTTTGTAGACCGAGAAAAAAAAAGAGAGAAAAAGAGAGAGGTCTCCTCCGCACCACAGATCAGGGAGGAACAAAGGGACGCTGCCAGAGTGTGTGAGAGTCCGCACTCCCACTGGCCTCTAATTCAAACCAAACGTTCACCATGAAATAGCTCTTTGACATCATTACATGCTGTGCATGTTGATGTCCTCCACTCCTAAACATGGAAGGGGGAGGGGATTGGGTAGGAGGGGGCACTACAATTGTCACCACATGGGTGTAATGAAGAGAACGATTGGACTGCACCTACCGTCTTCCTTAAAAACCTCTCCCTCTCTCTCGGTTTAATATCCCAGAGCACATTAGCGGGATTTGGAGTACTTTAGCAGTTTCTGTGAGCATTATTTGTCATGTTCAGACAAGCTGCGCTGACCTTCCGATTCTGCAGGACTTCAGTGCGTCAGACGACAGGATCTTTCGGCTCTTTAGAACTGAGCCTCGGACCCCCCACCCTTTCCCCCGATGTGTGCTTAAAAGAGCCCACCTCCCTTTGATTTTCAACCGGGCCCAAGTATCTGATCGTACCAAGCATCTGATCCAGTCAATCAAGGCTTTGTACGACCCAGTGTTCCTGGGACCTATTCATGTCTCTGTTCTTTGGCTGAGGCGGCCCACGGTTCTCCAGCCCTGCTTATTATAGGCCAATATCCAATTTCCAAGCCATCTTAGATCACAGGAGAGTCATCTAAACTCCAGAAAACCACAGAATAGTTTGGCAACATACAACGGGCCTGGTTTCAATACATTTGTGGACTAAGTCGTGCACCGAGCCCCCATGTTGAAAGTTTTATTTTTGGCCACGCACGCTGGGAAAAGATGATAGAGTATGGAGCTGAAAGTGTTGGTCACTAAGAAATTGTTGATGTGTATTTAAAAGACCATGTCAAATGTCTAAAACACTGCGAAAATACATCCTGAGAAGGAAAAAAAATGTTTAGAATGCAGTTTAAACTGAAAATTAAAAGGGCCTATACCGCTATAAGGCTTGTCAAAGCAGCCTCTGTTCTCACACTGTAAGTTTACATGTATTTTACAAGTTTACATGTATATATTTGAAAACAGAGTTCAAGATAAGGTTTCATATTTTTTTTTTTTTTTATATTGACGCTGAATGACTGTGTTGTAAAAGATACACAGTATTAGTTATGACAGTAATAGAGGGTTTTCACGACATGTCATCAATCCAGAAGTCGGCCATTTTGGAGGCACTGAACATAAACAGTGCCACTGAACTGAATGGACAAATTTGGCTGATTATTTCTGCTGAAAAATGGTCGGGTTTTGGTCTGTACTAATCAGTCGCATCTGGAAAAAAAACATTTCAAAGTTCTATAGACTGCCAAAAGTTAAAGAGAAGTGTGCAAAAAAAAAAAAAAAACTGATGAAAGAAAGTTTGTGGTTGAGAGAGCACAGCATCAGCTCATCAGCTACATGTGCAAATGAAGCATTGACTATGGCTAAAATGTTATGTATACTATACTGTCACACTGTCAGTCCAAATCCAATTTTTCTTTGTATCTGATTGGATTCTGATCTAAAATGATGTCCACACTGGGTATCACAAATGTTCAGATCCGATTTGTGAGTCCATGCAGCTTTTGGGCAATACGGCACTGACATTGACATTGATGGAGAGGTTGCATATACAATAGAGATGTTTTCTTATTTCAATTTTACTACATGGAAATGTGTAGCCGCCGTGCTGGACTACTGCATCTTGAGCTGCAGAACTGTAGGAGGCTGTTATGTACAGCTCTTGTCTTCACCGGTTCAAAATATGTTTCAGAAATAACAGTTTTCTGCTTGTCACTTTGCAACAACTCTTTACATTTTACATGGCGTGAGAGTCACATATCACCCAAAATCCGATCGTTCAGACTAAAGCCGATGTCCTGATATGTGAATAGGATTTCAAATTATGTATGAATGTAGCTTGAAATGGATTTCATGTGCTTTTTTGGACTGATAATCTAAACGTAGCCTATGTTGGGATAAGAAATAGAAGGAAGAATTGCAGTACGAGCTAGAAAAGCTAACTCGTTCGGACCTTTACCAAATATTAACTTTTGTCAAAATTTTACCACATTTTCTTTTTCTGTGTTTTTTTTTTTGTTTGTTTGTTTAGTTAAACAATGTGTTCAGTAGTACATAAACAGTGCAGTCCATGCTGTTGTTTACATCCAAATGCCTCCATAATGGCCTCGCATCCGGGTTACCGCCTAGAACGTGAAAACGTGTGTCGGTGAAAACCCTCTATAATAATGGATTTGATATGCTGCCATTTATTAATTGTTTAAGTTGAGGCGAGTTATTATTTACACATTTTTTTTATTTATGAAATCATCTCATCATTTGGAAAAGGAATTACTTTTGTAGTCTGATTAATTGGCATGATTTTGGTCAGACAGTTTATATAGCATTGTAAAAAGACAAATTATTGTTTTAGTCTAACTGAAATCGAACTTTTAAAGTGCATGTAAACGCACTTAATGTCTCATGAGGGGGTCGGCGAGATTCTAATCTCCTACCTTCTTGTTTAGAGGGGCTTAATTGGCCATTAGTCTGACAAATATCATGCCTCATCCATTCTGTCCTTCGTGCTATAGGGCATTTGCATCTAATAAATTGAGCCTGAGAAATTATTTGGTTACTCAGCAAGCTATACAAACAGGTTCTACATGTTGTGCGTTGAGACCTGGACAGTGCCTTAATGATCGATCAATAGACCTTTATAAACCTAATAAAAAAGGAGTCCGCTGTGCCTCCTTGTATTTATATTTTAAAGCAAACTTTTACAAGCTGAAGAGACTCGGCTTTTCTTAACTAGAGCCCAATCAGCCCAGAGTCATTCCCGTTTACAAGTGTGACTTTGAATTGAATTGCCCACACCACAAACAAAGGTGAAATATCCATCCATCCATCTATCCATCAATCATCGTATTACAACTTTATCTATCTATCCATCCATCCTTCCATCCATCCATCCAATCACAACTTTTCTATCAATCCATCCATGGAACTTTTATATTTACATATTGCAGTTATATGGATTTAAAAGCATTTCTAATTCAATTCTGAATGGTGCACAACAGTTTTGAATTTGTGACTAAACCCTTGACGGTATTGACAAAGTCAGTCAATCACTCAGATACAGCAGCGCATCTGGCCGACTATGTATGACCATATTGATACTATTAGTTAGAAAAACCTTTAATTGTACTCATAAAAATAATTTTATGCACCATGTGGGGTTAATACACACATAATTTACACAGCTGTGTAATGAGGCTGGAAAGCCAGAGAGAGAGAGAGAGAGAGATGTAGAAGAGTTTCTCTCGGAATAAACTAATCAATAGGAGAATGTTATTCGTAATGGACTGTGTCAGCTTTTTAACCGGACGAAACCTTCGTCAAGTCAATGAGTGGAGTTAAACCTCTCACTAATCTGAATAATCTGTGGACATATCGACTGACCGAGCAGTCTGCCAGAATAACAAATCCTTTGTGTCTTTTCCCCCCCTCTGTTCCATTGTAATATGAAAATTCTGACAGTCTCTCTCATTGATTCTTTCTTGTTATATCATCTCTATTTGTTCTCTTTACACAAAAGAAAAGTGCTGAATGACAGTTACATGAAGACAAACAATCTGTTGATGTTCTGCTCTTGCACTCCTGCTGAAGTAATTTTCCTGGGAGCAATAACAAACACTGTGATCTCCGTAGTGATGGGTTTTAAATGAAAGATGAATTATTGACACTGAACACTTAGGTGAGGGAGTGCAGTAACCAAAGCTTTATAAAGACTCAAGAGGTGATTAGGCTTTAACTTCCTTGTTTCTTGTAAGTGTGACTGACTCTATACATTGCTGAAAAGTGATGATAATAGAGATGATACATTATATTTCTCAGTAGCGTGACAATAGTTAACCTGTTTTTTTTTTCTTTGCAACATTTCCAGTCACAAACTATTATTTTTCCAGCGAGTGTAACACAAATCATGAATCCTGATAGTTAGTACAGTATATTTTAAAATATAACATAGTGTGTCCTTATAAATAGCTTCAATGGTTATGTTTTTATAATTTGTAACTACTTTTTTTCAAAGTGCGTCTTGACAGCTGTTTCTCTTAAATAATGAAAAAGGGTTCATTCATGAACCCTTGTGATAAACCTGTATGACTTTCTTCTGCGGAACACAAAGCAGCATAAGCAAAATCATATTTTGTGTTTCATAGAAGAAAGAAAGTGGAGCATCATGATTTTTGGTTGAACTATCCCTTTAACTACTTTACCTGCTAATTAGCTTACAATTTATCAAACTACAGTTTTAAAGTTGCTCCGCCAACACTGGTAATAAGCAGGAATAGGATAAATTCTGGCTTTAGGAAAAAAAAAAAAAGTAGAGAGAATCTTTTTAGACCAAATGAAATTCAAAGGCCTGAATAAAAACGGAAATAAAATTAGCTTTGGACCATATTTTGGATATATGCCGTACCCATTCGGTATGAGCATTCGGATGGGTTGGCGGTGTCAGAAGAACACTGGGGACGGTTGAAGGGGCCGCATGGAATCAAGAGAGATCAAGAGAAGTTCACTGTACACTGACACGCAGGAGGGAGGGAATTGAGCCCGAGTCATTAGGAGGTGCGGGAGACGAGTCATCTGATGATGGCAATAAGGAGGCGACTGAAAAATAAGGCATCCATTGATCTGCACATTGATGTGTGACATTTTAACCAGAGCCGAGAGACAGAAGTTCACTAACATGTCTGAAGCAGTGCTTCTTTCCTTCTCCTTCACAGTGTCTGTTTCTTCACATCTGTCTATTTCTATTCACTTTACTCAATGCCCTTCTTTTTGTCTTTTGTATGATCTCTCTCTCTCACACACACACACTCTTTCTCTCTTTCTGTCCCCAAAGCGTTTGATTTTCTTTGCTCCACAGCCACTGGTCTCACGGGTCACTCCATATTAGCTTACTTGTTAATACTTGGGGGTGGGATCAATACTTAATCAACAAGTAATGGGATTTTGCAGTCATCCCATATGATCTTCCAATAAAGACTTGAATCTATCTACCAACCTTTTATAAAGGGCGCAGGGAGAGGGCGGGGGCGGGGGTGCAAGGGAAGAGGGGGTGAGAGAAATGGAAGAAAAGAGAGAGAGGGTGGCCGGCGTGGTGTGGCGCTGCGCTGCGCTTTGGAGCGGGGATTTGCTGCTCCGATGCTTTTAGTCTGATCTGCATCTGATTAAGGTTCAGAGAAGGCACTGTCCTTCACCCCCCTCTTCTTTTATCCTGCTATAATGTACCGTGGCACACAGATTCATCATCGGCGGGCTCGCCGAGGCCAGAGCCCAGCCACTCAAGGAATTATTATTGTGTCCTGCTTATGCTGGCCTACTTTCTTAACTAACAAACCAATAAAGCCGTAGCCTCCATTCTGCTCAAAGGAAAAATAAAGCACGAGTGACTGTTTGCGGTGTCCTCAGAGGTGTCACGAAATGGACGACAGTATAATCTCTTTGGCTTTGCCTATTTTTCATGGTGGGAGTAAATGTCTGAGAGTGTGTGTTTGTAGTTTATTTTGAAACTCTATTATAAAAAGGTGAGATAAGCCTCAAAAGCCTCGTCCTCATCAACCAGAAGCAATAGCGGAGTAGCCATGGTCATATTTGAATGGCTCCCTTGAACTCAAGATAAATTCAAAAGAAAAAATTGACGGTTTGCGAAACATCAAAATAAACCTGAGGTCTCACCTCACTTATCAAATTCATAAACTTGTGTAGAGCAATGAACACTCTCATTTAGTTATTACCATCTCAGCAGGTCCTAATATGATATGATGCATTTTAACACACTAATATCCAATTTACGGTGACTTCTATTACTACACGTGCAATTATGAAAGGATAACAGCGGTGATAATTCCGGTTTGCTATCATACAGTAACTCCCACTGATGTTTATTAGGTTAATATGGCAGTGCGTGGTAATGATAATGTCCAATTAAATGTTTCAGCTTAGTGGTTGTGCGTAATGTGAGGTTTTTAGAGACTGCTCACTGCCAGGCGTAGGATGGATTGTCATTGTTTCATTATGGTGACTGGGCTGGAACATATGTAGTGTGCTAGGACCGCTCATGCATCGCTGATTCAGAGACATGCTAACACTGCACTTAGAAAGACAGGAGGTCAGTACACTCCCTTTCTCTCTATCTCCTTCTGTTTCAAAGGCTTTTTTCTGTTGTTCCATCCATAGGTCACAATGCATGATGTCAGTTGTGTAGCAGCAACTGCGATGGCGTTGTCTTAATGCGTGCCATGTTTGATACGTACTGGTACCGGCGCATGCTAAACAGCAGATTCGCGGCCCGAAACACGCCGCTCGTTCCTGTAAACAGCTCGGTGCTGCTATTGTGATTTTTCAGAACATTAATATTCATGGCATCTTAGCGGTTTAAACACTTCAGGAGTGCGTGGCTGTGCTCTTCTTGATTTTTTTTTTTCTTTTTTTCTTGTGGCAGATTTGTAATTTGCATTTCATAGGCGACTTTACTCAACCCTGAAATATTTTAAGCATGGCATTAGCATTACTTCCTATTATTGTATGTGTGCCAGAATGAGAACATGGTGCGTGTGAGAGCCGGTGCATATGTGTGTGTGCGTTTCTGGCCAGTTTCAAATAATATTACATAACCTTAATAATGTCATATTTGATCATATAGTGAACTGGGCCCATCCCCTCATGTCAGATAGCTGATAAACAGCAGGTTAAGTCTGCCCTTATCGCTCTCTCTCCTTCTTCCTCCCCATCAGTACATGAGCTGACTGTTAACTGTGGCCCCTGCGGCCACTCTCACTTCCTTTCCACACAGGAAGTTTGGTCAGGTGTCAAGGAGTTTGTTGATAGTGTGTTAACAGTCATTTCCTAGACCTCTGCCCCATTGACCAAGACCCATTGAGGCAGCAGTGTCCTAATATCCTGTTTCCTGTCATTCCTGAACTTCTCTTGGTGATTTATTGACATGAGAAGCATTCGTTTGTTCCTTAGTAGTAACAGCGAAAGTCGCTCAATCTCTTTTAGTTCAAATGATTCTGAACTATTTAACCTCTCCCTGTTCTGTATTGATACATGGAAGTATTTGCATTTGGGATTTATACAGTGTTCATCTATAAAGGTTAGAAAATTAAATGGGGAAAAAACACTTTGGGGCATGTTCAACACACACAAATATACATACTAGAAGATAAGTAAAATAGTTTTGACATCCACTGCAGTTTTGCTGTCACCAAAGATGAAGTCATTTTGTTTTCTGTTTTCAAACACTATCCTATTTCCATTGGTCAGCTAAAGATATAGCCAAAGTACCTGACCTGTGAAGGCCCATTTACACAAAATTGATAACTGTGATAACTATATTAGCATTCACACCAAATAACGATAATGTCGTGTTTATTGTAGCTCACACTGCAGATATTCTCAAGCTCTTTAAAGTCGGATGGAAACTCATTGGGTGTCACTGTTTTTATCATTCTGCAACTGAAGAAATCTTTCTGAAAGCGACATTGTTCCTATGTGTCATTGTCGTTATAGCTTTGGAATGAACTTCCCTGTGACTAAACTTTTCAATAAACACACAGTGCTTCTTTCACATCCTCAGCTAAGTGGTGCTTGGTGGAAAGGTGGTATATCTCTCAGGATTGAGGTAGTGGAGGCAGTTCCTCAGGAGAGAGCAGTCTTGAGGGGGACTGACTGCGTCTGTCTGGAGCTACACTAAATCAAACACAGGGAGAGGAACTGGAGGCTTCCAGACTTCAATCCCTGGTGGAACACTTGCTGCCATACCTCAGAGAGATTCATTTAACCTGGATTACTCTGGTGGATTTTCGTTCGAATTTTTCTCAAATAGATTTGTTAGAAACGCTGTAAGAAGCTCCCAGGTGTGAGGATGATGGCATGGGGAACGTCTCATATTTAATTACCTTCAGTTTGTGTGATTAGCTGGATTTTGCGGATGTGCTAAATACTGTCCACCAGCTGTATTCCACGATGAGCTCTTTTGTGGTACTTCAGATCAAGCCCTTGTGCAAATGGGCAGTTTCGGTTGGCAACTAGTTTAAATATTCACAGTCTACTGAAGTTAATATTGACTATTCGACACAAGCCCTGTAAGAGAGTTTGTGTGTGTTCCTGAGGTTCTGGGCCCCTTTTTTTAACTCATTCCTTGTGTTTGCTAATTAGGCAGATTCACTTGAAAGGAGTGAGGTCATAAAGTCAGCGTTAAGACACGTGGTCTGCCACATCCAGCTCTGGCTGCCCAGGTCATGGTCAGGTTCAGTGGTTTTGTGTGAGAGTGAACTACCGGTCTAGATATCAAACACATTGTGGGCTTTCATCAGAAAGGAAGTGTGTGTCGAAGGAGTAGGGGAGCTTAAGGACATATGTGTGTTCACACTCTAATTGATGTGTGTAGCCCAGCTTCACAGGCGAAACAAGGGAGAAATGGCATTGAACCTGAAGGACAACTTCAACCGCCCATCGTTGCATAAATGTACAATTTGAGAAAGTTGTGTGACAATAAAACATAAAACAAATGCCAAATATAGAATGTCCCCACCTTGACCTGCACCTGCATGCCTAATAATTTCATTCAGGTAGATACCGATTGGAAAAGACTATATTAATAAATGGATGCATCTAATCATTATGGAACTTATTCTAGCCTTGAAGAAACTAAATGAGGCCAGATCTCTACTTCATAACTCTACAATGACACAATTTCTTCCTCAAACCCTTTCAGCCAGACAAGGGTCATGCAATATCACTTCCAAGTAAAGGACTTAGTTGGATTGACAGCATCCGTCAATTACCCAGATGTCCTGCCAGTCTGTAGGGTTGTGTTGAAAGGAACATCTGTCAATAGCAACAGCCCCAAATTTAAAGGTAGAGTGGTTTAGGACTTGGAGTGGAGGTGGAGGGGGCTGGGGCAGCTATTTTTGTCTGTAACCTGATCCTTTACGGCCATTCTTAAATGTGGGCCATGCGTAAAGGTCAGAGGCTGGCTTTGTTGTGTCTGGCAGGCTGCTACATCTGGATGGGTCGTCCAAAACACACAACCTCATCAGTGTGATGCTCACTGTGCCAAACTCTTTTTGTTTAAACACCATACAAAACTACATTAAATTATTTGGACTAAAAATAAAAAATATTCTGTAACTAATGGAAAAAAACTACTAGATACTGTATGTGTGGGGACTGAACAAATGGATAGTTTCTAGCCTGGCCACTAGAGGCTGCATTTCTTACTCGAGTACAACCGTTCACTGACCTGTGATTTACAGGGTTTTAAAGCCGGATTACACAATCCTGAATACTTTGTTTTAGATGTATAGATGGACAGATTGGTCAAATTCTCATTCTCTGTATCTCTCTGATATGCCCCTTTTCTTGTTATCTTCTCTGCTCCTCTTGTGCTTTTTTTTTCACTGTGTCTTTTTTCCTCAATTGGTGTTTTATTTTAAGACATGCAGCATATGCTGATTTCAGGCTGAATTGAGAGAAGGACTTAGGAGCCCAGCTGACCTGTATGCGCTGTCTAATTGGGACTGTTTTCTTTCCCGGTTGGCCCCAGAAGCCCAGCATTCTCAGCTGTGGCCGCTTGCGCTGTCAGCTGCGCCCCTGTGACAATAGCAACTGTAATATTTCATCCCATGAACTACATTTTTCAAAAGATTATCATATTTATCTACCTGGTTGAGCTGCACCTCTGTATCATCATAAAAGTATTTTTGGAATGCTGGGTCAGAATTGTTCTTACGTGAACTTTTTTTTCCCCCCCTTCAACTGTAGAATAGCAGATTAAATGTAAGGCAACTGCACGTTGTCTCAGATTAGTCCTCTATAACTCAAACTACCTGGGGGCCACTTCCCAGGTGTAGCTCAGCACTGTGTAAAAAATAGAACCGAGATGTCCATCAATTCCCAGTGTGGATAACTTATTATAATGGGTGCGGTCTAGTTTTGTCCTGTCGTGGTCTGTGAATGCATTTGGTGTGCATCTTACATGTTTTATGCATTTGGCACATTTAGACAGAGATTTACATTATAAGCTCACTTTTTTTTTTTCAGTTCACACCCATGGCCTTATACATACATTTACATTGAAAACAGATGTAAAAATAAGTCAATATTATAGAATCACTGCAAATATGCAACATAATATATATTCTAATATAAAAAATGAAAATAATTTATTTTATAAAAATAATTCTTAAAAAATCAGTATAAAACAATGCTATATATTATTATAAAAATCTTTATAGTGTGTGTCCTCACTTATGTAGTGAAATAGATTTTATTTATTTTTTTTTAAATGGCTTACAAATCTATAAAGCAGCCAAAACATGTTTTGATTTAAATCTAGTGTTTTGCGCATGTTTGTGTAATGCATAGGTTTAGGGGTAGTGTTTGGTTAGGCCATATAAAAAGCAATATTAATATGCCCTCACGAATATAGTGAAACAAACATGTAAATCATTTTTCCCACAGTGATTCATTCTTTATTCTCTCTTTCCCACTCTTGTGTCCTTCTTTTCCCCTCTCCGTCTCTTTGGTTGGATCATGTTTGCCATCTATCTTAATGCAGGATGAATATTTAACTGCTCTGTACATTAAACACTTCCAGAGTCTCTGTGTTGACATGTCTGAAAATGGCCACAGGATGCTGGTTGCATGGAATCCTGGTGTACATTTGGCTCATTGATACATAATTAACACTCCCTGCAACTGCTCCAGCAAACACACAGATGTCTCCCCTGTGGGGTTGCCTTGCCGTGTATCTATGCCCATGTATGTCTCTCTATGTGTCCATTACTGGCCTGGGCTGCTTAGATGAGTTTTAGGCCTCTGTAAGTTGTCAAAGCAGCTTTTATACCTTTGAATAAGTTGTAACACTGGATAGTTGTCAGGTTTCCTGGAGTTTGCATGAGACCAACACAGTGGCAGACTTAATTTGGAAAGCGATTTAGTTGTATGGCTTGGCTGTGTACGTACTGTAACTCTCCTGCACTGCACAAGTGTGCTGTAACCAGAGGCACTTTGTCCAATGGGCCAGCAGCTATTCCAGCTGGACCACCAACAGCCAGGCCAATTAGCATCTATTGTCTGAGGCAGTCATGAGTGCAGAGACCACCAGGACAGACCCCTCTACCTTTGTCACAACACTGCCCTCAGCCCCCCTCTACACATCTGCTCAGTTCTCTCTGCTCTGCTTTACTCTTCCCTCTACCAGTGTTACCCTGGTACTTTTTTACAGAGCACTATTAAGTTTAAAGATGTAGTATAACTCTATACTGTTTTGAAACGGGTCTCTTAAACACTTCATGTGTCATTATGCTATTGGTTGAGTTAATGTATCTGTGTCAGTATTCCTATACACTGGAAGCTTCTAACGCCGAGGTCACACTAGACTTTGAGCATGCAAAATTTCTACGGTCATGATATGACATCAAACTATGTGGCGTCACAATATTACTGCTTTTTTGCAGTATAACTGTATTTTTGATTCAATCAATTAAAAAAAAAAAAAGTGATTTATTTAAAAAACATAAAATAATCTCACTTCCCCCAAACTTTGGAATGGTGTGTGTTGTATGAACTGTAGCATAATTGACATTAATTTGTGATTTATTTATTTATTTGATAAGTACACAATGTTGAAAGCTGACACTGCATAGCAAAATGTTGCTATTTTAAAGGCTTCTTCGGTCAAAAAAATGACCGAAATCGTTAACGTTTTGAAATTTTAAGTTGTTTTGCTTCATCGGAGGGGAATTGAAATTGTGACTTTTGTTTTTGTATTACATATGAACACACAAAAATACTAGGAGATGATTCTGATATGTTGAAGGGTCATAGGTGATGTCCACACGAATCCAGAGCTTCCCTTATTCAATGTTTTTTTTTTCCTCATTCTAAAAAGTCCGTAAACACGGCAGCGTCTCAAAATCTGCGTACACACGAAACCACTGAAACCGACTCAAAACAATGTAGTATACATCCCAGACCAGTTTGTGGCAGTTAAAATAACTGATAAAATTCATTTCAGTTAAAAAAATAAATAAATAAAAATAGGATATGAAACATTTCACTGATTCAAATGTTTTTGAAGTATACCTGAAAGCTTAAAGCTCAGTGGTCCTTGATAAGTAAACATTCTTTCAGCATAGACAACCTTAGCCGTTGCTGTGTGAAACCTTGGTCACTTCAGTGTTGGATGAGTAGTCCAGAATCTAACACTGACCTCTGATGTGCTGCTTCAGTAAGCAGAGTGAAGCGTGTGCCCATTTTAGTCCTGTTATGAGCAGCCTTGCCGCTTTATACGGTTCTCTCAAACACACACTCATACTCTGTTCTTAGTTTTTTTTCCTACTATGCTGTTTTTAGGGCCTTTTTTTGCCATTTCAGCATATCTCCCTCATTCTGTTACTCCCTTTGCTCCTCTTTATTTATCTCTCTCTCTCCTCCTCCGTACTCTCACTCTTGCTCTTATATCGTCCCATCATCATCTCTTACGCCCTTTCTTCTCTGGTCCTGTCATATCTCTGGCTGAACTGCTCTGTCCCATCTAATGGGGTCAGCAGAACAACACCCCCTACATGCTCTTCCCTTCCACTCTCCTCTTCTTTCATCTGTCCATTTCCAGGTTAAGAGCCCAGTGGCTGAGAGGCTCACTAGATTCTTTCATGCCTAGACAGGGTCCGGTGTGGCTCCTTACCTCTCCATCTACAATTTATGGCTCTTTGCTCAGACAATGGACTAAAGGACAGCCACACAGACCTTCACTCATTTACAATGCACACTCACATTAGTAATGTTATTGTTGACTGTTAAAATTATTTTGTTAATTTGAGATAAAAAAAAAAACAGAACTGAAATAAAGTGTACTATAAATGATTAGATACTTAATAAAATGAAAGCACTGTCTTCCTAAGACAAGATGATTCCCAAATGACTGTTTACACAACATTTTGTTGCGTGAAAAAAAATAAAAAATAAAAAAATAAAATACATTTTGACTGTTCGTAAACACGACAACTGTGTTTTGGGGGCCTGGAAACCCAATCATTTTAAAAAGGGATTCAAAATGCACATTTTTGACGAACATGAACGTGATACACGCTCAGTCTATAGACGTATAATGTTTCTTTACAAAGTGCCATCAGCAACTACTGGCCTGTCATCCATTATACAGTAATTTTAGTAGGGCTGGGGAACGATTAATCGTGATTAATCGCATCCAAAATAAAAGTTTGTGTTTACATATTATATGTCTGGTCCTGTGTAGAATTATTTTGTATATAAAAATTCACACACATGCATGTATATATTTAAGAAAAATGTGTTATATTTTATATAAATTATTTCTTAAATACATGGATGTGTGTGTATTTTTTATACAAAATAATTATACACACTACACACACATATATTATACAAACTTTTATTTTGGATACGATTAATCGTGATTAATTGTTGCCCAGCCCTAATTTTTAGTCATTTTCGCGGACTCGTGTGAACGGGGATAGTTTTGACAATGGTGTCATCTGTACGTAAAAAAAAAATAAATAAATAAATAAATAAATAATTTAAAAAAAGGAAAACGTTTTCAGTTTTTAGTAATGTTTTCATGTAAACCATACGCTAAAATAACTTGTTTGATTTTCTACAATGTTGGCAAAATATTTGGTTCGACATCTACTATCCATTTAAGCTTCATTTCACCTCATCCATCACCACCACGTTTATCATGATTGTTATGAGTTAACCCTCCATAAAACATGCTGAAAGCATTTGCGTTTAGCATGTCTAATACTGTCCATGCTGGGATAGCAAGTGGCTGTTCCTCATAGGGGCCTTCAGGGTTTCTCAGTTATGTTCTTTTTTGTCCCTCACTCTCCTCAGCTCAGGCCATTAGAGGAAGAGGGTCAGCAAAGTGCATGCCATCCTTTGCGTGCTATCTGAGCCACTGGCCTGGCAAGTGAAAATAAATGTTCAAAAGGTTGTACTTTATATTTAGCCAAGGAGATGACCTCGAAGTGCCTTAAAAGGACTCACATACTTAAAGGTGCATTACAGGTCTTACACTAATTCACTGTGATGGCTAAAGTGCTCGCCGCATTCCGCGGGAGAGAGCTAACCCTGGAGGATCTGGCAAGGGCCCGGGATGTGACCAGTTAACATTATTCAGCATAAATTTTGAATTCTCTGCGGCCTGAACTTGGAGTGGAGACGGATAAACCATTTGCATACTAGTGACGAGTGTAGAAAAGAGACGCTCTCGTTGCACGTTTTATGTGCAGAAAAGTGGCAAGGCATGTTTTAAGGGCTGTTTGGGGTAAATAACCTCTCGTGAGATGCAGCGATGGTCTGAAACGCCACTGGTGGAGACCTATTTTCATTCTTAACTAGACTGGCATGATTTATTAATTTGCATTTGAAATAACAATTACGATGTCAGAAGGGATCAAGCCCAAACCTTAATTGCAATGGAAAACATACTTAATATGAAACTTGCCCCTACTGAGGCATTCAGAGTGCTTTGTGTCTTGCAGCTTCGAAGAGCATCAGGGACAAGCTGCAGGTTTCAGATAGTTTCCTCTCGCTGATGTCACTTCCTCTCACTCACCGCCGCTCTCATTCCAGCTGGACTCAGCGGAGCTTTGTAGTATGTGATTGCTTTCGGATCTCTCTGCTGTCGTCCTCTCGCTCTCATTCTCACATTGTCTTACGCTTTTCCCTCTGGGGCCTTTAAGGTTTATGATGTTTCATTAAGAGGTCAGGTCCTAAGACATTTCATTAAATCATGTAATAGTCTTTTGTCGACACTCCACATGCAGTAATGAATGTAAAAGGACAGTAAGCTTTAACTGATTTTACAGAGATTGTCTTTGTTTGGAACATTGCTGAATGGTGTTTTTTTTGTTGTTGTTTTTAAGCAATAAGCCATTTGAGATTGTTCTATACAGTGATTTGACCTTGTAAGGTTAAAGTGTGGCTTAAATCCTCTTAGTTATGGAAAAGTCAAATACAGCCCATAGGAGTAGTAGTAATATTAGTAATAATAATAATAATATTTAATAACACATGCATAAAATGCAATTAAGGAATGGCAAAACAGTTTATTTAAAAATGTTTTTTTTTTTTTTTTTTAAATACTGAAAAAAGAAGAAGATAATTTGCTTGTGGGAAAAATTGGTCATCATGAAGTGTTCTCATGTTCATGATGTCGGTTTTTCGTCCAGCTCTTGCTTTCACTTTCTCATTTTTATACCTCTCGAGCATCATAGGTAAACGCTTTATTATGACATGAACACACATGTGCTCAATCCCTCTCATAATTCAGTCCACACTGCACATCTGAGAGAATTCTCCACACTTCTAACTCTCTTCCATATTCTTTTATATTGAGGCTAGCTCCACTCATATTTCATGTCAAAGGCTTATTCTTTTATTGAACATCAAATCCAGAGTGTCTCAGTTGACGCTCCTTTCTTTTTCCAGCGCATACATATTCAGAAGCTCGGGCGGCTATATGGCTTCCCGCACCAAATCCACAATTGTGCGCATTAGCACTGTAATAACATTACATGAATGGAGCTCCCGTGCTATATTTAGGAGTTAAGTCATCTGTGTGAGCCTTGACATGCAGCGTTGTTTTTTCCCCCATCTCTGGCTTTGGCGCTCCGGCCTTCTCCAGTGTCCAAAAACTTACGCAGGAGGACAGCTCTTGCTAAAATATCATGCTGTGACACTTTTGCATACTGGTTTGAACTTTGTGGCTGACACACTGCAGAATAAATGCATAAATAAATAATAATAATACAAAGTGTATTTTGAACGCCTCACATTGTGCCCAAGCCACTGTGACAATTGAAGTAGATAAAAACTCGATAAGAATGCCACCCCTCTTTTTTTGTCTCCCTCACACAGGCCAGACACGGTCCCCAAAAAAACACACGTGCAAACACACACACACACACCACTTCTACGACTCTGGCTTGTCAAAATATTGTTCCAGTATATCCCCACTGTTTCTGGCCTGGAGTCAACTTCCATCTCATCTAATGAAAAATGCAGAGTGTTCACCAGGGATTAACTGGAAGGCTTCTGCAAAAAGAACGATGGAGGAGAGGAGCAGGGCTCTGCTTTATGGCAACACAACTCAATCATTTAGTACCTCCAGCTGACCATTTGACCCACTGCTTAGAGTTTTATTCTTCCCAAATAGCAGGGCAGGGGAGAGGGAAGTGCTTGAGTTTGCGTTTTTGCCGTCGTTCTGATAAATATCTCTTGCACCTCAGCATGTGTTCCCATTTATCTGAGTAGGTGCCGGTGCTGTAGATACATTATTAAGTGTGATTAAACACATGCGCAGGAACTGGCAAACACGGAAACGCTTCTGTTGCGTGGCATCGTTTTTCATCCCCCCATCTCTATGAGCGTACGCACATTTAAACAGACACTTTGAGTGTGCATGATTGTGTATGGGAATTTATGTTGAGAAAGGAAAGGAAAGGAAAGGAAAGACTAGAGAGATGGATGAAAAGGCAAAGACATGAGATGAGAAGAGAGGAGAAGATAGGAAAGAAGACAAGATAAAGTGTTGAGAAGAGAATTGAGGGAGAGGACAGTAACGTGAAGAAGAAAAGAGGATACATGCTAAAGGGTGGTGAAAGATAAAGAAAAGACTCTGGGAGAGTAAAAGTTGAGGAAAGAACGAAATGATAAAAAGCAACGGATATGGAGGGGAAGGAGACAAGAGGGTCGGGGAATATAATCTGAAATGATATAGATGTGTTTGTTTCAATAGAAAACAATAAATATGAGATATTACAGTATGCCTGCCCCCCTGAAATGAATCAGTTATTCTGTTTTTGATATTGTGCCTTCAGTCGAGTAATCCAGCATGTCTTTTGGATTCTGCTGCATTAATAATGTACAAAGGGCGGTGTATAATTTATGTAAGTGGACATGCAATCACCTCAAATTAAAGTGCATGAGCGGAGGTTAGGTTGCATGTTTGTATGGAACAGTGCAGGACAAGAAAAGGCCAATCCAGTGCATTTAAGTGCCAAGCGCATCTCGTTCTCTCACACATTTTTCCCGCTTAGCTCATTCCTCCCTCTCCACCCCCCCACTTCTCTCTCTCTCTCTCTCTCTCTCTCTCTCTCTCTCTCTCACACACACACAAATATAAATATAAAAACCCTAGTTACTGCTGGCTTAGCTTAGGCTGGAGACACATGGCTCACCAGTGACTGAGACTCACAAAGCAGGAGGCATTAAGACATCAATAATTAATTAAACCAACAGGCTCTCATAGATACCTACAGAGGAGGACATCTGGCTGAAAGCATACTCAGTCTCATTAAAACTGGGCTCCAAATGGGAGCTGATTAATCCTTTCCAAATGTTAATTGGTGGGTTAAAGTCTGGATGGCTGTCAGTGGTGCTGGTCTGTTTTGCCGGGCCTCAGCAAGTGGAACAGGCCTGGATCACAGCTCATCCTGTTCCCAAGACACACTGCCCAGTGCCGCATGAAGCGGCCAATAGAAATTCCTGCCGCGGCCTCTTCCTCGGTAATGGTTATCACAGAACATGGAGGGATTGCTGTGTACGTTTGTCTTTGAGCATATTTCCCGTTTTGGTGGGTAATAAATTATATTACCTTGAGTTTGATTGATTTGTGTACTTTATGCCTGGACAGAGTCACTTTTATTGCTGTTGGTCCCAGAAACATTATCATGGCTATCCATCATGTGCAGGGACAGCAGAGATGTCCATTTTAAGGCCGTCTCGCTGGTGTTTCAGGAATTGGTGCTTTAGCCAATACTCAGCAGCTCTCTCCCTCTCTCTCTCTCTGTTTCTCTCTCTCTCTCTCTCTCTCTCTCTCTCTCTCTCTCTCTATGTATGTATGTCTGTGACATGTTTATGAATGTACGTCAGACTTTGTACTTTCGCTCTATTACAGTTCTCTTCTGTACTCAGTCTGAGACATCGACTTGTCTCTCAGTTTTCCTCCGGCCTAAAAAACAGCCGGCCAATCAACGGACAGGGGATGGGCTGAGAGCCGTGACGTAGACGCTAAGCCCAGAGTTTAAGATTGTATTTTAGCTTAGGGAAATCGAAAAACGACCACAGATATGGAGACCACTCTGTTGTGGAGAATTTTCCCGGCATTTGCAAACTGAAGCCCGAACAAGAAGAGTGTTTGTTAAACATTTTGAATGGAGATGATGTTGTGGCTCTACTCCCGACGGGTTTTGGGAAAAGTTTCATTTATCAACTATTACCAATCGTCAGCGAGAAACTGGGCAGGCCAAAGACAAGGCGATAGTTGTGATTGTGTCCCCCTTGGTTGCACTCATGGTTGCCATGTTCACTCCGGTATTTTGCTGGATAGTTTCGTTTTCACATCATACATGTGTTTATAGTGGAAGATCGATGCGGGTGAGCTGGTGAATATCACACGTCATAACCAAACTTTATGTGATGTTATGATTTTATACTTCAGACAACCAACAATCAAACAATTGCACCCCCCCAACCCCCAACCCAAACACCCACCCACCCCTCTGCTGTAAAGAAAACAGTTTTCAATTAAACCATTCCAGACTCTGCGTACGAAGCAAAGCAAAGTAGCAGAGTTTGGTGTTACCAAACTCACTGCATTAGCTGACAAACTCCCCCACTTGTCACATGAGGTGTTGACCTAAAACACGGCAGTTCAGCTCTGTCTGCTCTCTTTCTTGTCTTATGCTAATGTTTCTTGTAACTGGAATACCACATCACGGAGCATTAGTCGGTTTTGAATTTCAAAGCTTTTTTTATTAATATTATTTATTTTATACAGAGTCAAGAATTTTGTACAAATAGATACATTTCAAAAAGGGGGAAAAATTCTCAGCATTCTTATATTGATTTCCAGTAAAAATATCCATAGAAACATATCCAACCACACACATCCAACCAAAGTTCAATGCAGGTGCAAGGAATAATGCAGCAAACTTGGGGAAAACTAATAACTAATAAGTTTCAACTAAATGTCTTGTTTTAAGGATGGAAAGACGGAAAAAAATACTGATTAGGAAAATGATGTTTTCGGCACTGTAAATTTAAATATTTTTGGGAGTTTTTGGACTGAATCCTCATGCTGGTTTCTTGGGATGTTGGTAAGGCCGGATGTTCAGCTGATCTGATTGTGTCTGAGCCTGAAGCCGAGCGTTTGTTTCATTTAAAACCTGACCTTGTACTTCTTTTCAAAACCTCTTACCTCACCGTCCTCCCACTGCAAGCATCTAACACCAGCCAGAGCTCAAATGCAGTTTTACATGGTTGCACTGTTTCTGTGTGTGTGGAAAAAGTGTATGTGGGTTCATCTATGTGGGAGTGGGGTTATGACGTGTGTACGGGGCACGGTTTTGTGCAAACAGCTTGCTTAATTACCATGAAGAGAGATATGCTAGAGGATTGTTAATGAAGCACATGTATCAAACAATAGTTCTAAACATATCACACAGCAGAGGAAGAGAAAGACAGCTGTAGCAACCTCATCGTTGTGGACAACATTCATTAACAGGATTTGAAGCGACTATGCTTCTTTTTTCTTGACCTTTCACCAGCTGCCTGTCAGGTCTGGTCTGTCAAAACATGCATGATATATGTTTGTGCTTCCTAATAGGGAATGACATTACGGAGAAGAGAGGCTGTTTCTTTGCCATTGATACTTTTAATCTAGGACGTCTTCAAATCAGCTTGCGATGGTTGCCATGACAATAGCTGCACACTGTCACTCACTTCCGTTCTCTTAGGGAACGCTTAATTGCACTTATGTGCAATTATATGATTTTTTTTTTTTTTTTATTAACACAGTTTTGGAGAAGCACGTTTATATAATCTACCCAATCAGCACAAGAAGGAGGCTTATACATAGACAAGAGTTTATTTATAGACAGTGTATATACATAAATGTATAGTTTGTAGTTTATATAATAGCTTATTATAGTTTTGGGTGCTCTGTTTTTTGGGCTAAATTTGGAGCTCTCAGCACTCTTTTTATTTTATACTATATCTGATTATAGTGAATTATAAGAGTGAAATAAATTTTTTGTGAATGTTTTTGGTAAAAAATTATTTGAGTGAGTATTATAATTCAGTAATGTTAAAAGATGCAGTACAATTTGGTGCTGTTTGTGATTGTCCTTCAACTTTACTTCTATTCTATTCTATTCTATTCTATTCTATTCTATTCAACTTCCTTCTATTTAATTTCAGTTTACCACAAATAACAATATATATACACTCACATACTGAACAGTGCACACACACACACACACACGCACATTTTTATTTTTTTATTTTATTTTTTTTTATGTTTGAATCAAAAATACAATAAAAACAATAATACTGTGAAATATGAACCAAGGATAACAGTTTTCCTGTTTTTTTTTGTTTTGTTTTTGTTTTTTTTATTTAGAATTGACAAATTATTTACTTTATGGTTGGTATTTCTTAAAAATAAGTCCTGTCTTACATCAAACCACTTCAATATCACATCAATTAATACATTACAATACACTGTTTAATACAAAAACAATAAATAAATGCATGACTGGCTGCAGTGCAAAAATGTTGTAATTTCTATTTTTTTCAGAACCCTGAGGCCTACTTAGACCCCCAACTCTGATGTATTAATTTAACAGACTGGTGAACAAAAGATTTCCGTAATCTGTCCATTCTAACGTATGCTACTATAAGTCTTCTGTTTGATGGCAAACGCTGATATTCCTCATATAAAATATGAGAAGGGTCAGACATAATTTTGTTTTGTCCGAATTTTTTTTTTTAGTACATAAATCTTGAAAACTTGATTCAAGAATTTGGCCCGAGCTTTAAGTTGAACAGAGTGACAGCTATGCCATGCACATATTCCATATTGCACAACACTTATTTGCTCCAAATGACCTTATTTTCCTGAGAGAATATGTTGCTGTAACTTTCGACAACTGTAAACAAACATAATTTAAATGTGCACATAATTTAAATGAGCAGCATCAACATACAGTAGACACCCAAGTATTTATAAGACACTTGTGCAATCTGTTATGTAATTTTCTCCTCCTTTTAATTTATAATAAGTGAATTCCTTTCACACCACTCCACTAATCTATCCATACAACACTGATGGATACTAGCATCATCTTCAATCCCTGGAGAAAAAAAAACAAAAGAACTTCAATATGTGAGTATTTAATTTGGTTAAAAAATGAATAAAACAGCCTGGATGCAAGGCGAACGTAGCCCCACTCACAACATTTGAGGATGGGAAGTTCGGGCTGGACTTGATGCAAAAATGCCCGAACCAAAGCTGTTCGGACCAATCAAGTTGTCAGGGCGGGCTTTATACGATGATGGACAGATGATCAACCGTAACGTAATCATCCACGTCACCAAAGAGCGCTTGGGTTGAATTTGTTTACGACAAAGAATGGCTGCTGCTTGAGAATTTAGATGTCTAGATTCAGTCTGAAAGCCATCGCATCTGTAATAGAAGATGTAGACAGTGCATTCATTTTAAAAGAGGAGCAGAGAACCGCGATCCAGGCATTTGTCGATCCAATTGAGGGCAGAGGTGTTTTCTTTCCTGGTTCGGTTGAAACACGCCCCATGATCACAGACCAATGGATCAGTATCAGACTCACATTCTGACTAGAATCGGAGTATGACGACGTCAGGCTATAAAACAGGAGGAAGTTGCCTTAAACTGTAGACACTAATACGTTTTTTTTTTTTTTTTTTTAGACAAGGGTGACATATATATATATATATATATATAGTTTTTATTATTATTGTATTTATTTATTTATTTTTTTTAAATAAATGCTCCTTACACAGTTAGAGCTGTGACTGTTTGCCAACACAGAAAACATTCTGTTGTTTTCATGGCTGAACTGTCACAGTATCCTTGTATACAGAGCAGGGTGATGGTCTAGCTCAAGATAAAAGTGCACCTTGTCAGCAGTGCCTGTCCTCTCCATGCAAGCCTGGACATTTTTGTTTCACCTTATCAGATACAGCAGTCCTGTGTGTGTGTGAATGGCACTTATTTGTGTACCACAGAGAGAAAGACTGGCGGAGTCCTCTAATATGATCAACTCCCATACCTCACACTGGAGCTCATTACATACGCACCCAGGGACACGTGTTTAATATATCAAAAATCTCAATTATACCACCTAATTGATATCCGTATTTGCTTAATTGGTCAATTTCATTCACCCCCACCCCTATGCATGAAAGAAGTGTCTCACATGAGGTACTAAAGCATATACAGTGCCTTTTCTATGTTTAGTTTGAACTAACAATTTCTCTCTTTTAGTTCTGTAGATTGGAAAAGATAATACATGCATTCTCATCAACTTAGGCTCAGACTGACTGTGAAATTAAACCAATCACCAAAGCAATTACAGCCGGGGAGGAGAGGGTCAGATCGATTGCAGCCCATTATGAATAGCCGATAAAGAGAGAGAAAACACCCAGGATTCAGGGAATCCCTGAATGTCTGATTGACTGATTGCTAAGCAGAGGATTCTACAGCAAAACGTTAAATGGCATCAACATCTCCATGCAGACAATGGGCAGGTTTTAACTTTTAGCTTTAGTCCCCCTGTAGTCCCCATGTAGTCAATAATTTTATAACCCTCAAAATAATAACCCTCATTGATCGCCAAAAGGACATATTTAAAGGAGAACTCTGGCGCAAAATGAACCTTTGGTCTAATAATACATTGGTACCTAGTCGACTGTTCTCTGAGATTTGTTTTCATGCATAGACCGTTTAATAAGAAGATATTTTATAAAGACAGTCTACTTCGCATAATGGTCTGTACACTTGCAAAGTTCTCAATGCTTCATTTTGCATGCAGGGACTCATTATGTTACTGTGTTAGTGTGGGGCTATTTTGAGCCTTGTTAGTGGTATTAACTAGTGATTTCTTTTTACTTATTAAATTCCCCCATATACTAGCGTTATACGCTAAACAGTTTTTAGAGATTAAACTCTTTACATTCGATTATCATGAAAACAAATCTCAGATGATGGTTGACTACTGTAGGTACCAATGTTTTATTAGACCAAAGGTTCATTTTGCGCCAGATTTCTTCTTTAAACGTTTTATTTTTCCTGTGAAATAAATTCATCATGCTTTATAGTTTGAATGTAACTCAGTGCTTCATTTAGAGTGTTAAAGCTACACTGTGTGATTTTTACCCCCATCTAGCGGTGAAAAGGGATGACCATCCAGTTAATATTAGTTTCTTTTCCTCTCAATTCCGATTTCGTTTTAACTCCTACGGTGGCCAATGTAGTCCAAGATTAACATGGCTTCCAGTTCGACCTCGTCCATGAGTGTAAACTCAAACGTAAACGCGAAATGCGACGCTTGAATTAACGTATGTCCCTCTTTGGCTAATGTACTTTCAAATATAGAGGGGCAACATGGCGACTGACATTATATCCCCTTACCCGTATGTATTTTCAATGGCATATTATACACTCAAGAGAATACTTGAACGAAGTAAATATACATTAATGAGCACATATATTTTTGAAAGAACTAAGTGGTTTTAGCTAAGAATAAACTAAAAGAGTTACACAGTGTAGTTTTAACAAACTGCTAACTATGTTCTCAGTCTACCATAACTCAGTCTCCCTTCTAACATTCATCAACAGTTTGAACAACTCAGAACTTTAGTGGAAAAAGGCATATAGTTCATCATTAAATTGTAATGATGTTATGTAATGATGTTAAAGCCTTGTTTGTGAGGTCAGAAACACCAGCAATTTCAAACAGCATCATTTTTTTTTTTCACTGCAGTTTTATGGAGAAAATACTCTGCAATGGTGCTGACTTATGGATTTGCACAGTAGTTTGCCTTAAAGCACATTAAAAACACCACATGGATATATAAATAAAAACGTGACTTTCACCACAGGGGGACTTTAACAGGGGACTAGTATTTAAAATAATATAGTGCGTCCAATAGTCCATCATCAGTTACATCACAGCTACCTTTATTTCAGCATGATTTTATTCTTGTAGGTTTGCAGTGAAGTAGAATAACATTTCTCCTCCTCTACGGCCTAATCCTGCGAACAATGACCCAGGCCAAAGCCCTGCACACTGGCTTTCATCTCCTCTGTGTAGATTCACCCACCATTATTGATTCCTTATTGACCTGAAATGTTCTCCGCTTCAGCCTGCACTCTTTTTCTCTACAAAACTTCAGCTGAATGGGAAGAAAACACAAGTCTGAGCATTGATTTTCTTCTTTCTTTCTTTCTTTCTTTCTTTTCTTTCTTTCTTTCTTTCTTTTCTTTCTTTCTTTCTTTCTTTTTCTTTCTTTCTTTCTTTCTTCTTTCTTCTTTCTTTCTTTTCTTTCTTTCTTTCTTTCTGTTATTCAGAAAGGTTATTCTGTGGGTTCTATCTCAAGTGGAAATAAAAAAAGAAGGTGATTTTTTTTTTTACCTGGATCACAAAAAAAACAATATGCCATTGTGTGTAAAAAGTTGTTCAGATAACATCGAGACAGTCTTTGCTGAAAGCCAAGGCATGCTTTGTCACACAAATCACAATCCATGGAGCTGGTTTAAACAGATCCAGATCGATCCATAGAGAGATTTGGACTTTTTATATGCCCTCTTTATACGATTCCATGTATCTTTTGTTGTATTCGACAAGTACACATATGATTTAGACTGTAGTAGGTGACTGTACCTTTACTGCCTTATAATGTGCTATTGCAAGATACGCAAGACAAGGTCACAGGATGGAAAAACAAACTGTCTTACAGTGCTGATTGTTATCACATGCAAATAGAGTGTAATAGAAATGAGATAATTATCCATTCCTTTCAACTAATTAGATCCAAGTCACACTGGACTAGTGGATCTGGAGAGTTTCTCTCCGCCAGCCCTCTGGAGTTAAAAAAGAATGAAAGAAGTAAAGAAATCAACTCGAGAGGGAAATTCTCTCAGGATCTTTCAGGTCTCAGATTGTTTGTACTTTCATATTGTTTATTCGTTTGTTGTTTATCTATTCATTTCATTATCATTGTTTTCATTATTCTACTTTTCTTTTATTTCCCAGTTGAGGATTAAGTTTTAAATGGTTTCAACTCTTCTTTTGATCTCATTTAGAAAAAGAATAAACAAGAAAATATAAAGCCCTTGAAGTTATTTTAACAATAACACATTTTCTTGCGCATGCCATGATATCTGCGGAGTTGTGCTGGATCTAAACGTGCATGTAAAGTGAGCTAGTAAACTAAACATGCATTTCAGCATATACACATTTGGTCTTTTGTATTTGTTTGGTAAAACTAACACATAACATACGTTCAGCTCCTCTTTCTTACCTCCTCGTTTAGATACAGTCCTTGAAATAGAATATGTCATTTCTTTTTTTTTTTTTTTCTGCTTTGATGAAGACGTACTGTGTAAATAGGGTTTTGACTGTCTTGGTAATCATTTCCATTGAGTGCAGGGTGCTCTGGATAAATAGGTTCCTAATTTGTGAGAGGTGTGCAGGCTGAGCTGACAGAGGCTGCCAGCCCATATTACCAGCGCTATTCTCGGCAGAACGAAGGAGAAACGTCTGTCTGATCTCTGCCGTTCACATCACAAAGCGCGCTTAGAACTGCCGACCAGTTACGGCCACCAGGCGAATATAATGGGAACCTGGTTACAGAGTCACATGTTCACGGTTACAGAGTCAGTTTTGTGCCATCAGCAAAATCCAGAACCAAAATGTGTGAAACCAATTTCAATTCAATGAGCTCACCTAACAAGATGAAGTCAAATTTTAGTTTTGAGATTTACTGGACCTGTGGNGCAATCACCTCAAATTAAAGTGCATTGAGCGAAGGTTAGGTTGCATGTTTGTATGGAACAGTGCAGGACAAGAAAAGGCCAATCCAGTGCATTTAAGTGCCAAGCGCATCTCGTTCTCTCACACATTTTTCCCGCTTAGCTCATTCCTCCCTCTCCACCCCCCCACTTCTCTCTCTCTCTCTCTCTCTCTCTCTCTTTCTCACACACACACACACACACACAAATATAAATATAAAAACCCTAGTTACTGCTGGCTTAGCTTAGGCTGGAGACACATGGCTCACCAGTGACTGAGACTCACAAAGCAGGAGGCATTAAGACATCAATAATTAATTAAACCAACAGGCTCTCATAGATACCTACAGAGGAGGACATCTGGCTGAAAGCATACTCAGTCTCATTAAAACTGGGCTCCAAATGGGAGCTGATTAATCCTTTCCAAATGTTAATTGGTGGGTTAAAGTCTGGATGGCTGTCAGTGGTGCTGGTCTGTTTTGCCGGGCCTCAGCAAGTGGAACAGGCCTGGATCACAGCTCATCCTGTTCCCAAGACACACTGCCCAGTGCCGCATGAAGCGGCCAATAGAAATTCCTGCCGCGGCCTCTTCCTCGGTAATGGTTATCACAGAACATGGAGGGATTGCTGTGTACGTTTGTCTTTGAGCATATTTCCCGTTTTGGTGGGTAATAAATTATATTACCTTGAGTTTGATTGATTTGTGTACTTTATGCCTGGACAGAGTCACTTTTATTGCTGTTGGTCCCAGAAACATTATCATGGCTATCCATCATGTGCAGGGACAGCAGAGATGTCCATTTTAAGGCCGTCTCGCTGGTGTTTCAGGAATTGGTGCTTTAGCCAATACTCAGCAGCTCTCTCCCTCTCTCTCTCTCTCTCTCTCTCTTTCTCTCTCTCTCTCTCTATGAATGTATGTCTGTGACATGTTTATGAATACCAAGATGTACGTCAGACTTTGTACTTTCGCTCTATTACAGTTCTCTTCTGTACTCAGTCTGAGACATCGACTTGTCTCTCAGTTTTCCTCCGGCCTAAAAAAACAGCCGGCCAATCAACGGACAGGGGATGGGCTGAGAGCCGTGACGTAGACGCTAAGCCCAGAGTTTAAGATTGTATTTTAGCTTAGGGAAATCGAAAAACGACCAAAGATATGGAGACACGGAATGCAATTCGCTCTGTTGTGGAGAATTTTCCCGGCATTTGCAAACTGAAGCCCGAACAAGAAGAGTGTTTGTTAAACATTTTGAATGGAGATGATGTTGTGGCTCTACTCCCGACGGGTTTTGGGAAAAGTTGAATTTAGCAACTATTACCAATCGTCAGCGAGAAACTGGGCAGGCCAAAGACAAGTAGTTGTGATTGTGTCCCCCTTGGTTGCACTCATGGTTGCCATGTTCACTCCAGTATTTTGCTGGATAGTTTCGTTTTCACATCATACATGTGTTTACAGTGGAAGATCGATGCGGGTGAGCTGGTGAATATCACACGTCATAACCAAACTTTATGTGATGTTATGATTTTATACTTCAGACAACCAACAATCAAACAATTGTACCCCCCAACCCCCAATCCCCAACCCAAACACCCATCCACCCACCCCTCTGCTAGAAAGAAAACAGTTTTCAATTAAACCATTCCAGACTCTGTCTACGAAGCAAAGCAAAGTAGCAGAGTTTGGTGTTGCCAAACTCACTGCATTAGCTGACAAACTCCCCCACTTGTCACATGAGGTGTTGACCTAAAACACGGCAGTTCAGCTCTGTCTGCTCTCTCTCTTGTCTTATGCTAATGTTTCTTGTAACTGGAATACCACATCACTGAGCATTAGTCGGTTTTGAATTTCAAAGCTTTTTTTTTTTATTAATACTATTTATTTTATACAGAGTCAAGAATTTTGTACAAATAGATCCATTTCAAAATGGGAGAAAAATCAGCTTAATCTACTTAATCAGCAGTCTTATATTGATTTCCAGTAAAAATATCCAGTATAAACATAGAAACATATCCAACCACACACATCCAACCAAAGTGCAATGCAGGTGCAAGGAATAATGCAGCAAACTTAGGGAAAACTAATAATTAATAATTTTCAACTAAATGTCTTGTTTTAAGGATGGAAAGAAAATTATGTTTTGGCAATGTAAATTTAAATATTTTGGGGAGTTTTTGGACTGAATCCTCATGCTGGTTTCTTGGGATGTTGGTAAGGCCGGATGTTCAGCTGATCTGATTGTGTCTGAGCCTGAAGCCGAGCGTTTGTTTCATTTAAAACCTGACCTTGTACTTCTTTTCAAAACCTCTTACCTCACCGTCCTCCCACTGCAAGCAACTAACACCAGCCAGAGCTCAAATGCAGTTTTACATGGTTGCACTGTTTCTGTGTGTGTGTGGAAAAAGTGTATGTGGGTTCATCTATGTGGGAGTGGGGTTATGACGTGTGTATGGGGCACGGTTTTGTGCAAACAGCTTGCTTAATTACCATGAAGAGAGATATGCTAGAGGATTGTTAATGAAGCACATGTATCAAACAATAGTTCTAAACATATCACACAGCAGAGGAAGAGAAAGACAGCTGTAGCAACCTCATCGTTGTGGACAACATTCATTAACAGGATTTGAAGCGACTATGCTTCTTTTTTCTTGACCTTTCACCAGCTGCCTGTCAGGTCTGGTCTGTCAAAACATGCATGATATATGTTTGTGCTTCCTAATAGGGGATGACATTACGGAGAAGAGAGGCTGTTTCTTTGCCATTGATACTTTTATTCTAGGACGTCTTCAAATCAGCTTGCGATGGTTGCCATGACAATAGCTGCACACTGTCACTCACTTCCGTTCTCTTAGGGAACGCTTAATTGCACTTATGTGCAATTATATGATTTTTTTTTATTAACACAGTTTTGGAGAAGCACGTTTATATAATCTACCCAATCAGCACAAGAAGGAGGCTTATATATAGACAACAGTTTATTTATAGACAGTGTATATACATAAATGTATATATAATAGCTTATTATAGTTTTGGGTGCTCTGTTTTTGGGCTAAATTTGGAGCTCTCAGCACTCTTTTTATTTTATACTATATCTGATTATAGTGAATTATAAGAGTGAAATAAGTTTTTTGTAAATGTTTTTGGTAAAAAAATATTTGAGTGAGTTGGTATTATAATTCAGTAATGTTAAAATATGCAGTACAATTTGGTGCTGTTTGTGATTCTCCTTCAACTTTACTTCTATTCTATTCTATTCAACTTCCTTCTATTTAATTTCAGTTTACCACAAATAACAATATATATACACTCACATACTAAACAGTGCACACACACACGCACATTTTAATTTTTTTTATTTATTTTTTTATGTTTGAATCAAAAATACAATAAAAACAATAATACTGTGAAATATGAACCAAGGATAACAGTTTTCCTGTTTTTTGTTTTTTTTTTTGTTGTTTTTTTATTAAAAAAAAAATATATTTTTTTCTTTTATTTTTTTATTTTAGAATTGACAAATTATTTACTTTATGGTTGGTATTTATTAAAAAAAAGTCCTGTCTTACATCAAACCACTTCAATATCACATCAATTAATACATTGCAATACACAGTTTAATACAAAAACAATACATAAATGCATGACTGGCTGCAGTGCATAAATGTAATTTCTATTTTTTCAGAACCCTGAGGCCTACTTAGACCCCCAACTCTGATGTATTAATTTAACAGACTGGTGAACAAAAGATTTCCGTAATCTGTCCATTCTAACGTATGCTACTATAAGTCTTCTGTTTGATGGCAAACGCTGATATTCCTCATATAAAATATGAGAAGGGTCAGACATAATTTTGTTTTGTCCGAATTTTTTTTAGTATATAAATCTTGATAACTTGATTCAAGAATTTGCCCCGAGCTTTAAGTTGAACAGAGTGACATCTATACCATGCACATATTCCATATTGCACAACACTTATTTGCTCCAAATGACCGTATTCTCCCAAGAGAATATGTTGCTGTAACTTTCAACAACTGTAAACAAGCATAATTTAAATGTGCACATAATTTAAATGAGCAGCATCAACATACAGTAGACACCCAAGTATTTTTAAGACACTTGTGCAATCTGTTATGTAATTTTCTCCTCCTTTTAAAGGAGAACTCCGGCGAACAATTAACCTTTGGTCTAATAAAACATCGGTACCTAGTCAATCGTTCTCTGAGTTTTGTTTTCATGACAATCGAATGTAAAGAGTTTTATCTCTAAAAACTGTTTAGCGTATATGCTAGTAATGGGGGCATTGACTAAGTAAAAAGAAATCGCTAGTTTATACCACTAACAAGGCTCAAAATAGCCCCACACTAACGCAGTAATATAATGAGGCTCCATACATGCAAAACGAAGCATTGAGAACTTTGTAAGTGTACAGACCGTTTAATAAGAAGATACTTTATGAAGACAGTTCACTTCACGTTTACAGACAGGCGCCATCTTAAAAAATAGTCTCGATAAGTCGATCTCCGAACGCTGTTCATACAGTTCAGAAGTTCGTTGAACTTCATACAGTTCGATCACTCAGCACGACGTTCGTGGTTTGACTTATCGAGACTATTTTTTAAGATGGCTCCTGTCTGTATACATGAAGTGAACTGTCTTCATAAAGTATCTTCTTATTAAAGAACGGTTGACTATGTACCGATGTTTTATTAGACCAAAGGTTCATTGTTCGCCGGAGTTCTCCTTTAATTTATAATAAGTGAATTCCTTTCACACCACTCCACTAATCTACCCATACAACACTGATGGATACTAGCATCATCTTCAATCCCTGGAGAAAAAAAAAAGAACTTCAATATGTGAGTATTTAATTTGGTTAAACAATGAATAAAACAGCCTGGATGCAAGGCGAACGTAGCCCCACTCACAACATTTGAGGATGGGAAGTTCGGGCTGGACTTGATGCAAAAATGCCCGAACCAAAGCTGTTCGGACCAATCAAGTTGTCAGGGCGGGCTTTATACGATGATGGACAGATGATCAACCGTAACGTAATCATCCACGTCACCAAAGAGCGCTTGGGTTGAATTTGTTTACGACAAAGAATGGCTGCTGCTTGAGAATTTAGATGTCTAGATTCAGTCTGAAAGCCATCGCATCTGTAATAGAAGATGTAGACAGTGCATTCATTTTAAAAGAGGAGCAGAGAACCGCGATCCAGGCATTTGTCGATCCAATTGAGGGCAGATGTATTTTCTTTCCTGGTTCGGTTGAAACACGCCCCATGATCACAGACCAATGGACCGGTATCAGACTCACATTCTGACTAGAATCGGAGTATGACGACGTCAGGCTATAAAACAGGAGGAAGTTGCCTTGAAAATCTGGGCTTAAACTGTAGACACTAATACGTTTTTTTTTTTTTTTTTTTTTTTAGACAAGGGTGAGATATATATATATATATATATATATATATATATATATATATATATATAGTTTTTATTATTATTGTATTTATTTATTTTTTTTAAAATAAATGCTCCTTACACAGTTAGAGCTGTGACTGTTTGCCAACACAGGAAACATTCTGTTGTTTTCATGGCTGAACTGTCACAGTATCCTTGTATACAGAGCAGGGTGATGGTCTAGCTCAAGATAAAAGTGCACCTTGTCAGCAGTGCCTGTCCTCTCCATGCAAGCCTGGACATTTTTGTTTCACCTTATCAGATACAGCAGTCCTGTGTGTGTGTGTGTGAATGGCACTTATTTGTGTACCACAGAGAGAAAGACTGGCGGAGTCCTCTAATATGATCAACTCCCATACCTCACACTGGAGCTCATTACATACGCACCCAGGGACACGTGTTTAATATATCAAAAATCTCAATTATACCACCTAATTGATATCCGTATTTGCTTAATTGGTCAATTTCATCCACCCCCACCCCTATGCATGAAAGAAGTGTCTCACATGAGGTACTAAAGCATATACAGTACCTTTTCTATGTTTAGTTTGAACTAACAATTTCTCTCTTTTAGTTCTGTAGATTGGAAAAGATAATACATGCATTCTCATCAACTTAGGCTCAGACTGACTGTGAAATTAAACCAATCACCAAAGCAATTACAGCCGGGGAGGAGAGGGTCAGATCGATTGCAGCCCATTATGAATAGCCGATAAAGAGAGAGAAAACACCCAGGATTCAGGGAATCCCTGAATGTCTGATTGACTGATTGCTAAGCAGAGGATTCTACAGCAAAACGTTAAATGGCATCAACATCTCCATGCAGACAATGGGCAGGTTTTAACTTTTAGCTTTAGTCCCCCTGTAGTCCCCCTGTAGTCAATAATTGTATCCCTTAAAACCCCTCATTGATCGCCAAAAGGACATATTTAAAGGAGAACTCTGGCGCAAAATGAACCTTTGGTCTAATAATACATTGGTACCTAGTCGACTGTTCTCTGAGATTTGTTTTCATGCATAGACCGTTTAATAAGAAGATATTTTATAAAGACAGTCTACTTCGCATATACAGACAGCCATCTTGGAAAACAGCCGTCCATAGAGTTCAGAAGTTTGCTGAACTTTATACAGTTCAGCTCACTTGGCACGTCGTCTGTAGTTCGACTTGCCGACTTGTTTTCCAAGATGGCTCCTGCCTGTTTACACGAAGTGTACTGTCTTTATAACGTATCTTCTTATTAAATGGTCTGTACACTTGCAAAGTTCTCAATGCTTCGTTTTGCATGTAGGGACCCTCATTATGTTACTGTGTTAGTGTGGGGCTATTTTGAGCCTTGTTAGTGGTATTAACTAGTGATTTCTTTTTACTTATTAAATTCCCCCATATACTAGCGTTATACGCTAAACAGTTTTTTAGAGATTAAACTCTTTACATTCGATTATCATGAAAACAAATCTCAGATAATGGTTGACTACTGTAGGTACCAATGTTTTATTAGACCAAAGGTTCATTTTGCGCCAGATTTCTCCTTTAAACGTTTTATTATTCCTGTGAAATAAATTCTTCACGCCTTATAGTTTGAATGTAACTCAGTGCTTCATTTAGAGTGTTAAAGCTACACTGTGTGATTTTTACCCCCATCTAGCGGTGAAAAGGGATGACCATCCAGTTAATATTAGTTTCTTTTCCTCTCAATTCCGATTTCGTTTTAACTCCTACGGTGGCCAATGTAGTCCAAGATTAACATGGCTTCCAGTTCGACCTCGTCCATGAGTGTAAACTCAAACGTAAACGCGCAATGCGATGCTTGAATTAACGTATGTCCCTCTTTGGCTAATGTACTTTCAAATATAGAGGGGCAACATGGCGACTGACATTATATCCCCTTACCCGTATGTATTTTCAATGGCATATTATACACTCAAGAGAATACTTGAACGAAGTAAATATACATTAATGAGCACATATATTTTTGAAAGAACTAAGTGGTTTTAGCTAAGAATAAACTAAAAGAGTTACACAGTGTAGCTTTAACAAACTGCTAACTATGTTCTCAGTCTACCATAACTCAGTCTCCCTTCTAGCAATCATCAGAAACAGTTTGAACAACTCAGAACTTTAGTGGAAAAAGGCATATAGTTCATCATTAAATTGTAATGATGTTATGTAATGATGTTAAAGCCTTGTTTGTGAGGTCAGAAACACCAGCAATTTCAAACAGCATTATTGAGACTTTTTTTTTTTTTTCACTGCAGTTTTATGGAGAAAATACTCTGCAATGGTGCTGACTTATGGATTTGCACAGTAGTTTGCCTTAAAGCACAATAAAAACACCACATGGACATATAAATAACTTAAAAACGTGACTTTCACCACAGGGGGACTTTAACAGGGGACTAGTATTTAAAAGAATATAGTGCGTCCAATAGTCCATCATCAGTTACATCACAGCTACCTTTATTTCAGCATGATTTTATTGTTGTAGGTTTGCAGTGAAGTAGAATAAAATTTCTCCTCCTCTATGGCCTAATCCTGCGAACAATGACCCAGGCCAAAGCCCTGCACACTGGCTTTCATCTCCTCTGTGTAGATTCACCCACCATTATTGATTCCTTATTGACCTGAAATGTTCTCCGCTTCAGCCTGCACTCTTTTTCTCTACAAACCCTTCAGCTGAATGGAAGAAACACAAGTCTGAGGCATTGATTTTCTTTCTTTCTTTCTTTCTTTCTTTCTTTCTTTCTTTCTTTCTTTCTTTCTTTCTTTCTTTCTTTCTTTCTTTCTTTCTTTCTTTCTTTCTGTTATTCAGAAAGGTTATTCTGTGGTTCTATCTCAAGTGGAAATAAAAAAAGAGTGATTTTTTTTTTTTTTTTTTTTTTTACCTTGGATCACAAAAAAACAATATGCCATTGTGTGTAAAAGTTGTTCAGATAACATCGAGACAGTCTGTTGCTGAAAGCCAAGGCATGCTTTGTCACACGAATCACAATCCATGGAGCTGGTTTAAACAGATCCAGATCGATCCATAGAGAGATTTGGACTTTTTAGATGCCCTCTTTATACGATTCCATGTATCTTTTGTGTATTCGACAGTCACATCATCTAATTACTTTTGACTGTAGGTCAAGGTCACTGCCCTTTACTACTTTGTATATGTACTTGCAAGATACGCAAGACAAGGTCACAGGGATGGAAAAACAACTGTCTTACAGTGCTGATTGTTATCACATGCAAATAGAGTGTAATAGAAATGAGATAATTATCCATTCCTTTCAACTAATTAGATCCAAGTCACACTGGACTAGTGGATCTGGAGAGTTTCTATCCGCCAGCCCTCTGGAGTTAAAAAAGAATGAAAGAACTAAAAAGAAATCAACTCGAGAGGGAAATTCTCTCAGGATCTTTCAGGTCTCAGATTGTTTGTACTTTTATTTGTTTATTCGTTTGTTGGTTTATCTATTCATTTCATTATCATTGTTTTCATTATTCTACTTTTCTTTTATTTCCCAGTTGAGGATTAAGTTTTAAATGGTTTCAACTCTTCTTTTGATCTCATTTAGAAAAAGAATAAACAAGAAAATAAAAGCCCTTGAAGTTATTTTAACAATAACACATTTTCTTGCGCATGCCATGATATCTGCGGAGTTGTGCTGGATCTAAACGTGCATGTAAAGTGAGCTAGTAAACTAAACATGCATTTCAGCATATACACATTTGGTCTTTTGTATTTGTTTGTAAAACTAACACATAACATACGTTCAGCTCCTCTTCTCTACCTCCTCGTTTAGATACAGTCCTTGAAATAGAATATGTCATTTCCTTTTTTTTTTTCTGCTTTGATGAAGACGTACTGTGTAAATAGGGTTTGACTGTCTTGGTAATCATTTCCATTGAGTGCAGGGTGCTCTGGATAAATAGGTCCTAATTTGTGAGAGGTGTGCAGGCTGAGCTGACAGAGGCTGCCAGCCCATATTACCAGCGCTATTCTCGGCAGAACGAAGGAGAAACGTCTGTCTGATCTCTGCCGTTCACATCACAAAGCGCTAGAACTGCCGACCAGTTACGGCCACCAGGCGAATATAATGGGAACCTGGTTACAGAGTCACATGTTCACAGTTACAGAGTCAGTTTTGTGCCATCAGCAAAATCCAGAACCAAAATGTGTGAAACCAATTCAATTCAATGAGCTCACCTAAACAAGATGAAGTCAAATTTTAGTTTTGAGATTTACTGTGGCCTATAGTGTTTAGTGTTGGTTTTCTAACACGTCGAGCTTTGGAGCTCATATCCGAAATGAAGTCTGGCCCTGTCATCTATGCATCATATCTTTCTACTACTTTCTTTCCAATATGCCACCTATATTATTACAAACAATACTTTAGTCAAAATTAAGTTCTTTTACACGGAGCAATTGTAAGAAAAATCACACAAATTAACTGTTCAAATCGATGATGCAAAAAATTAAATGCATAAAAACTGTGGCAAAGATGAAGCTGTCAAATGTGCTGATATTTGAACCGTCGGCACCACCGCTGGATAGTAAAGGCCCTTGATGCACAACCCTGAACAATGGAAGTGATTGTGACGACGGCACAATGATAAGATCAGTTAAAGCAGCGATAACACAGATTTCTCTTTGTCGTTTTTATGACATTTTCATTTAGTCTCTTAATCCACGTCCTATGGGCAGTAATTAAAGCGCGTGCTTGGTGAGCTCTTTCCTGGAGTGAGGGAGTATTACATTCTGACCTTTTCAGATAAGGATCCACACACAGGATTTCTAGTGCCGTACTTCAAGTGGTGCTTCTGAAGATGCCAAAATTGATTTATTCCCATTACTGGGGTGTTTTGGTGTGTGCAGTGTTTATAAAGATGCTATTCTCTGGTAATTTACCCCACTCCAGGACTTTATAGGTCACGCATAGCCTTTGTTTTTGCATTAGTATTTTGCCCTTTGTACACAGTCTTCACAGTGCTAATAATCATTTAAAGAGAGTAGAGATTAACAATACACTGCCATTATTTTTATTCAGAAAGGCTGTATTAAATTGATCAAAAGTTACAGCAAAGACATGATACTAAGAAATGTATGAAGAGTTCAGATGCAAAAGCATTGAAATTTTCTTCTTTAATGATGATTTTTTATCAAACTTGTATATTTAAGTTCAGTAATTTCACTTAAATGGCAATGATAATTACCTATTAATTGTTATTTAAGTGAAATTACTGAACTTAAATATACAAGTTTGATAAAAATCATCATTAAAGAAGAAAATTTCAAATGGCATTTAGAGGCTTTTGCATCTGAACTCTTTGTATTAAGTTTTCCACAAAAACATTAAAGGTACAGTAACACATCATCAATAGTAAATACATCATCAATCCTTCTGGTTTTCGCAGGAAATTGCATTCATATGACACTTGTGACACTTGTCTTGTTATATCCATAAATAGAGAAACGTTACTCCAGCTACTTTGGTGTGGGAGTGGCATATGTTGTTTTTTTTATTACTGAACAGGTGAGTACGGTATTTAATTGTAATGCTAAATTGCCTTATGTAGCTCTCTAACAGCTCTCTTCATTGTTAAGCATTATCTATTGTGAAGAGTAATTTCATTAAGGTCATTGTAGCTCTGTGCTAAAATTTCATTCCAAGGAAGTACTGTGTCTATTAATAGGTATTTCTTCAGACAATGTCTTCAGCTAGTCAGCTTGAGATCCTTTTCAATCCTAGTGAATGTTTATACCATATTCATCCGCACAGAAATGCAGAGCCGAAGCACAACCAAAACCATGTTCTTACACAAAATGCAGGTTTGTATTTTTTTAACCACTAGAGGGCCACAAGGTACATAGTGTACCTTTAAGTAGCACAACTGATTTCAACATTAAAGCACAAGTTCGGTACACTTAAAGCCCTGTTTTAAGATCCTTTCGGATGAAATTTGGACACATGCTGCTGGCCTGAGAATTTGGTTTGGGGTGTTCACTGATAAACTCACACAAAAATCGTGGCAAAAGATGCTTTCCAACAGGTTGTATCGCAGTTTTTGTCCAACTCCATTGACTTGTATTGGGACAAAAACTACCATAAAAACCTGTTGGAAAGCATCTTTTGCAGTGCTTTTTGTGTGAGCATATCAGTGAACACGCCAGACCACTCGATGAGTTTCACGTCTTTGTAAACTAAAGTTTAATGCGTTTGAATGATTGTTCCAGTGCACCTATGCAACCATTGTGGAGGTAGGGGGTTGCAACCACAGAAACCGGACATTCTTGGGCCAAATTTCAATCTTAGCCATTCTATTTCATCAGAAACGATCTTAAAAAGGGTCTTTAAGTGTAAAATACCAAACTTGTCCATTAATTATATGAAGAGCACCAAATCAGCTTATTATAATGATTTGTAAAGGTTAATGTGACACTGAAGGCTGGAGTAATGGCTCCTGAAAATTCAGCTTTGTCATCCCATGAATTAGTTACATTCTAAAATATATGTAAATAGAAAACATTTATATTAAATATTAATAATATTTAAAGTATTTTGATCAATTAAATGTAGCCTTGGTAAGCATAAAATACTTTTTTTTCAAAATTTTTTTAACATCTTCAAGACCCGCAATGTTTGTACTGAAATTGGGTATGACTCCTAATGGAGTTCTGCCAATAATTCAGTTTTGATACGTATTCTAGTGCACGATGTGGACATTTTTCCCTCTAATACATAATGTGTGCTTTTCCTACTGGAAAGAGTTATAAAGACAATGAAAAACCCACCACAAATCGAGGCCTGTTCATCAGGGAGTTGTTTTATTTCTACAAACTCCATCATCTCTATAATGCTTCACTAATTTGTTTTGACTTTCTTGAATAGCTCTGAGTGGGAGAGCGACTTTAACACGACCCCGCTCGAAAGTTCAGTTTCTCCTGGGTGATTTGCTCATACAAATGAAATGTGTGGTTTGGGTGACAACAGAACCCCTCACGTTTTGACAGAGCGTTGTGTAGAATTCCAAGGGGTTTGACGCTGCCCGGCCAACATTTGTGAGCCGATTCACTTCAGATGGAATTCATTTCAACAAACCAGCCCCTCATCGCATGTGCTAAGAGTGACAAAGAGCTTTTGAGCAACTGGGGAATTAATAGAAGGTGGTAAAAGGCAAAGGAAAAAAGGGAAAGGAAAATAGATTTTGATTGACAAACACAGGATGCAATTAGTAGAGTGTCTGAGTGAGCGAGTGAGAGGGAGAAAGTGAGAGCACTGATGTGTATCCGTGCTCCGGTGGTGGAGGGGAATGCTGACTGGAGACTCTTGTGTCTTCTGCCATATGGTCTCCTCATAGCTCTGCTCCGTACCCGAGCCCACAGCTACGCACAAGCCGCACCGTTTCAAGTGGAGGTTACACACAAAAAACACACACCATCTGACTGATGTTTTGCATCCTGATATATCAAAACTATTCATGCATCTGAGGTATCACCCATTCCCCCCTGAGGGAACTGTCGACGAGTCTACCGAGCAGTTGTTAAAGAAATTTAGGGGGGAAACTCAATTAAAAATTATGGTGATGAACAACACTAGTGGTTGCATTGAAAGCGAGCTCATTTATCTCAAGTGCGATGTGTTATTAATGAGTTTTTGGAGTTTTTGTTTACACTCCAGAGCTCAGTGTAAATAAATGAAGGGCTGTATCTGTGGTTGGTTTTGAGGTTGACGGGGTCAGGCGGTCAGGGTGAGGCCTGCAGCGGGGCTTTGTCCTCTCATACCTTTGGATCTGTGTAATTGCTGCGCTGAACTGCTGAAAGCAAGTCCGTCCGCCCTCCCTTTTTATAGAGCAGCACTGCAGGCTTGTGTGCCAGTGATGGATTGTTAGATAGTCTGGAGCCAGGGGCCGACACTAGGCAAGGTGGGATCTCGTCAAGGGCCTGCACCTCTATGCCAGCTCTCAAGCCCTTAGACCAGTGTCCTCATTAACACACAATCAGGGTTTGGCCCACATCTTACTGTAGCTTTCCCTGGACATCAGAGGTGTTTAGCTATGAAATGAGTTCACTTCTAAAGAGACCTGTGTGGTTTTAATCAATGATATTATTGCAAGCAATGTCATTTGAAGACCCGTTTGATTCAGGTAGTTAGAAACGCTGTTATTAAATTAAATTGTCCTATTATTTCTAAACTTTGTTACATAAATGCATATGCCATCTGTAATACCCAATGGGGTCATGTGGCAGAGTGGGAAAGAAAAAAAAATTATAGTGGTAACTGAAAGGTTATTGGTTCAGACCCACTGCGGGATGCTTTTTTTTACATTGTGTCATTGAGAAAGACATGTTAACCTCTGGTTGGTTCGGAGGGAGTGTCCTTACAATAAGTGTACCCTTGTTCACTTTGTATAAAACTTTAGGGAAAAGGCTAGGGCCTGAAACTTCAACAAATAGTCAGTGAAAAGAGGTGTTTAACTAAATATTATGGCTACACTGCTGTAGGTTATATGGACGAGGCTGCAGGCAGTCACTGCCATGGTGATATAGAGCCATATCGCACCACTACAAGTTGGATATTGATTTTATACTACAGTTTGACTGCTCAAGTGTGTAAATAAATAAGAAACAACAACAGTGTCCTTAAAAACCCTCTTTCGTTCTGAACTGCTTCATTCCGCCACGGATAAAAACACTTGACACGGTTCTGTCGTCAAGCCAGTGACACTGATGACGTAAGGCGCTGCTGACGTGTTATCTGTGCGCTTGAGCTTCGTTTATAGTCTGAAGGAGATGCACGCTGTAAACAAAACAATCTTTGCAAACATGTCTAAAGATTTCGACACAGGACAAAGGCCATATTTATTTGAACACGAATACATGGATGCGCCAGAACACGTCAGCAGCGTCTTACGTCATCAGTGTCATTGAACGCGTATTGACAACAGAACCAGAAGACAAGACAATGCTGAATAAAGTCGTAGTTTTTGTTGTTTTTGGACCAAAATGCATTTTTCGATGCTTCGAAAACATTCTAACTAACCCACTGATGTCACATGGACTACTTTGATGATGTGTTTATTTCCTTTCTGGACAAGGACAGTATACCATACATACATGTCAGGGACAGAAAAGCTCTCGGACTACGTCTAAAACGTCTTAAACTGTGTTCCGAAGATGAACGGAGGTCTTACAGGCTTGGGATGACATGAGAGTGAGCCATTAATGACATAATTGTCATTTTTGGGTGAACTAACCCTTTAAGTTTGCCATTAGCCAAATCGATTTGCTCTGGAACAAGGA